>CM018045.1:9105681-9500681 GCA_008638375.1 Nyssa sinensis
GGCAGGTTCCATGGAATTGACGAGCCAAGCAATAACAAGAGAATTTTCGGACTGCCATTTTTTTAGATTAGGGTCACCAGCAGCAAGTTTCGATATTTCGCCAGTCAAATGTCCCATTTTGCTTCTGCCATCGATCGCCAATTTTACGGACTGAGCCCACTCGAGATAGTTGTGCCCATTGAGTTTTGTAACCGTGAGATAAAGGGCTGAATTATGGGAATAGTAATCGGCAGATACAGGCGTGGGAGGAATAGTGGGATTGGGCAGAATGGTTTCAGAAGTGCTGGAGGAGACAGTAGGATTTCCTTGGGCGCCGGTCATCGCCGACTTATACGACATCATCAGAAGAAAGAACAACATAGAAAAAGAGCACGAGGCTCTGATTCCATGAAGGTTTTTTTGAGAAGAAGAATAATCATTCTTATTGAATTTCAAGAGAGACGAATACAAGATAAATAAGAGAGGAAGGCCACCAAACCAGCAAATCAAATCAGATCAAATCAGATCAGCAAATCTCTAGGCTAGAAAACAGAAACTACTAAAATCTGAAATAGTAATTTCAGATTTTATTTGCAAAAAATAGAATTTCCTAATTTATTCCCTAGAAATCCGACAAATATGATAGTATGCGTATATCTATAAACCAATCTCTCCAGAATTGCATTATGCAAGAACTAACATAAAGTTATATATATATATATATAGCCAAGAAGAAAATGTGAGCACAGAAAACTTTGAAGTTTCCGGATATAAAAAATCAAGCCTCTTGTAATCACAACCTTACTATTAATTATAAAAAATAAATAAAATCTGGAAGGTTCTCAGTGGCCATCAACCTCAGATAGAGCTTCAAAAATTCAATTGTCATAACCTAAATCATCAACATCAAAGCTGCTGGCTCAATTTTGCAAGACTGACCAAGTCACCTCATGCATAATCCCTATATTTAGTGAAAATAATGAGCATCATAAATAAGAATTATTTTCTAACCATTTTGAAGAGCACTACTGAAAGTATTATGTGATTTATAAGAAGCTTTGAGCGAGTATACAAGTGAGATGCAAACATAATGATTCATCAAAAGAGACGACAGAACCTTGACTTTTCCAACATGAGAACCAGCACTTTGATCTGCAACAATTGAGTCAGCAAGCTCTGAAATGGGAACTTCTAAACCTGAAAGACAGCATATGATAGACAATTAGAAGTTTTCAGGAAGGCACATTGAAATGTAGTACCTGCCAGAGATTCAGAGAACAAAGATGAATTGCCTGGATAAAAAATTGTTAATTCTTAAAGAACCATATTACCACCAGTCAAAATATCCAAAAAGACAATAGATTTTGTACAAAAATGATATACATATATATTCTTTGACTAGAATCATAAATTATAGACAGTGTCCAAAAGAGGCTCAATCCATTTACACATGAAGAATACGTTCACCTAAATTAAAATCTCATCTCCACAATTCAGCTCTGCCAAAACAAATCAACAAAAGATATTAAAGATTCTGGGCATCTCTCAAAAACTCAAAACTGAAAAGTATCAAGAATCATTTTCTTCAATATAGACACAGGTATTCACATCTCCTCAAAAGTATGTCTATTATGCTCTGTCATCACACAAAGAGGCTCATGCTGGAAGGACAAGCACCCATCCAACTCACCATAAGATCCACCCCCAACCCATGAATAGTCCAACAAAGTCCAAATAATGAGAACACCATAGACCAAATGTCCCAAGCAGCCTCACAGAAAAGAAGAAGATGACTAATTGACTCCTCAACCTTCCTACACATACAACATCAATTGGGAAGAAACTCTCCCTTCCATCCCAAATTATCTGAAGTGAAAATAGCCTCTAAAGTTGGTCCAAACAAAAAAGATACCTCGGACATCCCTTGAATTTGAATGGCTCCACGCTTACATGGCATTTTAATACAAATATCTTGAATGGAAATATTTAGAAAAATAGGGAATCCACTAAATTTCCTCCTACATGATCATTTTTAAGTTTTCATGAAATAACAAAATTTAAGATCTAAAACATCATTTCTGAGATGTCTACTATTTTCTACATAGCTCCATTCAAGATGACATTTTTTTCATAAAAATACCAAAGAAAATACTCAATGGGCCTATTAAATTCGAAGGGACATTCAAATAGGCCCTAATAAAATTAAGAAATTACATGGATAAAAAAAAAGAAAAAGAAATTACATATTTTTATTAACTTCGAAAATTTAATAACAGAAAGTATCTACAACAAAACATTGCATCTTTCATTTCAACTAAGTTAGCAGGCATCTAATGATCATGCTGGCTTAATCTAGAAAGTCATTGGGAGGTAGTTCCTAGCTTGGAAAGTTTTTGGCCAAGCTTGAAAACCAATTTAAACACCCCCAGGCGGGAGGACGCTCGCCTGTGAGAGAGATAGAGATAGAGAGAGAAATTTTTATTATAATCATATTGGGATATATGATCAACCGATGGCCACTCTCTCTCTCTCTCTCACCCTTGTCTCTCAAAACAACATCCATCCAACTTTAATCCATTTTCCAAGTCCATATTGTAGTGAGTTTCTTCTGCTTTTTTTGAAAAAAAAAACATTGCTCAAAGGAGAAACAAAATACTGTGGAAAATCTAGCACTCTTAAGGATATCTAGTGCGGAAGCAGGACAAGAAAATGGAGTTTTCAAAGTGTCAGTCCCAAGAGCTTCCAAAGTGTCCATGTACATGGATATACAAGTATATGTGTCCGCCTTTCTATTTTGAATAATGGTTCAGCTGGGGGGGGGGGGGGGTTCCCCCGAGTTTTAGGGGTCTTGGGCAAGGTGATCCTTTGTCTCCATTGTTTTTTTTTTTTTTGTGGTTATGGGGACTTTTGGCAGAATGATTGATCGTGCAAATGCTGGGGATTTGGTGTCTGGTTTTGAGGCGGGTAGAGGTCTGGAGAATCAGTTGGCTGTTTCATATTTATTGTTTGCAGATGACAGTATTGTTTTTTGTGATGCGGTAGATTAGCAGTTACGATATTTGCACCGTATTCTTTTGTGTTTTGAGGCAGTCTTCAGGTAACACCCGTGGGTGATGTTCAGAATGTTCCAGGTTTGGCATTAGTGTTGGGATATGTGGTGGGGTCGTCTCCAACCAAGTACTTGGGGCTTCCTTTGGGTCCATCTTTTGAGGCAAAAGCAGTTTGGGATAGTGTTGTGGAGCAGTTTTAGAGGCGGTTAGCAAGTTGGAAGCGACAATATTTGTCGAAAGGAGGCGGACTCACTCTCATCAAAAACTGGGGCTCGGGCATCTACTCCCTTGTATAAATCATTTTTAAGTAAATAAAATAGACAATTTAAGAATTCATGGTCAAATCTGTGAGTTTGACAAAGTCAAACTGCAGATAGGGCTAGATTCCATCTAGTCCATTGAATCCATATATCAGAGGGGAATCTCCCTTTACCACAGATTGGGTATCCTAGTTCCCTTACCCATCTAACTGGAACTATTTTTAAGATTGAAACGTATCACTGCAATGCCTAAGATTAATGCAAAGTCAGTGGATTATCTTTTATTTCAATATAATATAGCTCTGATCTAATGGTCCCTTTTTTTTTTTTTTCTCTTTCGAGGGTGAACTAGATTTTATCCCAATCAGTTTCATAGCTCTCCAAAGGACGGTACAGGCAGATCTGGAGCAATAAGAAGCTTGTAATAGAGAGCAGCTCCTCTTTGCATTGACCGGTACATCAAGGAGAGATAACAAGAACTTTCCTTTTTTTTTGTTGCACAGATTTAAGAGTGTTGTGTGGGCCTCTAAGTGTTAAAGTTGAAAGATTTCGGTTCACATAGATTTCAGGACCAAAAAGTGTTTATTCAATCCCTTTTTTGTTTACTCTAAATGGAGACGCGACCTGGATGCTGCTCCCCATATCTCGTTCCTGACTTTTGGGCCTTGTATTCATGTGGTGTGTGACCCACTGTAAAGAGTAAAGCCCTACAGAGACTGGTTAAATTAATTTATTAATAAAAATTTATTTAAAACTATTAACACACAATGCATGATGAATTGAGGTACTTAGTGATGAAGATAAATGTAACATGCAGTGAGATTAAGAAGTGCCTTAAGTCAATAACAACTTAGGATTGGAGCAAGTATTAACTGAACCCTAGACCTCCACCTTTGGGAGTGGCAGTAAAATTGCTCGAGCTAAAAGCCAGTGGTATGTTCATATTACTAATTGTCCATCAATAGATGCATTTACACAAGAGACAAGAACCAACACAAGGTCAAACAGAATATTTTATTCTATTTCCTTTATTTTTAAAATTCTTTTCTTAAAGCAAAGAATAAGTTACTGACAGGTTAAACCCTATAGAATCAAGGGCACCCCCACCCCCACCCCCACCAAAAAAAATAAGTAAGGAGAAAGGGGAAAATAACATGACATAAAATGTTCCACTTCCTATGCACCCTGCAAAAAAACAATTGACTTAAATTGTTCACCATGTTCTTTTAGGCCGATATGACATTACCAAATATTCTAAATCGTGATACCAATTACTTACCATACTTATCAATAGCTGTCGAAATTTCATGCTCAGAGAAACCCATTTCAAGCAAACGAAGTGTCTTGTCCATAGTCCCAAACAAGGTCTCAGTATTATCCTGAAAATTTTTGGTTAAATTAGTATAAGAAATAATCCATATGATATTGACCACAAGATTGGACAGTAGATCTATGAAAACATGGAAACTATTAATTCCACATGGCAATTAGAAATTAATTGTGCCAAAATGACACTTAAAATCATGGATATAAAAGTATATCTAGCCACTTTTTCAAATAAATATAACACAAAAATCCGAGTCCCAACTAGGACTTGAACCCTAACCCTTTTGGGAGTAGCAGAAGATATTACTCGAGCAAATAGCTGGTGGTAAAAGCATATCTAACCACCTTGCTCACGTAGTGTTGAGCACTGTGTAATTTAATCATCCAATATGTTAATAAGTGACATAATCACAGCCAGACGTCCCCACTTCTCTTAGGGTGTGTTTGGCACCCCACAAACAAGTGTCTAGATATGCCAAATGTGGCCTGGCCCAAACCCAGACAACCCGAGTTTGGGCAAAAGAGGGTCTAGGGCGAAGAAGCATGGATACGCACACGCGACACAAATACAACATGACACGAACACGGCCACATAAATTTTCAAAAAAAGTGGACACATTGGAGACACGCTAAATAATATGTTTGATCACGTGAACTAATTCTAACATTATATATATTTTATATATTATTTTTTATTATGTATCTTTTTGACAAAATTTTTTTATATAGCACAAGGCCAAACACACCTTACAGAGAATCCATTGAATGAAGGGAAAAATGGTAAATACGTATTCCATAATTACTTTTGACACTACATCCATCCAAACACTAGACTGATTGTACCATAATCACTTTTCACTAAACTAATTATCCGTAATTTCTTTTCAATGTTACCTGGAACGTGGATCGTTATAGTACGTGGAATGGGAATAGAAACGCAAATCGTCACTTTTTATAGAATGTGGTACGTTAAGGGTAGGTTTTGTCAGATCACTCTGTTGGAACGAAATACGTTTATTTGAAACGTGATATACTTTTTAATGGTATTTGTAATAATATTTGTATGTATACATATACACCAGAAAAGTTTCAACAAATTCAAGGCATTATAAAATAAAATTCCAATGATGTGTGTATTGTACTTTCTTCTATGTTTTTTTTTTTTAGACTTTTGATATTTTAGATTGGAATGTTAAATCTTACGTTCCAAATCACTAATGATCCATGTTTTGGATCGTGCGATCCCAATTCACAATTCACTAAGGGGGGAGCAAATTGTGGTAACCATGTTTCTTTCCCATAATATGTGAACCACAAACACCCTCTTAATATTTTATGTTGACGATCAATTGCAATACTATTCCACTAATCTTTACAGAGGTTGCAATACTATCTATTATCTTCATTGCACTAAGTGTCACAGGGTCAAAATCCGAACCAAATTTTTCCGCCTGTGCGGCGTCAAGACCACTGCCTTGACAAGCCAACCACACAACCCCCAAAGAAAGGTTGAAACCCTAGAATAGGATTCCAACACAGTAGGGTCTGCACAATTCAATTACAAACAGAAATTAAGGCACACACATAGAACACAACCATTACAGGAAACACTTTCCCAACCTTTTATTCAATACTCTCTCATATGAATACAAAGGACACCTGGCCAAAGGTTACAAAAATAGACTCTCTCTCACTCAAATTCGTCTTCCACACGTCTGTGTATTTTCACCCCTGTGTATACACTTTTGTGCTTCTCTATATTGCAACCCTAGCATATGCATGCATTATATAGGCAGCCATGCACAACTGCCTGGCAGTTGACACCCCCAACTGCCAAAGGGCTTGTTGGCACCAACCAGCCATTGCCACACTCACCCTGTAATACATACACACGTACATATATTTTGACAGAATGTAATGAAGTGTCATGGTGTTTGTGACACGCACATGACATTGCAGTTGACACCCCCAACTGCTAGGGTTTGTCAGAAATAAGAGCACACAACCACCTGTCCTAGCAGTTGACACCCCCAACTGCTAGGGCTGTCTGAAGCCACCGATCTGCGCCACATATGTGCAAGCAGTTCATCCCACTGCTGCGCTCAATGCTAGCCCTTGGATCAACGCGCCAGCACAGCATGGCAGTTCCCTTGTCTGCCCTTAGACAGCATTGTCTTGTGCCAGACCAGCAACTGCCTTGTCTTTGCTACAGCCCCACCTGTGTATCTGCCACGAGCTAAGTCCACACTTGCTGCACCAATGTCTGCACTAACCAACAAGTCTTAATGCCAAGCCACGCCCCCACATGTCTTGGTCTTCCTTAGCCGCATAGGACACTCGCCCATGGGCGCCTCAAGGAGGTACTCCCCTCTATATATGTCTAATGAAGATTTGTCCACCTGACAGGAGTGGACACAACACCTTGCAAAACCAGTTCATCCCCTTGTGCGTTTGCCTTGCCAAAGGCAATCCATGTGCCAAACTGTTCACAAAAGCATTGCCTTGATCCTTGCTGTCAAAGGCATATGCATATCAGCTGCACCAACTCTGAATTGTCTAAGTATCCCTCCAATACTTAGAACATATTCAACATATCCACAAGGATGCCCATGACAGGCCACCCTTATCTTGGCCTTGGCATTGGTTGAAGCTCACAAACTTAGCCAACTTCGAAATGTCATTCCAACCCCGAATGTCATTCCGCTCCTGAATCCCATTCCACTCTTGAATGTTATTCCAATGGCATAGCATTCCGCCCCATGTCAAGCCCTCAAGGCATGGCATGCCTCCCCATGCCCATGCCGCCGTGTCAAGTAGAAAAGGGTCTAACACTAAGCCACTAACCCACCTATATATATATATATATATCTGTGCAGACACACACACGTGTGTGTGTACATATATCTTTACAGAGCTAATCATAAGGTTATATATTTGCAATGCCTTTACTATATTACTTTCTTTTTTCTTTTTTTTCCTGCTTAACCAAGCTATGATATATATGTGTTTCATCCTTAAAACACAATTAACTCAATCAATTACAATACAGTGAAACAATCATCAAAGACCTCGTTCCTTTCTGCAGCACCATGATTTGGATCATCAATATCCTTTTCAGAGTCACCAGCTATCTGAGCAGCAAAGATGAAGTCCACTAGTTCATTAATTGGAGCATCTCCACCTGATATGCAACATGAGAGGAAATATTTTAAATTAATGAAACTTCAATCATGTTATTGTATGAACCAAAATGTACTTCCAAAGCATTAAAAAGCTATATTAACCATTTTAATCATTTTTTGTAATGGAAAAACACAGACACATGTTATAATTAGAAATGAACAGGGGGTTTAGAATGCAGCAATCTCTCTAGACAGTTGCACATGGCTATGGGAGCCTTTTGACAGATCAAGCCCATAGCATATTGAAACCAAGAACAAGTTCAATGTCAAATCGCAACATCAATTTTATATACTTCTGAAAGTGTTTCTGATCATAAAGAAGAGCATGAATGCATAATTCCAAAAGATACAGAGAAATCTATTAATATTATATACATGTGTGCATGTATATATATATTCTCACAAAAAAAAGGAAATTTCCGAATTTTCTGCATACCCAGCTTATCCATTGCAAACTCAACCTCCTCCAAAGAGAAACTCATCATCAGTAATGATGCTTTTTTGTCATCATTAACTCCATCAAGTACATCAGGCTCCTGTCAGACAACTAATATTAATGCTAGCCTCAGGCAACTTAAAAAGATCCAAAATCCGAAAGAGTGCAACTATCATGGTATTAAATGATGAAATGACAACTATACTATTAATCATAACACGTGAGATAAGAGAACCCATAAAAACATGTAAATCTGAAACATTTTAGCCAGCTAGGAAGCAAAACAAAGACATTCATTTCACTTTCAAAGACAATTTTGGTCCTTGGTGAGAATATCACAAACTACAGATGCAGGATTTTTATCAAAAAAGAATCTCAAATATCAAACATATCCAAAATCTAGATATACCATAAAACATGATAATATTGTTCCCGTGTACTTTTTTGTTCTTTCCCTTTCTTCCAATTTCCCATTCCCTTTTAATAATTTCAACCATCAATTAAATATCCCATTACAAAAAAATCAGTATAAATTGCATATCAACAAAACAAAGAACCATTGTGCTTATCAATGACAACATTGAAAGCAATTTAAATAAGAAACTACCTAATATGAAAAGATTGATAACAGCACAATGTGTAATTAAATTGAATCTCTTCTCATAAATTTTTTTGTCAGTTAACAAGGTGCCTAAGGGGGTGAACCCATGTACCAAAAAAAAAAAAGGGGACTAGCTACAACAATTAATGCCTAAAACCACCCGAAATTTTTTTTAAATAAATCTAAATACAATGGATATTCTTCTTTTATCCACAAAAAAAGAAGCCTCCCAAAAATTATCTTTGAGATGCCAAGAAGATAGATCAACCACTGCAAAAGTCTTGTGGTCCCTCTCTCGCTCTACCAACACCAAATAGTACATAAAGGGGTCATCCTCTGAGCTACTCTCTAACTCCTTCCTAATTCTATTATATCTCCAACCCTTCAACACATCCTTGATTGAGGTTGGCCTCAACCAACTAACACCAAACAATTAAAACATCAAATCCCAAACATCCCTTGCACCTTGCAATGGAGAAGTAGATGGTCTATCGTCTCCTTCTCCTCTTTGCACATACAACATCGACTCGTAAGTTGAAAACCCCTCTTCCAAAAGATGTCCGTAGTCTATATAGCTCACCAAATCACCGACCAAGCAAAAAAAGTTGCTTTCTAAGGTACCCGTGATTTCCAAATAAGATTCAAGCAAAGTCTTCCTCACTCTTACCCGCCAACTCCCTATAATAAGATTGGACAGTGAGCTGTTTGCTATTATTCACAGTCCAAATCATCCCACCTCTCTCAGCTCAACTCAAATCTATTCAACAAAGCGATAAGATCCTCCACTTCACCCACCTCCCAAACAAAAAATTTCTTCCAAAACAAGGCCTCCATATAATGTTCCCTCCCACCATTGAGACAAAGTCCACCACTAAAGCTTCTTTACCACACATACCTTGCTTAATAAATTTGAACCTCTGCTCATCACTTTTATTTTTTGATCAGTTAACAAGGTGCCTGGCAAACCCATGTACCAAAAAAAAGACTAGCTACAACAATTAGAGCCTAAAATCACTCCAAAAAAAAAACCTATAAATAAATCTAAATACAATGGATATTCTCCTTTTATCCACAAAAAAGAGCCTTACAAAATTATCTTCCAGATACCAAAACGATAGCTCAATCCCCTCAAAAGTCCTTCGGTTCCTTTCTCTCTACAAACACCAAATAATGCATAAAGGGGTCATCCTCCGAGCTACTCTCAACCCCTTTCTAATTCTATTATATCTCCAACCCTTCAACACATCCTTGATTGAGGTCGGCCTCACCTAACAAACACGAAACAATGATTACATTAAATTCCAAACATCCCTTGCCACCTTGCAGTGGACAAGTATATGGTCTGTCATCTCCTCCTCTTTGCACATGCAACATCGACTTGAAAGTTGAAAACCCTTTTCTGAAGGTTGTCCGCAGTCAATATAGCTCACCAATCCACCAAGCAAGCAAAAAACGAAAGCACCCGAGATTTCAAAATAAGCTTCAAAGGAAAGTCACCCTCATTCTTACCCGTCAACTCCCTAATTTTTGCTATTATTCACAGTCCAAATCATCTCATCCCGCCTCTCCTACCTCAACCCAAATATAATCAACAAAGCCATAAGATCCTCCACTTCACCTACCTCCTAATAAAACAAATCTCTTCCAAAACAAGGGCTCAATATCATGTTCCCTCCCACCATTGCGACATTGTACACATTGCTTTGATTGGTGTTTTATTCATGTTTTGGATCATTGAAGCATTTTTGCAGAAGAGGGTGGTTGGCCATATTGTCAGTCTTTGATCAGTGTCTGTCTTCACTGTTTGGCTTCATTCCAGGCCAGCCGAAACAGGAGAGGAAATTGATTCTTCAATGCTAGAGAACCGCTCCAAGCATCAAACCGGAACCTCACTCTCAAGCTGTCACTAATATCAAAACTAATAAAATGGAAGAGGTCCTCCGTCCCTTTCCATATCGATTTCTACAATCCCACACCATACGACCCCTCGACAGCCCTTATGAACCAACCACCAGGCTTGCACCCATATTTAGCAGCTATAATTTGCCACCACTTCATGTTGCACTCCAAAGCCATTTTCCCAAGAGGGCCTTATTAAAGACCCGCAACTCCTTAATTCCCAGCCCTCCCTCCCGTATAGGTAAACATGACTTTGTCCCAATTGATTAAATGAATCTTTTTTTCCCCTCTATGCCACAACAAAGGAAGTCCTTTTGGAACTTATCTAAACTCTCCTCAATGACACTAGCATAGGAAACAAAGACATGTAGTATGTAAGAAGGGTAGCAAGTGTGCTCTTAATCAACATAATCTTTCCCCCCTTCCGAAAAGTACCGCCTCTTCCAACACGCCAAACTCTTTTGAAAGGTTCAAACTTCCACTCTATGAAGCACGGACACTCTATTTTGGTTAACATGTACATGTCAGATACGTGTCGGACACCAACACTCTTGGACACTTTTCGGACACATGTCCGGACATTTGAATCATAAATGTTGATGATTAAATGAAGAAGTTCTTTATTTTTTATTTAATGACTTTGTTATTTTAATATCTTAATAATATTTTTAAAAATTTGTGTGTTTTTATGCCAATTTTAATTAAAATAACATTAGATTTTTATTATATGGTCATTTAAAAATATAAAAAAATTATATATATTCAATGTGTCCCTAACGTATCCGTGTCCTACTTTTTTGAAAAATAACGTGTCTGCGTGTCTGTGTCGTATCGTATCCGTGTCTCGTGTCCGTATCCGTGCTTCTTAGCTTCCACTCCTATCATCTCTAACTTTGCTAATTCAAATACTTTCACTTGTACTCTTAATGTTACTTTTGGATTATTGATTTAGGAGCAACTGATGACATGACAGGTTCTTCCAATCTTTTCTCATCCTATTCTACATGTTGAGGTAGAGATAAGGTTCAAGTCAAAAATGGCTCATTGTCATCTGTTTACGATAAAAATCCAGTTCATTGTTCTCCCATTGTATCACTTTCTCCCATTCTGCAAGTTCAAAATTTTTTTGCTAGTTTGCTTTCTTTTAGTTGTCTTACCAAATCTATGAATTGCTTCAGCACATCCTTTTTGTCCATTATATTTTTTAGGATTTGGAGATGGGAAAAAATATTTGTTGACACAAATTTTGAAAATTTTAACGAATCTTATGAAATTTGCAATCACCAAATAATCAATGTGAAAAAGGAAAATTTGTTTTGTGGATCCGTGAAAAAGGAAATTTTGCTTTGTGGATCCTTTACCTCCAATCTGACATTCACCAAATTGCTAGTTGCATCTTAAAGGAAGACCTCTGATTCTCTAGAAAATGATATGTATGAGAAAAAAGAAAGACAGTAGCTAAACTGCTAAAGAATAATATTATTTATTAATGGGATTTTGATCCCTTTTGTTCATATTTGAATTAACAAAGTTTTTTTTTATCGGTAAATGTAAATTATATAAACAAGAAGCTCGAGGGGGGCTAACCCGTATACATACAAAAGGGACCGACTACAAAATCAAAGCCTAAGGTCCCCAAAAAAATCCATGAGCCTATCTAAATACATTGGGTATTCTTCCTTGATCAAAAAAAAGTGTTTTCAAAAAAGTATCTTTCAGTTTCCAAGGGGGAGATTCTTCACCCTCAAAAACTTTAGTGTTCCTTTCCCACTATATTGTCACGATCCGTCTGTCTGCTGGAAGGTTACGCCACATAGACGCCATGCAGACACCACATGAGCGCTTACTGGATGATCATTTTTGTCTGCATAGCAAGCCTGCATGGATTCTCTAGAATATTCTTGGAGTCCTAGACTTGTGTAGAACCTTGTACATACTTCTAGTCTTATATAGAGTATTCTAGAATGTTATAGATACTTGAGGATTCTAGAATGATTCCCTAAGAAGGTGGGAACATTCTAGACTCCCCCTTATAGCCCTTAGATCAAAATGATCCTAGCCATCCATTGTAAGGCCAAGAGCCTATAAAAGGGGGTGGGATCTCATTTACCACTCACTCAATCAAGTGTAACCAATCTTCTCTTGAGCAATACAAGTTCCTCTCTCTCTAGCTTTCTTGTTCCCTAGCCACTACTCTAGGTGTGCTAGTTAGATAGGCTGACTTAGCACTACAAGCCCAACTGGGAGTTGCTAAGTGCCGCACGGGTGCTTGAAATATTAAGCCCGTGACAATATGCTCCAAATGAGGCATATCAGCGCCATATTCCAAGCAAGACGCAGCTCATTCCTTATGCCTTTACACCTCCATCCCAAAAGAAGTTGTTTGATGGCAGCCGGCATGACCCAAGTATAAACAAATAAGCCCTTTACCTAAGCAATTCATTCTTTTTGAACTAAGAAAATCTAACCACCTAAGAAATCTACAAGTCGAGGGCCTTGAAGAAATAGAAATCTGTAGTGTCGCCTTGTTTCCTCCCATCCCCGTCTCTGTGTGGTCTCATCTCCATTTCTAGACTTCATAGAGATAGAGCTTATCCCTATTTCAGTGATGATAGAGGAGTTATCTCTATCCTAGATTTGCATTTCAACCAATCGATTGTACCTTATATTTATCTTCACGAATGGTGATATTGGTCAATGGGGTTTTGCAATGGGCCTTATTTTTATGACTTGATGCTGTCTGGTATTTTGAATTTTATGTGCCAACATGATTGGCAGTGGTAAGGCTCGTGATGGTTTATACTTCATATCTTTTGGTTACTGCACCTCCTTCGTCTGTCGAAGTGTTGTCCAAGCAGGCTTATCAGACTGATTGTATTCAGGCTCTCTAACATTGCCACAAGGCCAGTAAAAAGGCAACCACTTCAACAATTGCTCTGAAATCTGTTCCAGCAGTAGATCTAGCAACAACAATTGAGGTACAAAATTAGTCCCTATATATGGGCAGACCCTGAAGTGCTCTGTAACTGATCTAGAGGTACGAAAACAGGTCCCTTTCCTAAAGCATTCTATATTTATCTCAGAATGCAGCACATGATTTCCGAATAGGACTTGTTTTACAATCACATAAACTGAGTAACTTAAATTCTTAAATACATCAACCTATTTCCAAACTAAACATTAATATCCAAGAGTGTTTCTACAAGTCAGCTATCTAATCTAACCCCATGGTAGAGTTTCAACCCTCAGCCACAACTACATGAGTTTGTCTACGACACTCTGCTACCAACAGGACCTTCAGACTATCTATAGCATCACTATCACATCAGGCTGATACTAAAATACATATACTCGATGACATTCAATAGCTTAACATCAATATGCAAGAGAGTTTCTATACTACACTTTAAGTTCTTAAATACGTCACCCTCTTTTTCAATCTAACATCAATATTCAAGCGAGATTACAAGTACACTATCTTAACCTAACGACAAAGTAACCAACCAAAAAAAAAAACTAACGACATAGTAACCAACCAAAAAAAAAACTAACGACATAGTATAGATTCTACCCTCCACAGTCCACAATAACACCACAAGTCCATGTACAACCCTTTGCCACCCTGCAATAACTCAAAAAGTCCATGTACAACCCACCGCCACCAACTGGGCACCACACTCTCCACGGCACCACTACCAACCACATCAGGCTGATACCTAAGTACACAACCAATGGCATACAATAGCTTGCCTGCCTGGAAATCATGTAGTTAGCTGAACTCCCATGTGTTTGTCCCAACTGAAATCTCCATTTCCTCTTCCATAACATGCCAAGAAGCAAGGATCAAAATTTCATTTGGAAACCATAAAAATAAAATGAAATGCGTAAAAACCCTTGGAAACATAAAGTAAACTATAAGAATGTGTGAAGATAAATATTATAATTCATTAATTGAAAATGTTTTAGGGTACACATCCATTCACACCAGAAGATATTAGGGTGAAATGGAGAAATAAACGTCAATGCAAATTAGTTATTAATATCAAATAATTCTTTAAAACTAGTAATACAAAGATTTTAGAGCTAATTTAGTACAATTAACATAGAAAATCATAATTTTAAGTAAAACAAATGGCAAGTTAAGCCTATTACAATTAGTAACTGAGTATTAAAACAAATTATTCATCTACCTTTTCATTTCCATTACTTCTACGTTCATCTACTTTTTCATTTCCACTACTTTTACATTTCCTTATATACTCTTTTTGGAAAAGAAATAGAGATATCTTCTTGAATTTGGGCATTAATCCTTCCATCTCCTCCTTCATTTGAGACAAAAAATGGATATTATCCTTTTACTTATAAAAAAAAAATAGATATTATCTTTTACCAACTTCTAAAATTATTGCTGATACAAAAGAAATATTTATACTATTTTGGTATGTTTCAACTAGTTTCAGTATGTTTTCACGGAAACAAAATATGTTTCCATAGATACATGTTAATTTCAATACTCCACTTGTGTTTCGTTTCCGTTTACCAAGAAACAGAAATGTTTCAGCCGTTTTAATGGGGAAAAAAACTTTTGATCCTTGCCAAGAGAAGAGTATGTCTGCTGATTGGATTTAGGAACATAAATGGAAAAAAAAAAAAAAAAAAGAGGTGGGGGGGGGGGGGGGAGAGGATGTAGAATAATCAAGAAAACTGCTGGGTGCAAGAACGAATACTGTTTCTTCACACAATAGGAAGATCACCAAATGACAAGCACTAAAACATTAGGATTGGTGAGTTGGTGAACACATTAAAGAGTTCACTAACATCATTGCTATAGCATGCAGGTTCAATATTAATTTTTGTTGGCTGCGTTAATTGAGATAAACAATATAGACAGAAAATCAATGAAAAATGAAGTGCTCAAGACAAGGTATTAGGTCTCTTTGATGCAGCAGCTCAACCCTCTTAATCCAACTAAACTATTCAACTAGGTTAAACAACTAATAGCAACTAAGATTACTGCAATCATCCCCCAATTTGTATAAAATAATGAAATAGAAACTTCCACTTTACCCAACTACAGAACAGTAACAAGCAGCACTACTTTCTCTCACATATACAACCACTGCAGGTTACCTCTTTCGGATGTATATATGTGGCAACATTATGGGAACAGCTTGTATCCTTGTCATCACCAAACATGCCATCCAGAGAATCTGATGATTCAGAACAAGTTTTAGGAAGACCCTGTTTCATTTCAAAGCAGGTGAACAATTAGCTATTAGAATTCAACTGACATATATGACAGTCAGAAGCAGAAAGTAAATCAAACTTCTCGGGGATAATGGGTTGCATAAAATGTTCCAGAATTGGCTTGGAGTGTTCACAGCACCCAAAACAACCCATAAACTTCCCTTTTCTGGCCTAAACAATTACCCAATCCCTTCCTTCTCAACCCAAAAATCCTCCATCTCCACAGACCTTCTAGCCACTAAAACTGATTACAATCAGCCCCACACCCTCTCTTTACTGCATTGCACATCCATTGTGGTTCATAGCCAGTGGAAGAGTGTCCCCCCCCAATACTTGTCCCACTTTAAATTTTAATACTAAATAGTACTAAACAACAAAGAACCAAAGAACCAAACGATCTCGTACAGCAGGTTACCTTTTTTGACTGAATATCTGCAGTTAATTCATCCTTGCTGTCATGAAATAAACCATCCAAAGAATCTGATGATTCAGACTCTGGCTTTTGAAGAGCCTATTTCATTCCAAAGCATGTCAACAATTAGTCATTGTAGCTTCAGCTGTAAATATCAAAAGCTTAATTCATTCCATGATGGGTCTCGGCATGTAGAAAGTGTATTGATATAAGTTTAGAAGAAAAAAGGAAAAAACTAATTAATTCAGATTCAGCATGACTATCACTGACAAAAAGAAAAGGAAAATAATTCAAAAGTTGTTCGTCAAAAAATTCTGTTTTTACACCTTAATCAGGTTATCAATTAAGTTATACACCAAATCAACAATCCACTTTATGATCATGGTTTCACATATAAACAAATAAAGATTTAACAAACAAATAATTATGTTTTTCCAGAAAAGAAGAAATTTTCAATGAGTCCAGTAAACAGTTTCATACTGGTATATATCAGCTGATGAAAAGGCAAATGCTGCAGCTAGATGGAAAAAGTAAAAATGTAATTTTGTTATGTCACATTAACAAACTTAAGATTCAGGAATAACTGAGCAGTATGAACAATTTCATTTTTGAGAATTGATTTAAAATATATCTTGTTAGAGAGAGAGAGAGTAGCAGCAGAACCCTTGGGAGCCACAAAATCAGAAATGAATTCTGGAGAAAACAATGTAAAAGTCAATAACACATGAGTAGAGCAAAGGCAATGAAGTCAGGAAAACAATTCATAAGCTGTTCACAATATGCATGAATCAGTCTCAAGTACATAAATTAGTAGTATTATACAAGTATTTGCCTATTTTAGAAGTGTATGGACCAGCCAGGTAAACCCATATTTTTTTTTTTTTGATCAGTAGCCAGGTAAACCCATTTATACATACATACATACATATATATATATATATATATATATAAAGAAGCTGTTTGATCCAAAATCTTTCTCAATAAAGTTCAATACCAGCTTACATTTTTGTCAAACTAAGCGAGTAAATAAGAACAGCATTAAAATTTTAAAAAATAAAACTAGGGTGTTGAGCCTGCCATTCATAGGTGATTGGGCCATTGATATGCCATGCATCTTGCTAAACAAATAAACAAATAGATATTTAGTAACTGACAAACTAAATAGATAAAAATTTACCATCAAATGTTCAAAGAATAAAGGAGATAATTCTTTAATTCTCCTCAAATTAAACAAAGAGAGGGAAACATTTTTTATTATACCTGTCATGTAAAACAGAACAATATTATACCACACAAGACATGTTCACTTACAGAATATTCAAAGAGTGTCTCCAATAACAAGTCAACATTGTCTTCACCTAGATTGAAAAAGAAATACTATTTTTCGTCAAAATCTAGTAAGGAACTAATAATATGACGGGAAAAATAACATTATATGTGCCTAATCCTATGAAGCACGGATACTTTATTTTGGCTCACGTGTCCGTGTCGGACATGTGTCGGACACCGACACTCTCGGACACGTGTCGGACATGCGAAAAAAGAATGTCCAAATTTTTTATTTTTTCTGAATTTTGGACAAGTTTGGAACATGTTTTCTATTTTCTTTCTCTCTCTTTTTTAATTTTTTTTCTCCTCTTCTCCTTAATTCTTTTTTTGGTTATGCACATGTTTGTGTATATGTTGACTATGTTCTATGCAATAGTTAGTAAATTTGTTTTAGAACTTGAATCATGGATGTTGATGATTAAATGAAGTTCTTAAATTTTTAATGGCTTTGTTATTTTAATATTTTTGTGATTAGTGTATTTTTATGCTAATTTTAAGTGAAATAATATTAAATTTTTATTATATGGTCATATAAAAAATTTATATATATTCAACGTGTTCTTAACATGTCCGTGTCCCACTTTTTTAAGAAATGGCATGATTGCGCATCCGTGTTGTGTTGTATCCGTGTCCCATATCTATATCCGTGCTTCTTAGTATGTATCTAAAGATACAGTAGAGCCTAAGTGGTCAAGTCTAGGCTATATTGGCAGGGTGCTTATTGTTCTCTTAAAAAAAATGACAATACCATTAATAGCTCACCACACTCTCACACAAGAAATTTTAAAATAAATAAAAGTTTTGTTTGGTGCATAACATACCCTTTTCTTCAATTGCTTTGTCAACAAGAGATGGTGAGAATCCCATTCCTATCAAAGATGATCTTAAATTGCTCCCTGATGAGCTTGCAACATCGTCCTACAATAAGATATTTCCAGTGGGAGACAAATGAGAGACTATCAAGTTAAAATTACTATGTGAATCTCTAACTCTTAACTGCCAAAGCAGCAAATAACTCAATTCAGAATGTCAATTGACAAAAATGTTAATTTCGATAGAGAGGAATGGCCCAAAAAGATTTAATATCCTAACACGCATACATGACTTTAGATTCAAATATTGTCATAGAGAAAGAAGCAATGAGAATGGAATTAGGGATGCAAATCGGGCGCGTTGAGCTTGAGGCCTATCTAGGCTCAGCTCAAGTTTTGAGATAGTTTGCCCAAGCCAGTCCAAGCCTAATCTTAAGCCCGAACAACCATGCTCAAATTCATTTGTATCAGATTTTCTTGAGTTACCCAAAGAAGTTGGGCTACATCAGGTTGAGTGGTTCGAGGACAAATGAAATATAAAAATACATATATAACTTATTTATTTATTTAGTTGGGCTGGGGCTCTTGTTTGGACTCAAACTTGAACTTGGGTTGTATCAGGTTGCCTGAAGCTTCAGCCTGAATTAAAGTTGAGTTTGAGTTTGTCTACGTGGCCTGTCCAGGAGTATAAATTATCCAGCCATAGCCCATCTAAATTCGGACTGGGCTCGGATTAGCCCGACCAATTTGCAGCCCTAATGGAAATGTCCATAATGAGGATGCCCGTTGACAACAAAACAAACTTTGGTGAATGGTGATAATCTATAAACTTTGAAGATATGAAACAGCATGAGATGAACATCACCCCAAAAAAAAAAATGCGGCAAAGAAAAACAATTCAACAATATGTAATGCATAACAAGTACCAAGTTTCATTCAATTTATATTTTCTAATATAGAAAGGGTGAAGTAGCCATTTCAAGTAAGCAATGTGATAAACAAAATGAGCACAACTTCCTGATATTTCCATTTGAGTTGATACATAATATTTTCTTAAAAAAAAGTTTAGTCCAATATACATATAAAAGAACAAGTCACAAAAATTTACTACATCAAATTTCAAAAGTTTGCACAAAGGTAGATGTTGACAAAAGAAAAAAAAGAATGCATTGCACACGAGAACATTAATTCCCACATTGATATCCTTAGCTGCATGAGATTTTGTCATTTGAAAGGATGATGTTACCAACCCAAATGGGCAATCGTGTTGTGTTCATGCCATGTCAAGGTATGAGTACTCGAGTAAACGGGTCAACCAAGATAAAATAATCGTGTTTATATCCTCAACCCTAGCACGACCGATATATTACACAAACAGAGCCAGTTAGAGACACCGGGGGCAATTTCCCCCCCCCCCCCTCAATTTTTTATGTGAAATGTTTTAATACTTTTCAAAAAAAAAAAATCAAATACCATTTTAGTAAATATTTTTGCCCCCCTAAGTCCAAAATTTTTCGTATTTCACCCCTATTTTAATTTCAATTTGACCCTTAATGGAACTTTCATTGACTTTTTGAAATTAGTTTATAGCATAAAGTTTGTTGAGTTCTCTTCTTTAATTGGAATTTTTGTCTCATTTATAAATTCCTTTATATTAACAAATGTAGTTAGTTATGAAAAAATATAATCAATCGATATTAAATTTTTATACTTCACTAATTTTTAAATTTATGATTGAACATTTAGCTAAAAAAACTTGCCCACCTAAAGTAAATTCAAGAGCTTGTCCTGATTACACAGGTGACATAATACAACTAATATAATCCATTTAATAAATTGGCAAAGTTAGGGTCGACAGGCTTAAACCACGAACCAGATAAAACATGCCCGATTAAGCATGTTGCCCAAATATTTATCCTAGAAGAGGGGGCGTGAATAGTGTATTTTGCAAATATTGACAACTTTTACAAACTTTAAAAATGAATGCAAAAAATGCACAAATATGTAAAAGAGTAGAAAGAGAAAGAGAGAGAAAAAGCACTCCTACGTCCTCGACTCAAGCATTCCCACTTGAATTTTTTCAATATCTCAATCTCCTTGCAAGCGGAGGTCAAACATTTACAACAAGAGCTCCTAACTCTTTGCCCAGTAAAATATTCCCTTTTGCCTCACAAGGGTAGCACTTACCCGCAAATCTCACCATAATGAGAAGATACAAAGTTTGTTTATCAACAAGTATTCTCTTCAAGAGTATATTGGTGCAATAAATGCTCACTCGCTATAGATTGATCAAGTGTAAACTCTGAGTATTTAAGATGAGTAAAACTTTTAAATCTACGTTTTCAATAGTCATATCAAAAGTCAATAATATAAATGTAGAAGTGTAAGCTTGTAAATAGATAACAATAAATGCTTTAGAAAACCTCTATTTATAGCCCTCAAATGAATATGGTCATTGCATTTCGAAATAGAGTCGTTCCCCCCTTTGTTAGCTGATCAAAATTTGAATTTTCAATGGCCAAATTGAATCAATCTACTGAATCACCAATCAGTTGACTGGATCAAGATATAGTTGATTGATCAGCTCAATTGATTTGTTTAGAGGGCTTGAGGTTCATGTGTTCAAGAACAATAAGTCGACCGGTTCTTAGAGTTAGTCAACTAGTTTTGATGTTACACTGTTTTGGCCTTTTAAAAGTTAGTTTACTAAATCTTCCTTTCGGTAAACTATTTTGGACGGTGTATTCAGGTTATATACATGAAATGGTTACTTAATTGACTGGTTCCAGGAACTGGTCGATTGGTTTGTTTAGTGTTCGACTAGTTTTGACAGAAAGGCTCTTCTTGCTTATTTTTCATAGTGTTCCATTTTCAAAACATTTTGATCTTTCAAAACTTTAAGTATAACAATGTGCTATTTTAAAAAATCATTTTAGGATTGGCTCTAGTTGATCATTTTAAATAGTAAAAGCTTATGACCAATGATCAATCTAATCCTAAATCACTCAAAACCTAAAATAAGGAAAATAAAAAGTTTTTTCTTGACTTGTCTTAATTCCTTAGGCTTGAGTGTGTCCACACTTGCTTGGATCATCAAGAGAACATTCCACTTGATTTGATTTTGGCTTTGAAGCATGTACTTGAGTAAAGTCCTTAAGCTTGATGGACTTTGTCATTTGTTGGTCAACAGTCTTCTTTGACCTAGATGCCTTATTTGCATTGTCACTAGAATAAAACATTAGTCCACATGGATAATGTCTTGTTATCATGAAAATTACTGAGATGCCCTTAGTTAAAAACCCTTAGGGCTAACAAAACCCACCCTTTCAACATATTCATCGATATGCGACCTATTTATTTGATAAAACTTTTAAAAAAAAACGGACGAAAAATATTGCATATTTTATCAAAACTCTATTACTAAAATAGGTAGTAACATGGTTTGAACAGCTTTTGTGTTGTTCATGTCGACGTGACACGTTTTATTAAATAAGTCAAATTGTATTAAATGGGTTGAGGCCTCAAACCCTAACCTGACCTACTAGTTGTACGTGTTAAGCAGCTTGACCTATTTATGACACGGATCTATATAAGCACAACCCAAACCCTCAAACTCTATGTTATGTTCAAGTTGTCTTTGTGGGTCATGTCCAAAATTGCCACCACTAACCCAATTATCCAATAGATGGGAGATACTCGAGGCAAGCCACATGAACCATACATTTGCTAGCACCACCCTACATTGTACACCGGGTATAACATTTTTCTATCTGAATAGCAACAAAGGAAATTATAAATGCTTTTAAAAAAGTATAGTTAGAGTAGAAGAGGTCACCTTTGACCAACGGATCCTTGGAGAAAAAGAGTCGCCATATGGAAGGAGGCAAAGTAGATATGCACCTATGGGCAACACTAATTCATGTGATAGGGTTACCATCTCCCAATGCCAATTTCAACACTCCAAAATGTGTTGTCAAGACAGCAACGGCAAAATATTTTGTTTTACATGTAAAATTTTAAAAATAAAATTTCAAATGTAAAAAAATTTCTTATATAACAATTCCTATAGTCATAGAGGTTTAGAGTGAAGTTGTTTCTGTTGAAGCAACAGCTTTTAACATGTAACTGTCTGATGAGCTACCATCATGATCAACTGTCATTAAAGAACCAAGTAGCTCTAGAAATGACATGGCCCTAAAGCTTATAGTGAACAGTGGGCATATAAAAAAAACAAAAATACAAAAAGAAAACAGATTTAGAAACAATGAAGCCATACTAAAAGCTCAATACAGATAACTCAACTACTATAAGATATTAAAATGTAAAATTTCATAGATACAATGAAGTATAGCAATGATCAATAATCTAGAAAAATACACGCATACCCCAATATGTCTTGAGCCCATGTTCTCAGATGGCAAGTCAAAATCCAGAACCTCGGTCTTTGGCATGGTTCCAGCCTCACCTTCCAACTCGGACGAATTGTCATTGTCTGAATAATCTGTTATCTCACACTATAGAAAAAGAAATTACAAAACAATGAATATGTAAACACATTCAACTGTATTATAAGACAACTAATGTCCAATAATATGCATACCATCTTGAAATGAAACAACAGCAGGTTAGAGAAATGTAGTTTGAAGACTACCACAAAGTGCACAAATAGAACCTTTTCTTAATCTCTGCAAAAGAAATAACAAAATCAGCCTATAAATGGAACAAAAGCAGCATTGGACCTTCAGAACTCTAGTGGCAGCATTCTAGGATATTTGTTCTATGATGCAACTATTATAAAATAAGGTTGAGGCAAGATGTTGTACGCCTATATTACTAACAATCAAAATCTGATTGAATACACCCATCATGAAGATGAAACGATTTTACAGTTCTTTTCAGATCAATTAAACAAATGAATTTCTATGTAAACTTTAAGCTAAAAATAAAACCCTGGTTCCTGCCCACGCACCCCCACCCTCCCTACTCTCCATTTTTTTCTGGTATTGAATGTGGATCATATGGAAGAATAGATGAATCACTGATTCATACTTATTTACTTATGGAAACAGTGAAAATTGTACCAGCAAGCGAAACAAATATCATCTATATGTGCAATAGAGTATGTATCACGATGTTTCCATAAGAAATTCCCTTCAATTTTATTTCCTTATAGTGTTGCCAACCCCCCCCCCCCCCCACCCACCAAAAACTTCTTGATCTAGGTCTGCCACTGGAGAGAGTATAACACATCTGTGACATAGAATTAAAGACGGTTGAATTAAGTGAAGGAATAGCTTTGGCATGTTGCAGTAGGTAGCTAAGGAACCACATTTTCATAAAACGAGTGTGGATGAAATGTGAATGTTGAATGGGAAGGGTAAGAAAAGAATGAAAAAATTAGAAATATATTCGTGGGACGGTCAAAGTAGCACTGATTGGAGATAAAATGAGAGAAAACTAACTAAGATGGTTTACCATGTGCAGTGAAATCCAGCAACTACACCAGTAAGGAAAGTTACATAACTCACAATGAGGATAATAATGCTAGGGAAAGGGAAAGACTAAAATTAACACATGCTGAGATAGTAAGTACAGGCACAGTAGTACATGATTTAATTGAAGAAATGCAAGTCAGAACGGTACAACAAAACAGGATTCATATAACCAACCCCAAAAAGTCGAGACAAAACTTAGTTGAATGAGGTTGAGTACATTAAATATGTGGCATTGAAATGGAAAACTCCAACATAGATATAAAACAGCTTCTTGCAGTAATAGTTACAAAGAAATTAGAAGAATCTGCACGATTAATCAAAAGGATTCCGGTCTTTATAACTAAGATCAATAGAAAACTAAAAAAACAAAGATAAACCAATAATTGTGTTGTAAAATGCCAAATTTAAAAGCCGTATCATGTTACATTGGGGTTTCGGCATTTCGCCAAAAGATATGATCTCGGATATGACATGAAACAAGATAAACACAAAAGTGGTTTGGCACCACACTAGCTAGAATAACAATTAAAGCTATTTTCTTGCTGGTCTACTAGTGGGATCATTCATGGAGAAAAAAATAAATACATATATAAGGTCTCTATTTAGAAAGGACCCATAAAATATGTCCTTCGAGACTTATACTAATGTTTTAAGAAACAAAAGAAACTAACTTATCTATGCAACAATAGCCATACAAAGGAAGACGAGAGAGAGGTATAAAATAGCAACATCACCAATTTCCAGCAAGCTTATTACCACAATGCAGCCAAAAAAATAAACGAAAGAAGCCAGTCACTGTACAATCCTTCGAATAATAGAGATTGCCGGGGCAGAAAACACAACATCCATAACCAACGAACATCAAATCGAAGCACTATATATACATAAACAAAGAAAGAATTCAAATTAAACAAATGAATCTAAACAGAATCGGCGGAAAAGTGAGTAAAACCTATCATGCATGAATTAAGTTAAAAATTATCAACATCTTCACCAAGAAGAAGAAGAAGAAGATAGAAAATGAGTCAGTGGACGTACATGTAGTTGCGGTGTACCTGATCGGCGATTTCACCGGTTCTTTAACAGAGAAAAACAAGAAACTCTACTCGCCGGAGAGCGGCGCGTCGGTCACACCATCGTCAAAGCTGTGAAAAAACTGGGAAGTGAAGGCTGAAATGACAAAAACGGTTCAGTACTTTCCTTTCCTGTCCCGGACTGTGCTGATGCATGCATTACGCTTGTCATTCATTTAGACGGACACCATGGTAATTTTCTCTACTTTAACCACTTTTTTTAAACCGTGGGCTTCCTTTGTTTTTTCATTTTTTCTTTTCTTTTTTAAAGGATTGTACGGTTCTACTGAAGAAATAAAAATTATCCTCAAATCTATTTCTATCCCTGTTAACTGATAAAGTCTTTTTATTATTCAATATCCAAAAAAAAAAATATATATATATATAGTAAAAAAGCGAGAAATCTGAAATAACCTCAATCAAAATTATTTAAAATTTTAAAATTTACAGTTTTGTTGCTTTATCTTTCTGATTGTCCACAAACTATATAAATCTAATTTTTCCAATTTTAATAGAATTATATTAAAAAAATGAACTGGAAAAAAAAAAAAGCAATCAAAAGTTAAGTTTGTTGTAAAGTTTCATTATTTTAATAAAAATTAAATAAATAATTAAATTGGAGAAATAATTAATGTTATATAAATTTATTGAGGAAATTAAATCAGTGGTACATGAAATCTAAATTAGACACAATAAAAATAAAATGGATACATACAAATGAATTTAGACTTTCTTGTGATTGTAAAAGATAAAAAGGTCATTAATAAATTATTTGAGGAAAAGAAATAATATGGGTAGATGGGTAATTTTACACAAAAGATATTTAAAAATGAATGGTCAAATAGGACTTACGCCTAGAGAAAAAAAAAAAGAAGGAACTGTCCTGCATCTTAAATAGAAAAAGTGGTTAGCTCTTACAATAATAAAATAATTTTACGAGGAGTTAAGATTGATTAACTCTTTTTTAAAAACAATTAATTGGATTAGTTAAAAGGAGGAGACGTTTCTTTATGCTCAATGCGCATTTTGGGGCGTTCAATTTTGTGGATCTGACAGCTCGAAATGGCTAGGCCCATTAGACCATCTCCTAGTATGAAAGAAAAAAAAAAAGTAGCTAAGTTATCATTTGTTATTTACATTTTCAATAATAATAGTAAATTTTAGATTAAATTACATTGATCTTTCTTGAAATTTCTAACAAGTATATTGATTTTTCTTGAAATTTTTAAAATTACACTCACCTCTCTTATTTTACTTGATAATATACAAATATTTACTTTTAGTCAATTTTTTTTTTCAAAATGACAAAATAACTCTTTTATTTATTTATTTTGACTAATTTTTTTAACTTTTTTTAAAGACTTTTTTATTACTTTATTTAAAAATAAATTTGAGACAAATAACTAATTTTTATTTTATATAAAAATAGATTAAAATTTTTATCAACATTTATTTGTAAAATAAAAAAAAATTGGTCAAATTTTAAATTGTATCTTGGCATTGAGTAATGAGCTAGGGAGATGATTTCCACGAGGGCTGGTATAAAGCGTCTCAAGTAGTTCACATTTCTTAAGAAGCTCTTCAACTATTTTTGAGAAGTGGAGCATGGCATTTATTGAATAGCAGTAACTTTGGCCAAATCGGCATCTACAAACTTGTCTTTTATCACCCCAAAAGCACAACAGGATGTGAAACCCACCAAATGTACTCACATGCTCAAAAACTTGAAATAGAGAGAATCCAAATTGCAAGGATGGGACATGGAATCTCTCTCATGTTACTTGAAATAAAGAGAAACCAAATTGTGAAGGATGGCGAGGCAATAGACGGGTTTTGTCCCGTCTAAGCGAAAGTTCATCCATCTTATCCTTGGACATCACTTCGTTTATATTATGCATCTTAAAATCTATTAAAATGTCTAAATATTATTCATTCAACATTTCGACTTGTCTTGCACATAATCAAGCCAACTCCGCCTAAACCAGTTCGCATTCTGACATCTCTTCAACGCACCTTAGGAATATCACTTCCAGGAAAGGAAAAATGAGGATTAGATTTTGAGCATACGGCTAACCGTCCATCCCACAAAAAGTCCCCCAGCAACATCCAAATCAACTCATCAAACTCATACTCTCCTTTTCTTTTATATATATAAAAACACACACACACACACACACAGAGGTAAGTAGTCTTGGAGTGGATCACCAGACTCACGCTTCTATAAATCACTTCTTTTGGTCATCTTCATTGTTGTATCTTACCTATTTTCTACCATACTCACCAGTATTAAACCTGTTGCAAGGAATGGAGTAAGAGAGAGATTTTGGGAACAAGCCAGCCAATAACCAATAAGAAAGTTCTCTATATCTTGAATTCATTATGGAAGGAGGAAAAAAAACGAAAAAAGGTTTACACTTCGTATTTCCAATGAATCTCTCAGCCAACACCACCAAGGTACCCCACAAAAACCCAAGAAATCAGTATAAGTGCAGATAGAAACTTCTTCCCCGGACCAACACAAAGTAGAACTGGAAAGGAAACAACAAAGATGACCTAAAAAAGAGTTTCATATGACGTACAGCTATTACCAGGACCCAGTATGATACACTCCGGTATACAATGCAGAACTTGGGATCCTGATGGTACCAATACTACTGGATTGTACATGCTCCGTCACAATGTAACTCCCACATAATGGATATAGCTCCCCGTCATCCATGCTGCGACCCACTTTTGGTACGAACACCTGCCTCATCAAGCTGTAGCGCTCTAGGATCAAGTGGGATAGTCCCAACTGTTAAGAAACCAGAAGATTCAGCAAATCCATTCACTTTGACAGGTAATGACCCTACTGTGACAACATCAACTGGTTTAGTATCCATAACTACAGCAGCCTTATCACTAACAGTAGCAGTCTCCAAAGGTTTAGATTCATCCTGTTTTTGGTTGATGGTGAGGGAACCCATCTTTAGCAAAGATGCATCATCTCTTTCTTCTTCACCAATGTGCTTGGTATTTTCCTTGGCACTACTTAAGCTGCTGACATCAGAGTCTGATTGAACCTGCTCAGTAGGAGAGGCCAGAGTCGTTTCTGAACTATTCAGATCATTATTCTTGGTAATTTTCTCATCCTCACTAGAAAGCAAACTAACGCCACTATTTAGCTTGCGGGGGGGATCCAATGCAGGTACAAGGAATGGACTTCCATAGCTTTTCATCAGTAGCCTGGCTTTCTCTTCCTGCATGATCTTCTGTCGGTTTTCATAGTACATGAAGTCGTCGAGTAAAGTTGTCTTCAATGTGTAATTTTTGAATATTTTCAGCATCTCAATACCTTGCTTATACCTTATCTGCACATAAACAAGAAAATTTTGACAAAGTAGCTAGGGTGTAATATGGTAGCACAGCCATAGCACCACACACCTAAGACCAAGAGTATAAAGGAAAGAAAAGCTGTATAACAGACATGAAAACTTGACAGATCAAATGCAGTAGGCCACAAGAACAGAAGTTAAGAACCAAACCCCCTACCCGTTTTTTTTTTTTTTGGGTAGGGGTGGGAAAGAATATCAATATTGTTCAAACTCAAGGATCTAAATCAAAACAAAGGCCTAAAAAAGCATGGGTCAATATATTAGAATCATAACTCATGATCCAGCTACCTTGGTCAACCTCAAATGATTAGAATAGGGCCCTGCTTAGTTACAATTGATAAAGTAATCCTGAAACCTGTTTATAGAGTACAATAGATTCATATACTCGTGTCTAAAGGAATATTACTGGATTTTGTAATAATATATAAATTTTCTTTATTAAGTAACAATATATAGATTTTTATAGCCCTCTAAACTATTAAGTCTATAATTGTTTTTTATGGGATCACAACCAATGTTTTAAAAAAACAAAAGTGCAAAGTGAGGTGCTTGACCCCTTACACGGCGAAATGTAAGCCTTAAGATAGTGAGGCGTAACTTGTAAGCTATTTGAGACTTTTAAATTTTTTTATTAACAAATATAAATAAATATTATTCTCGGTAAAAAAGGAAAATTTACTAGAATTTTGAAAACTTTCCAATATTATCGTTTCGAAATTCAACAGGAAGATTAGATATTTTGATTAATCTTCCCTTTAGAAATAGTAATTGAAGGTATTTTTATATCCAAAAACACAAGGTATAACACTTTTTTCCTTCCTTCCCTAAAAAGATACAATATTGCAAAAATAGCATAGCATAACCCCTCTATGTAAAAGTCTCTTTCACTAATGTGTTAGAATTTTAGAACTCCAAGAATGTGGTCAAACATCATTATTGTTTATAAACTCCTCATTTGAGGGGTTCTATCGATCAAAAGCAATTGCAAGAGCTTACTAAAGAAAAAATAGAATTTGTTTCATTCTTTTGTGTCAATTTTTACAAGGTAACAGTCTGAATTCTTTTAAATTTCTTTGAAGCCCCCAAAGTCAATCATGAGAAACTCTTTTTTTTATAAGTAATCCAGAGAAGCATTTTTTATTCGTAAAAAGGGTTCGAATCATTGAATGTCTTCAGTTTGAAGGGGTTCAAAGCATTGAATGTCTTCAGTTTGAGTGTATGTCCTAGAAGCACTGTTTTTTTTTTTCAAAGCTTCAAGCCATTTTGGATACACCTCGCTTCAAGGCAAGCCTAGACAAAGTTTTTTAAAAACACTTATTCACAAGAATCACAACTAATAAACTGTGCATTCATTCACATACCACACACTAAAATCTGAGTAAACATACAAATCAAAAAAATAAGCAACTTAAGAAACAGAATCATCAGAATCGGATTTTATGCAGCAACAATCAATTCATAATAAGAAAATGTAAACAGTACAATAATCAATTAACTAAACAAACCTCCTGTGTATCTCTGCTATTAGTCACAGGTTTGTTCTCATTGTTCTCCAATATGATGTGACGAAAGTTGGAGTTTGGCACATCTTTTATAATGTGCCACTTTACAGAGAAGCTCCCACTCCATTTATCTTGCTGCCAGAAATCCATATCTTTATGGAAGTCAACTGGGCCAACCATCTCTGCTACACCACAGAATTGACCACTAGCATTTACCTGAATTTAGGGTTGGGGTGTTGAGGAGGGGGTAAGAAAAACTCACATCAGTATGGCCCAATATATATTGTAAATTGACTGATCAAAAACAAATTATATATATATGTACACTGCCCAATGTATATTGAATAATTGACAGGCACAGGAATTGAGTGAATGAGAATAAAACATGTGAAGAAGGATTGCTGTTTATTAATAGTCAAAAAGTGGGCTACAACTCACCGAAAAGAACAGGAAGATAGGACAGCCTCTTGGTTCCACTGCAGCTATTCTCTGGGCATCAGCATAAGCACTCTCCAGCTTCCTGTTTCCATTGGGCGTGGAAGACCAAACATTATATTTAATACTCTTGTGCACATCATCCTCGCTGTATGATTTAATTACAAAAAACTTTGCATTCACATAGTCAACTGGGAAATCATCCTTGTTATACTGATCAGTATAGATAATGATGTTTCCTTGTGCGTCACTATCTCCAGCCCTGGTTGTGTAGGCTTTAACAGCCAAATGATGTTTGGATTTGTTGGTTCTAGGGCCCCGATTCTGTTCGGTCAATGCATCTGGACTTATATTAGACTCGTTTGGAACTTTGCCATAGTGAAACTTGGGCCGAACCTTATCCACTGTGGCCCGTCCATGAACATTTGATCCAAAGTTAGACAAACCATTACTGGAAGGGAGAGTAACTTTAAGTTGGTTACGATGAGATAAAGCCTTCCCATGTGTAATGTTATCAACAACTTGACCACCTCTGCCCTGTAAACATAAGTTGGGAATTAAACCTAGGAACATACTGTTGAACTGCAACCAAATAACCAATTGCAATCCTTCCATACATTTTTGTGAGAATCCAACAAATACCTTTTTAATTGAACATTAAGCACTGTGTGACATGACAGAAGGATCATTAAGTTTTTTTATTCCTAGTCTATCAGACCATCACAACAATGCAACTAGCTACCAAAGGGCAACTGTATATTTTGGGATGGGGGGGATGAACAGATTAGACAAATGAACTTATTATAAAATAAAGTTCAGCATAAAACAGACTTCTAATTTGTCAACCTGAAAAAAGTAAAATTCAATGATAAAAATCCCTCACTTAACACAATGGTCTAATGGTCACAGAAATAATTAGAAAAGTATTTTGGAAATTCAAAAACACAAAAATTTCCAATAACTCCCATTCTTTTTTAGAGAAAATACCAACACAAAAAAAAAACAAGCATTATCTAGACAGAGGAAAAACCATACCTGCAGAACTTGTGATGATGCCAAGCTGGAAAAACTACCAGAACTACCACTTCCATGCATGGCGGGCAGTTTACTTGGTCCAGCATTAGCTTTAGACCCTTCTGATACCCTGGTAAAGGGATGTGTCTGATTTGAAGCAGGCCTTGGGGGGGTCAGCGTAAAGGTTGCAGATGCTGAAGACAGGTTATGTTTTAGACCTGAGCCATCAGCTCTATTAGCGGTATATGCACCAGAATCTAAGAAGGAATCTGTTGTACTATTTGAGATGATATCTGGCCTAGATTGAACGAGCATGGGGAAATAAGCAGGAGAAGAAGCAGGGTTTTCATATGAGGGGATGGTGTAATACTGTTGTGTCCCTACAAGTGGGCCATCAACTCCTATCATAGCACCAGGAATGTAAGGATTGTATGGGTTATATGGAGACTGTGCATAACCATAACTAGGCGTATAATATACATATGGCAGAGTTTCAGTTTGTGCACCCTGGAGGACAAAAAGTAAACATTAAGAAAAACTAGAAATGAACTCGTCCAAAAAAAGGGGAAAGAAAGGAGAAGAAAAAAGATTTACTGACCGCATACTGAATTTCTTGACCATCCAGACCAAAAATCCTATGGTGGTCATCCCAATCGCCGGGTGATTCCAATCCTAACCACATCAAATTAGTATGAAACATTAATTAGGTACTACAAATCCACACATCATCTAGAACAAGATAAGACCTAATGACATTTTTTACCTGTACATATGTACCCATAATTGGTGGCAGAAGGGTAATATAAGCCCGGTTCAACAACAAATTCTGGGGCTCCTTCGTTGTACATTGCTTCAAATTGTTCAAGAGGTGGACTTGTTAAATGAGGGTTTGACTCGGTACCTTGAATCTGAAAGTCAAGACACGAAAATGCCACAAATGCTCTACTATCAATATGCAGAATACACTGAGCTTCAGCGGACTTTCAGAAAAGGATTTTATTTGATTAAATGAACATGAAGTCAAATAATCACTGAGAAATTACAAGAAAAGCATCTGGATTTCCATGCTCAGAAACATAATACATTTCCATCCCAGGTCTGCCACCACTGCAGAAATGGATGTTATGTAGCGTTAGCAAACAACGAAATCTAGTACAAAATTAATAATAAGTATAAAAAACTTACATAAAAAAAAAAACCTCATTTTCAAACACAATTATAAAAATCCCACAATAACATCAATGGTGTTTCCATGATGAAGCTCACATCTATGAAAATACTACCCAAGTAGACAAGAAATCTACAAATACGTTGAGCATAGAAGAACAAGAGGCTAGGTGGAAGTCAGGAATACCAACCACAAAAAAAAGAGATCCAGACTCTCTGTTTGGCTCCTATGACAAATGAAGAAAGGAAAAGAAAATGTTTGCAAGTGCTAAAGAAAAGAAGCAACTTCTGAACATATTCATTTCCCCTCGTTCTTTCTAATAATTAGGCAGTGTATATAGATTATCATTCCCTAGAAACCCCCAACAAATATTTACAATATACACGCAACAGAAGAACTAATGCAAACATGGGATTACAACTACTGGGTTTTCAAATAGATGTAATATATAGAACCAGACCTAGAGCAAGAGGGCAAGGAAGGGAGTGGGGTCCTAACACCATTAAATTAATTCATGCATTTTACTTCACAAAATCTAGTTATACAAGCCAGCCAACTATAGCAAGCCCAAATATATATATTAGACTAGTCTCATTTCTGCTCAAAACAGCGGTACCAATTAGCAAGCCAAATATGAACGTATATACGTGTTCGTGTTTCAAGAAAGTTACACCAAGTCAAACGCTAAATATCAAGTGAAAACGTCAAGTAATTATAAAAATCAGACCTTTCCAAATTTGTACAAATGTGTCTGGGTAAAAACAAAAAAACAAAAATTTCTCCATTGAAAGTTACAAAAAAATGTTCGAACTTTGGATTATCATAAAAATCTAAATTTCAAATCCATAAAATGATAAACATTCTAATTAAGAACACCTGTCGAGAACAATTTCATGCATAGCAAATACAATAAAAAACATTCTCACTCGTTTAATTAAATGACTCGCCTAAAAATACCCCATAATCGGGTTTTCAAACAGCACAAAAAGTATGCAAACCCGCCCAAATCACTCGACACACTCTGCTGGCAAATAGCTCTCATCAATCTCTTAATAACAATAACTGCAATTTAACTCCACAAAACAACAATCACCTCCTAATACTCCAAGACTTTCATGTAGAAACAACAAAGAAAATAGATATGAGTATTACTTGCACCCACCAAAATAGAAGAGTCTTTGTATGAAGAAGAAAGCTTTAACAAAAACAGCATACCCCAATGAAAATACGAAATTCATATATATGCTTATGTGCGCGTGTATGTATATATAAATTAAATGAAGAGAGGATTACCCAGAAAGGGCTGATTCAAGCCATGCTTGACCTAGTGAGTCCTTCGAGGGCCAAATTAGAAAAACTATAGAGAGAGTTTAGGGTTTTTCGAAACATATTGTTCGTCAAAGTAGACGCGCCTAAGGAAACCCTAACCCTAGGGGACCAAAATAGAGAGAGAGAGAGAGAGAGAGAGAGAGAGTACTGAAAAGGGCAGCCTTGGTAGTGGAGAAAAAAAAAAATGAAAAAACCTGAGAGACGCGAAGGAAGAGAGAGGAGAGAGAAGAACAGATCGAGATTGGCTGGCACGATACGAAGCGTTTTGGGCATTTTGTTTTCCGAAAATACCCCAACTTTGGACAGTGTCAGCTAGGACAGCCAAACCCTTCGTGGAAGGAACACGCTAGAAAGCGGATGATGTTTTCTTCAGCCGCACAAGTCAAAACGCGATAAAACGACGTCGTCCACTCATTTTCCACTACAAGCCTTTCTCTCTTTTTCCTTTTTATCTTTTTTTCTTTTCCTTTTTTTAAAAAAATTCTCATTAGAAATTAAACATTAATTTTCTATTTCTTCAAAACTTATTATTATTTTCCCATTTTTCTTAGCCAAAAAAAAAAATTACAATAATAATGATTTTTATTTGAAGATTAAAAATTATAATTGTCTGAACTAATCTTAAAAGTTGTGATCATTTAATCAAAACATATAATACTCAATTTAATCCAACAAATTGTTATCTCAATTATTCGAGGTTACTAACATCAATCCAAGACTTACAAATAATGTGCTATTTCAATTTTATTGTTATATTTGTATTTTTTTTATCCCTATAATCATAATTGTTTTAGTAGGCTTAGGTTTTTTTGTGTGACAAAAAAAATTAAAGAAAAAAGAAAGGGAAATGGAAATATATTTAAGTGAACTTTATTACGTTTTCCCAATTTGAATAAAGGTGGGAAATGTTAGTGGAAAACAGGGTAGGAGGGGGTGGAAATGTTAGTGGGAAAGAGGATAGTACGGAAAGACAAGGACAGTGTGAATTGAGGTTTACAATAAAATGAGATTATAATAGGTTTTGGCCCTTTTCTAATTTAGTTCAACATCCCTGAATTACATGTTTCCTTTCCTCACCCTTTTAGCTAAAAGTTCCTTTTACCACGAGTAGGCAGTTAAAAATGGAGTGTGTTGTACAACATGCTGACCCCTTGAGAAAGGAATCCAACTTGGATGATTTGAAAGTAACACATAACAAAGCATTGTGCTTTTTATGCTCAGAGGTCAAGTAAATTTGTCCCAAATTACATGTAAATTATACTTGAGAAAAAAAAAATTATATATATATATATATATATCTTTTTTTCCTTTACGATAATGATGTGACAATGATATTTCTTTTTTGATTATTTACAAATTTTAGCATAATTAATGTATTTTAAAGATTAAGATAATGGTCTTCTCTGACACCACATTGAGTTAAATTTAATAATTTCACGTTATTTTTCTCTCATTAGGTCGTCAAGATTTGAATTTGGTTGTATAATTACTTTGAGATTAAGGTGTTAGTTCTTGAATCCAGAATGAGGAAACTACATCCATTAAAAGTAAAAATTTACATAAAAAATTTAACACTACATAACCGAAATTTTGAAATTATAGTGGATTGAAATTGAAGAAAATTAAGTTTAAAATTTGAACAATTAGAAATTTTGAAAAAAATAAAGCAAAAAAAATATTTGTAATATTTAAATATAATTAAATTTTTTTCAAATACTCAAGATAGATTTGGAATTCATTTGTTTGATAAAGTTATTGCAATAAAATCAAAAGATTATGAAAAATTCAAATAATTTTTATTTTATAATTTGAAGGAATCTCATTAAATGCTATTATATAATATAATCAAAATTAAATGTAAGATAATGTCAAAGAAAATGGGAGGCCCGTCTTTGTCGAGAAGAGTCTAATTCTATTGAAGGAAACATATTGGAAGCTTCCTGTGGTAGGTATTGATCCTCCCAAAAGACCAACAAGCCAAGAAAGACATTATAATATTATTTTTTAAAAAAAAACTGATTATATAAATACAAACCTTAAGATGTAAGGAACAAATATACGTATATCTGTCTATATATATATATATATATATAGAGAGAGAGAGAGAGAGAGAGAGAGAGAGAGAATTTATTAAGGTATTCCTAATTTCCTTATAAAACAGTGAAAAAATTTCGAAATGAAGTCAATTTTTGTCATAAATGCATTTATTTCTATCATATTCATATATCATTTTCCATTTCTCTCACTGTTTTTGAGAATAAACAGAGTAAGTCCGAATTCAGGTCATGTTTGAACCAGTTTATTCTAGAGGTATTTCCCCAACTTCCAAAATCAGAAACAATATACAAAGGAATATATACCACCAAACTTTTAGAGTTCATTGACCAAGTGCTAATATTAAAACGGTAATCATAAATAATAAATATAAATATATATATATATATATAGCACTAACCAAAAGAGTAATATAAATGGATAAAGGTAGTCATTATCTTGATTATCAAAAAAAAAAGTTGATGGACTTGACTTTGAAAAGACAATGTGAAATGAAGCAAAAGAAAGGAAAATGATGCAGTGTTACTTTTGCTTTCAAGATTCTTCAAAATGGCATTTGAAAGAAAAGAATTTATGTTCCCAAATCTTTGCTTACATGTATGATTTGCAGCAGAATGCCTTCCCCTCCACTCCAGTTGATCATACAAGTGTTTGTCAAGCTATGCTGTCATGCCTAGAACAATCAAAACCATTACTTTGATTGACTTTTTGCATCACAAGTAATGGGATGCTTTGAAGTATATGTTACAAAAGCACACAGCATCAGGATATGCAAATGCCAACAAAGTCAATTCAAGTGACCCAAGCATTACTGGGATTGTGAACCAGGCACATGATATTTTAGCCACTGATGCGTACAAACAAAACAATAATTTTTCAATTTTCCAAGCAACATTATAATTCAAAATATACCACTTAAATCTTGTCTATAGTGTTCAGTGCCAATTGAAGTAGGGCAGTATACCTTTTTTTTTTTCGATCTCAGTTCCCTAAAGGACATTACCAATGAAATCACAACAAAATATCCTCAGATTACTCAATTCCAAGAACCGAGAAATTAATTGAGAAAAACCGTCCTCTACCACTGAAAAAAGAGCTCGGAAGTTTCCTTAAGGTCCAACCTCCAAAACTAACCCTCCATTAGTAGTTCTTTAGCCTCTACATCCCAGCAATCTAATGATATCAATTTCACGCATCACAACCCCAACTTGCGGTCAATATCATCACCTCATGAAAAGTGGGTGAAAAGAACCACTGGACAGATAAAATCAAACATGGCCCTTGGAAAAAGCTCACATAAAACCCGCAGCACACCTTAAGACTCGGACACTGGATTGGATGGATCAACCCCCGTCTCTGCAAGCCCTGGCTCAATACCATCAATCAATGGTAACTGACCCACAAGCTCAGCTTGTGAACTTGCTTTGCCTTGTGTACCAGGAGACATTGGGGACATCCTAGATTCAGGAGCCACCCCAAATTCTGGAATCGTGGGTTCCATCTGGTCGAATTTTGTTTTCCGGGGCCTTTCATATCTGTTGTAGCTGGGGCTTCGGCTGCGGCTGTGACGGGGGCTTTGGCTGCGGCTGCGACGGGGGCTGTAGCTGCGGGACCAGCTCCGGCTCCTGCTATAACTCCCACTCCCGCTCCTGCTCCTGCTCCGGCTATAACCCCAAGTTCGAACCCTTTCAGGACTAGAGCTAGAACTTCTGCCTCTGCTCCTATCTGCGATGTCTTTTCTACTATCAAACCGTCCTCGCCCCCGTCCACGCCCATCTGCAGTGTTGTATCGATCATGTGGACCTCGTTCATTCCTGTCCCAACCAATGTCCCGGATGCCTCCACGGCCACCAAAGCCACCATCTCTCATTCCACCACGGCCACCGAAGTTGCCGTCCCTCATGCCACCACGACCACCATCTCTCATTCCACCACGGCCACCAAAGCCACCATCTCTCATTCCACCACGGCCCCCAAAGTTTCCATTCCTCATGCCACCACCACGGCCACCATCTCTCATGCCACCACGGCCGCCAAACCCACCATCCCTCATGCCACCACGACCACCAGAATCCCAACGCCCACCACCACCACCAGAATCAAAACGGTTCATCCCACCCCGATCCTTGCCAAAACTGGGACCACCACGCAAAGCCATCTCTCGCACTTCCGGAGGCACTTGCTGGTTTGCCCCCTCCAGAACTTTTATTAGATCAGCTGCATATTTCCAGTCCTGGTCAGAGAAAAAGGTATATGATACTCCCGTAGCCCCAGCCCTCCCAGTTCTTCCAATTCGATGGACATAGTCCTCAATCCCAGTTGGAAAATCGTAGTTGATCACAACCCTGTAACATGACAATCTCAAAATAAGCTAAAGATAGTGGTGCACAACTCCAGGAAAACAATGATAAATCTTTTAATAAAGTACATCAAAACTCCTTTCTTTTTTTGAAGTGACCAAAAAATCACAAATTACTTCCCCAAAAAAAGATTTGAGATATTCGCCCACCAAAAGGTGAATGTTGTTATCTTTCTAATAATATATATTCTTTAAATAGAATCACCAAGTGGAGGAAAGGAGAGTTGACCTTATATCTTTTATGTCAAGTCCGCGGGCAGCAACATCAGTGGCAACTAAAATTGGGGACTTTCCATTCCGAAATTGATTCAGAACCCAATCTCTCTCACCCTGAGACTTGTCTCCATGAATTACAGCAGCCCCATAGTTACGTCCAATACTACGTGCAAGCTGATCACACAACCTTTTTGTGGAACAGAATATAATGACCCTAGAACCCCGTTCCTGGGCTCTGAGAATCTGCTCCAAGCGCCTCTGCTTCTCCATTTGCGGGACCACTTCAACATACTGCAGGATCGTAAGAGATTCTAATATTATAAAGGGAAATTTTTTTGACAGATTTCAAAATGGAACAGATATTTAATACAACATAAAAATGCATAATGTTAGATTGATACTAAATCTTAACGATTTAAATACAGTTCTATTCCTTTCCTATCTGAATATGATTTTTTCCACATTATGAGGATGGCAAAGTAAACAATTGTTTAACCTTTTCATTAAATTTTTCTATAAAAAAAGAAGAAAAAAATGCATAGAATACAAAATATGGACCAAAACCAACCTAGAAGCCAAATAGACGCTATTACTACACAAGTGAGCATCTTTATAAGGACCCAAATTCCTGTCCTACTTTAAGAGAACAGTCAGCAATAAAAAATGGATTTTTAATGAACTATGGCTTGCCAAACACCAAATGGATTTGGTTCCTCAGTCCACTCTTATCGGTTTTAGTAATCTCAACATTGAAAACTTTGAAAAAGCTAAAAAGAAAAAATGATGAATTAAACCATAAACGGTGATTCAATTCAACTAACTTTGATAGAATTTGATACCAAAGAAAACTTTAATTTAATTTTTGACAAATTCTGATTGCCAGAACACTTACTATATTATTCCTGAAACCAGGGCATTCCATAGATGAGTATGCAATCAGTTACACCATTTGGAAGGGAAAAAAAAATCTTAATTTACCTGAGTGATAGATTTATTTGCAGCAAGCACATCAACCTTGCCAATGTTCACCTGAATAGGATTAACAAGAAGATCACTTGCTATCTTTCTCACTTCCTTGGGCCAGGTCGCTGTGTACATAAGAGTTTGCCGGCGTGGAGGAATCTCATTAACGATCTTACGTATTTGAGGTTCAAAACCCATGTCAAGCATTCGATCAGCCTCATCAAGCACAAGAAAAGAAACTTGCCCAAAATCAATTTTCTTCATTTCAAGTATGTCATTGAGCCGACCAGGAGTTGCCACAACGATATCTGCTCCTCGATCCAATTCTTTTAACTGAGGGCCCTTAGGAGCTCCTCCATACAAGCACTGAAACAAGAATTTGGTCAAATGATAAATTTGTAACTTGGTCCAAAAAGGTAAAGAAAAATGATTTTATTAATACAATTAAAAGCGAAGTATGATTCGAGGATTCACCGTGCAAGAGACCCTTGAAGATTTGCCAAACTTAATGGCCTCATCTTGTATTTGGGTGGCAAGCTCCCGGGTTGGAGCCAAAACTAACACCGTTGGGCCATTCTGGGGATTATTATGGCGTTTTCTGAGGAGAATGAAGGCAGGAATAAGATAGCCCAATGTCTTTCCAGATCCCGTTTTGGCAATAGCTACTACGTCCCTACTTTGTAGTGCAATTGGCCACGTCTGTGCCTGAATCGGTGTGGGAGAAGAGAAGCCAGCAAAGTGTATCTGAAACAAATATATATATATATATATATATGTAATGAATCCCTGAGAAATCAACCTCATCTGATGGAAAATCCCATTCATAATTAAGAATACAATAATAAGCAAGTGTTTTTATGCAAATGATGTATCTTAAATATCTTAAAAGGAAAAAAGTGTAGCAAAAATAAAGCCCATGGGTATGTGGTTGCTTACTGAAGCAACTCCAGGCAACAAAAGGGAGAAACTAAGACATAGAAGCGTAGCCAAAAAGCTAGAAATCCCAGTCACATCAAATGTGATTTGGATGAAGGGCCAACCACCCTTCTAGATGATGCCCAAGGAAGGCTCCAACTGTCCATTTTGCAGCCTCCTAGTCAGAATAGTTGTCGCGTAAGTATGCGCATAGCAGCGCAGCGTACGACATATGCTCCTCCCCTGGAGCAGATATCGCACCTGCGATAAGCGAACACTGATAAGTTTGAAGTATAAATTAAGAAAAAAAAAATTATACATATAAAGAATGAATCAATTCAGCATTTTATTATCTAACACTAAAACTCAGAACGACACTCACAGTACAAGTAAAATATATTTACCTCTCTTAGTATCTCCGGAGGAAAGCCAGTGGCTTCAAATGTCATGAAAGGAGCTGGAACATCATCACCCTATGCAATTTGATTCAAAAATCAAAGTCACACACAATCTCAAATTGATTATAGAGAACTGCATTAGGTCCAATGCATAATTGCACTGGACATGGTTAGTGCAATTAGGTTGTCTAAGAACTTGGCAAAACATAAGCAACAATATTATCCGGGAAAAACAATTTTTACACATCTTCCACATGTTAATTAAAAAGAAAAGTGAAATAACAACACAAGATATCACCACCAAGTAGTACACCTAATATAAAGGAGACCCTTAATGTAGATATTTCACAATTTTCACCATATAGTGAAGTCAAATACACAAATAATTTAATCAAACTAAGGAATTTCTAGAACAGTTGTTGACAATATTAATGGTAGAACAGAGATAAAACCTAATAAGAGGATAAACTGTGTACTCATGCAACATATAAATTCAAATATCAAACTATATAATCGAAATTAGATCAGCTGTCTGGAAAAGCACAATACCTTTTGATCTTTCAATAGCCATAAACATTCATTTTCTTTCCAAAAAAAGGAAGAAGAAGAAGCCGAAATGAGTTCAAAAAAATCAATTACAAAAATTAAATGCCCACCTAAAGAGTAAAGACTGGACGCTTCCAGACCCTGTAATCTAAAAACAGCTCACTGCATAGCATTTGGATGAGATATATTATAGAGGGGGAAGGGAAGGGGGGAGATTACTTCAGTGTTTTAAACAAAAAGGCCAATTTGAGACATCCATGCTCAACAAGAATCAAGGCACAAAGTAAGCGACACGACTCCTCCAAGTCATTGGTTCCCATAATTTAATCATCAGTGTCCAGTCTCCAAGTAAAAGCCTTCTCCAAGAATTAAAATACAATCACAATAGCAAACAAGATTGCCGTGGTGAATGGCTCACTAGAAGGTTTTTTCTAGAGCTCAAAGGGATTAAGGCGAGGGGATCCTTTGCCCCCTCTATTATTCATTCTCGTGATGGAGGCTTTGAGTATTTTGCAAAGGACAGGGTGGAAGGGGATTTGAGTCACATTAAATCTCATTAAGTTAATAAGTTGTTGGTTTGATTTTATTTATGTTTTATTTAGTTCTAAAAAGTCCATGGTATTTAGATAATTTCAAGATTCTCTAAACGTGGCTGTAGTGAATCTTGTGATAATCCAAAGGTCTTAGTCTGGGTAGTTATGTTATTGTGTCCTTCCATTCAGAAGTGAGAAAAAATATAGGAATAAAGAAAGAAAATAAAACAAAAAGGATGTGGAATAGTTAAAAGAGAAGAAAAGCAACAGAAGTATAACTCAAATGAAATCAAGAGAAACACATACCAGCAGAACCCTCACAACTCCTCAAGGACGTTAAAACGAGCTGATACAAGAACAACCAAGGAAACCCCAAGCTTGGAAGACAAATCTCGCATGTCATTGGCAGTCTAGGAACTCAACTATTTCACGTTATCTTCCATATACTTTTCTCTAATATAATTTCCCGTTATCCACTTGACTTTTAAATTGTCTGGACTCAAATCTTTCAAAGATCACTCCCCTGAAACATGACTATATATAAACCAATACTTGCTTCTCTCAACGATTTCCATTTCAGGTCACCTTATACATTCTGTCAGCTTTTCAAATGAGTGGTGAAAACAAAATCTAAACCCATCACGAGAAGCTGTGAGAATTCCTGACATGCCTGCAAGATTTTTTTCAAAGGAACGATACACATCACCTAATGGCATATTAAGTGCATTACCTTAGACCAGTGTTCACAACACCAGGGATCCACATTCCGCCGTGATAGAGCTAAGTGCATGTGACAGTACAGCTTTCTAACATCTCTCTAATCCGTCTTTCCATATCAATATATTTCTTTCTATTCTGAATATAACCCATCTTAATGCCTCTTTTCTCTCAATCTCTCCTCAAATTAGATATACCCAACTCCAGATACCTAAAGAAGGATGTTTATCTGTTCTTAGATACCTTAAAACAACAACAATATATATAAAACCAATGCAAAAAGGAATTTAGTCTACGAACCCATCTTCCTTTAATTGGGTAGAGTAGGCTAGGCCAATTGAAATGTAATCAAGTTTTTCTTATTTTTGAGAGTATGCTATATTGCTGTGTCAATTAAAGTGTAATCAAGTCGTTCTTATTTCAGCTTGAGTGAGTGAAAGAATTGTCAATATTATTTCCCCTTTGTATAACTACCGTCCCTTCCATCCAGTCACACACCTTTGGAATCAATATAACACCAGACCCCAGATAGCTCTCGTCCTCGAGGAAGCTCCTAAGGCAATCCCAAGTAAACCGAAGGAAAGGAACCCACCTTATAGCCCAAATTCCAGTCAGCTGCTCAGTCCCATTCATATTCCCAACCAAAATGATCTCACTCTTTTGCAAGTTCACTCTTAAGTCCCAAAACTACTTTAAAGCACATTAGCACATCTCAAATACCACAATTGTCATTCCTCTGCACCAAAAACACTAAAATGTCGTCAGCAAAGAAGAGATACCAAATTTCCACCCATGAATCCACGTTATCCCCTACTTCAAAACCCTGCATCAAACTTCCCTCCACTACTTCAACCATCATCCACGACAATCACAAAAAAGGATGGGGATTTTTGCCCTTTTGCCCTTCTTGGGCTTCTTAATATATACTTCTTACTTATCAAAAAAATAAATCCCAAAAAATGATGGAAGAGAGAGGATCCCCCTATTTAAGGCCCCTTGAACTCCTAAAAAAACATATGGAGGAACCATTCACGATCATTGAATATGAAACTCAAGCGATGCATCTTTGCACCCATTTCCTTCACTTTTCCTCAAAACTCATCCTCCTAAACAAATATAAAAACAATTGCCACGTGGCATGATCATAAGTTTTTTCTATATCAAGTTTGCACACTAGATTCTTCTTCTTACTCCTTTCCCTTGCATCAATACAACCATTAGTAATCAGAACTACATCAACAATCTGTCTACCTCCCACAAAAGCTCTTAGGAATTACTTTGAGTTTTAAGAGCTTGAAAATCATTTTAAAGTTGAGGGAGGCTAGAAACGTAAAAACTGGGGCTTTACAACTTCAAATCCCAAGCAAATTTGGTACCTAGTAGTGCCCAGTATCAGCGTGACAGCACCTTGATCAGACATTTACATCTGATGGTTAGGCTGACTTTCTATGGCCATATCTATACATAGTTGTGCAAATTCTATTTGTCCTTTTCATTTTCCCCATGCTCCTCAGGTCAAGGGACTCGGAGCGTGACAAAAGAGCAGGAACCAAAAGTCAACCAAGGAAAAAAAAAAACACACAACCAATCACGGGCTACTAACATCCAACGAGATCCCACTCCTTTCATGGGGAAAATTCTCTAACAAGAATAATGAAAGACCAAAAGATAAGTTGGGAAGACACGTCTTCTACAATTATGGGCATTGTAAATTCTTGGTCTCAAAAAATTCTAAATTCTATTTGCGAATAAACTAAGAAAGGGGGACTACAATCCTCTCAAAACATCCTATTTACATTGATCCCTCACATGAAGTGCTTTTTCCATTTATTTCATGCATCAATGACTATGATTCATTTGTCCATTAATTGGCGATTCATTTCATTCTCTTTAAACACCTCGCCTATGAAACTGAAGTATTGGAAATTGTATGAATATAATAAGGTCTTTTGATATTATAATAAATTAAAATGCAACCTCCCATTCACACATCGAGAACTCAAAGAAGTTAAAATACAAACCGTTGCTGTAACTTCATGCTTCTGACGGTAAACTTCAACAGGCGAGAGGTTAATAGTATCTAAGGATCCCATAATTGTTGGAGGAAGAGGCCTCATAAGAGCACTATTTGTAAATGCCGGGCCACTGGTTGCTTGTCCATACATGTTATGCATGGCAGGCCCTTCTACGGCATGCGGTCCGCCAGCAATACCTGGTGTGACATTTTGAAGAGTAACACCACTCCCCCTCATCTCCTAACCAGAAGTAGGAACAAAATCAGTAATAACACAAGGAATATAAAGTATATGGAAGATGGATATTAATAGAAAAGGCAACTTGCCAGTGTTCGAATTATACAAAGTAAATTTAAACACAATTAATCCATGGAAGCTATTATTATTCAAATAGCCAAATCATAGTCTACTTGCAGGAGGCAAAGTGATGTTGGTCAGTCACTCCGCAGCCATAGGCAAATTAACTAAAAAATAGGCCTAAAGAACAGATTTATATGGGTGGAATAAGAATGTTAAAAAAAATGATCAATGAACATAATTGGAACATGCCTGCTGATTTCTTGCCATGGGTATTGCTGCAAGCTTGGGTTGCTGGGGAACTATAGCAGGCCCATTCTTATTAGCATTTAAGTAATATTCATTTCCAGCCCTTCCAGTAGGAATTTCTTCATACCCCACCTTTAAATTGACAGGGGGTAAATTGGGCTGTCTATTATGCATGAATGCTGGGCCAATCTGATTTTGAAACCTGGGACCATCTTGCCGGTGAACTAAATCAATCTCACTTTTCTGCAATGGAGCCAAAGAATCAGGCTGTTGCATGTTGAAAGAAGAACCACCAAACTGTTGGGCTTGACCAGGCTGAACACCCATATGTGGCATTTGAATGGAACTAGCTCCCACAGAAACATTTTGAACAGATAGCGCACCAGTTTGTTGAATCTGTGACGGAGAAAACCCAATTTGCTTTCCTTGTTGGAAATCAACATCCTCTCTATGGGGGAATCCTGCTTTATGTTCTTCTTGATAGGGAAACTGCTGCCCTTGTGTGATATGCTGAGTCTGCTGCTGCAAACTTTGCTCCCCCTGAGGAAAAATGGCCTGCTGATATGACATATATGGCAATTGTTGATGGGAAAATTGATGCCCCTGCGGTTGTCCCATTTGTGAGCCTTGGTACATTGATGTTTGCTGTCCCAACGGCTGTTGCATTTGCTGTATCGACTGGTGTGGCATTTGCTGCCCTGGCTGCTGTGGCATTTGCTGCCCCGAATGCGATAGCATTTGCTGACTTGGTTGCTGTATCATTTGCTGCCTAGGAGGTTGTTGTGGTGTTAACTGCACATGCTGTTGCATGGTCTGTCCCATTTGTGGTCCTTGTTGCCCAGCTTGTGCAAATTGCAAGCTATGCTGTTGAGCAACCTGTGGCATTAGATGAGCATGTAGTTGCGATAACGAGGTCATTTGTTGCCCCTGTTGTTGTGGGGTCTGAGTCATTTGCGGATTGTGCTGGCCCACAGCACCATTTGATTGTGTTGGTCGAGCCCCTGGTATAGGAGCCAGCTTAGGGGTCGAAGCTGGGGGCAGTAATCCTGGTGACAATGGAGGAGGCAAAGCGGTGGGCTTTTCATACTGGGTGATGTTAGTTTCAGGATTCCAATAGTATAACAGTCCCGTGCTTCCATCAATCAATCCCTTCCATGGTTTAGGAAGAGTGGGATCATCAGGTGCATAACGGGGACCAACAGAAGCTGGTGCTGGCTCCGCAGTTGTCATGCTTAATAATTATCAACAAACATATAAAAATCAAACTTTTGCAAATTTTCTAAGGTAATTTCTGTTACAAAATATACCACTATACCATCTATAGATGACAGAACATTGAACAATACACACAACTAAAATTATCACCATTATAGAATCAATTCAACTAAAACCAGATATCTTGGAAATGATATTTGGGGTAGAGAGGGGGAGAGATAATATACAGCTTGTATAAATTGTATTCACACCAATGTTTTTTAAACCAGACCAGACCGTCCAGTTGGACCGGAAAAACCGGGAACCGTTTCACAGTCCGGTTGGTTTAATTGCACAAAACCTCTTGCAAAAGAAAACAGCCTTTTTATGAAAAACTGTCCAACCCAACGGTTGGACCAACGGTTCAAGTGAACCATTGACGTTTCAAGAAAATCGTCCGGTCCCATAATACCACTAACACACACGTTATGGCGTAAAAAAGTTTTGAACTGCATTGATTAAACTTTTACCATTTCAAAGAACTTTCTTAAAAGGTGTGCTTCATGGATGCTGTATTTAAAGAAACCCGATCGATTCTTTTTCATAAAATTATATATCCTTCAACTTTTATCTGTTGTCCGGTGTGGGACAAATGAGGAAAGTCATGCATTTGAAATGGGGATATGTATTCCTATAGGCATACTACACCTTCACTTGTGTTCGATGTGGGATTAGTGGTTTTGTGATTTTGTTCTCATGCCCTACGTTATCCACTGTGTACAGCATCTCTATCTCTACAAAACAAAAACTACCTGAACTGACTCATGACACAACAATTAAGGGTCTCGCTTTGTGTTATGCAATCTTTATATTTAAACTAATTATTTCAAATTTTTTAGATCTTATTATTTTTAAAAAAAATATTATTTTAATATGCGCTATTGTGTTATTTTGAGCATTGTTATTTTTTTTTTTTTAATATTTTTGTGTTTTATTATTCTAAATATTTTAAGATTTAATAAGATAATAATAACTTTAGAAAGTTTTAAATTTTTTCTTATTTTCATACATTATTATGATTAATAATAAATATACTTCTAACATCGCAGTTCGATTCCCATTGACCCCGACGGCTGACCCTATCATTTTTCTGGCAGTCTAGGTTTTAAAACATTGATTCACACTCCATTTGAAGGTGCTCTAGGTTTTAAAACATTGATTCACACACCATTTGAATACCGGAAAACTCGGATCGCCCAGACAAGACATTGTATTAGTCTTAACTGACTATAATATTTGTTTCTGGGTAACAAAATAATGAAAAACTGTGAAATTTCATTCTTCAAATTCTTTTCTATTGATACAATTCCTCAGAGAGAGAGATAGAGAGAATCTTGGTGAAAACAAACAGATAAACTAGCATGCCGCGCAGACTAATTCCAAGTTTACCGTATTCATATTCTTAAAACAATGATGACATCAAATATAGGTGATATTTATTTATCAAATATATATATATACAGGTGATATGAAAGTGCAAACCATAGATGATAATTAAGGAGCAGAACAAACCAAAGCAGCTAATGCCCGATCACCCATAAACCCTAGATAACATCAGAAGCAAAATGTAAAGAAAAGCTACTGCTCATCGCACAATACCAGTACAATTACTCAAACACAAAGAAACAATAATCCTGTGAAAAAAAAAAAAACTCAAACTAATTACTTCATAATAAAGAAAGCTCGTGGAAATTGATTACCTTACTGAAGAAATCGAGCTTCTTCTTTTTTTATCTTCTCTAATTTAGGGTCACGGCGTGCAGAAAAAACGTAAACCCTAAAACCTAATTGGTGTCCCTATATAGCAGAAAGAAAATCGAACGATACCAATCTTCAGAGACTAGAAGAAAATAGGTGGATTTCAGGGAGAGGGAGCGATTGAAATCATTCTGCTGTTTAGGGTTCAGGAGGAGAGAATATTAGGCCTGGAACGACAATCCAAGCTTCGACAATGTATCTGATATTTTAGCCCGAGCCATATATATATAGCCATAGGGCAACTTGTTTATGGCTCAAGTCACCCGGTCGTTAGACCCATTCATTTTTTTGGGACGAGCTTTAGGCCATCTACTTAAGTTTAAGTAAAAAATAACAATGTTTAAGTAAAATTTTGATTTGAGTGTAACAGTTTTTAACGGTGACTATAAAAAAAATTTCTGATTTTTTGAAAATAATAATTTCATGTCCCACAATTATTTGGTCTAAATTTTACTTTGGACAGTATTTTATAAATTTTGATTTAAATTTTAGTAAAATTTATTTTGTATAGAGTTGAGTTGAATATTGGTAAACAATTTTAAGATTTTGACTCAAATATAAATTTTAGTCACAATTAAAGATACCACGAAGACGAGCATGGGAAGCTATATATAATGCACTGTTTGATTAGAGGGGATATTTGTAATTTAATCAGTAAAGTATAAGATTTAGTATAATTTTTTAAATCTTAAATAAGATCAGTTTAATTATTAAAAATTTCAAAAAAAAATTACTGTAAATTAATATTTTCTAGCACCCTATAATCTATAATGATTTTATGGTAAGGACTTGCAAAATATTATAAAAATCCTTGTCTATTTTATGAATAATTACTTGAATAGTAATCGTTATTTATTTTAATAGCGTGGAAATCATCTATACATGACTTATGATATTGCATATTGGTTATGAGTATCATAAGCGTTCATTTTGTAAAATATTCTTAAATGATGATTATGCAAATGCAGTTGCTGACCAAACTTATCAACTGACCACCTGGTTGCAGAGACAAACTAGCCATTTGAAAAACCTTTACTTAGCCGTTGAAGGAAGAATTTCAAATTCAGACTAAGACATTTCTTCATTCTATACGTATAAAACACCCTAAGCATTCAAAGTGACAGATTTGGTAATTAACGTGCATTTATTATCGTGAAAATATATATTGTGAGCTTCATTGTCACATATTGAGAAGGAAAATAATTGGCTTTCCTTCCATTGGCATATTCATTCAAGCCCCGAGCAAATAAAAAAAAGTTTCAAAAAACATTCATGGGAGACTCCATCTTTAAAGACTCTTATCAAACAAACTACTAATTTTTGTATCTTGATAAAAATGAGAATAGGCGATTTTGAGCTATCACTTGCAATTTACAGCAAGAGGCCCACCAAGTAGCTGAGTATTTGCGTTGTTGACTCATTTGGCCTCTCTATACACGCATGGATTCACTCTCATTTGTACCATGTCAAAAAGTTTGGTCACGTTGTAAAACTTGTAATTGCGTATTGAATTGAGATAACCCTTTTAGGCTTGTGAGAGTTGTGTGTTTGTTATAGGCTTTGTAAATGTGAGAGAGAATCTTGTGTGTTGGTAAGTTTTGTGAAGTTTGGATTGTCGAGTTAAGATTAACATCCTATCAACAACCACGATAGATTTTCAAGTTGGATTAAGGATCAATGTTGAATAGTGGATGTAAGTCATGATTGAAGGCATGACGACTAGAAATCTCGGTGTCTTTTCCTTTTTCTCTTGGTTATATTTGTTCTTAGAGTAAGCATACACCTATAAAAGAGACACAGCAAAAATCCGGATAGATTATGGAATCGACCTATACACTATTTATATTGTACTTTTCTATATGTTTGCATAGGCATGCACACAAGGTTACAACGGCTATAAATGAAATTCATATACGTTTCATTTAAGCTTTGATCTATAAAATGACAATAATAACCTTATGAATTACCAAAAAAAAAAAAAAACCTAAAATGTCTATGCATCTATATTAACTTTTTATGAAAAGACAATAATAACCAACATGTGCATTTTATTAGCAATTTGCATTTAACTTTCATTTATCTTGCATAAATTTCACGGGAGGAAAACAAAATCATCTTTAAAAAAACTCTCTCTCTCTCATATCTAAAATCATCATCTCACTGGTTTTTTTAGCTTCATAAATATCTATCTCACACAAATATGGGTTATCAGTCTATCCCTTTTTCCCTCTCTCTTAAATTTTATATTCCTAAATCAGTAAATCCCTCTCTATTTCTCTTGAATTATCTTTTCTTCTTTCTCCCTCCTTTCCAAATATGGGTCTCTCCACAATTATGTTTCTAAAATTTCCCGAGATTTAATAATCCTCCCTCTTTAAAACATGATCTAAAATCTCTCAAATTTCTCTTTCTAAAACTGTCACCCTCTCTAAAATCATGGTCAAATTTACCCCAACTTCATAGTCACTTCCTTTGAAGTTCTTTAATAGATACTGTAGATCTAACTCTTTTGATCACCTAACAAATACTTACTATAAAATAGTAAGATTTTAATATAAATCTCAAGGTGGTTAAGAATCTCAATTGTGTAAAAATCTTGACACTATTTTTTCTTCTTCTTCTGTACGTCCGATTTGGGTTGTCATAGGCTTTGATACCAAATTTTAAAGGCCTAATGTCTTTTTATGAAAGCACTAGTTCTAGAAAAACTTAAAAGGTTTCCTTTATTAATAAGTTAAAGTATCTAGATTTTATTTTTATGTTTTAACATACAATCATATTCAATTCAATGGAATAGTTTAATCTTAAAGGAGATATTCTACAATTTCACAAGCGAGGGGTTATTTCTTAGTTTTGCCCAATTATTAATAACTTTATTATTTTTAAATAATAGTACCTAGAAACAATGCTTGTAAGGAACCAAGAAATATAGGCCTGTTTATTTGTCGTCCACACCATGGGCAAGGACGAAATTTGACTTTAGTGATCCGCTTATGTTAAGGCAAAATTTGACTTTAGTGATCCGCTGATGTTAAGTAGAAGGGTTGTTGCTCGATAAAATAAAAGTTACTCGAGGGATAACATGTTGATCTTTTTCAAGATCTCGCATGGATGAAAAGGTTTGGTACCTTGATGTTGGCTCTTCGCTACCTAGGGTTGTAGCTTGTTTCAAGGGTTGGGCTATTCACATATTAAAACCATACGTGAGTTGGGTTTAGAATCTTGTAAGATAATTCAATCCATACATGTTATGAGCATTAGAGGATTGAGAGAACCTTTCTTTAGTACAAGAGGATCGGAAAAGACACACCTCTAGTATACCAATTATCGTGCCCACTACATAGCCAAATATAGTGCGAATAATTGTTAAAATCACCTAAATAGTAAGCCCATCCCAAGATGGGTGTTCTATTGCTCTGACTTCCCCAAAGCTTCTGGTACTGGAACAATGAAAGAAGTTGAAAAGAAATTAATAATAGATTACATAGAGAAATATGTAAAATAAATTTCCACCAAAGATTTAAAAGTTAGTCCATTATCGGCCTTGGTAAAGTCCGCCTTCTTGTATAAAAATGAACAAAAACAAATAAGTTTTATCTAATGTAATAAAGATACCAATTATTGTTTCAAAGACTCTACCCACTTTATTTATTTCGTAAAGTTATGAAACAATTATGTACTGAATACAAAAATTTAAACTACCCAAATAAAGAATGTGTACAAATAACCAAGAAACAAATTTATTCTATACTCAATAAGTACCAATACAAAATAGATAGTTCGAATATGTCTATATTTGTTTATAATCGGAAAGACCTATCGGTAATTTTTCCTTATTTATTCTGTCTTACTTTGTGAATTTGTCCAATTTATGTATAAACTCTAGCTTGTTAATAACAATAGTCTTACCCAATAACGCAATTCAAGATTTTTTCTTACTCTAGCAAGGTAGTTAACTTCTAATATTTATATCTCCCCAATAGAGATGGTAAGAGAGTTTAGGGTGAGGGGTTCTATCTCATATTGGCCTCGTCTAAATGAACATTTTCTCTATCTTACCTCACCTATATATATATATATATATGCAAAAGTATTTAAAAAAAATATAAAAACATTTAATGATATTTATGTTATTTTAAGCGACACCTAAACTTATTCCTGCATTAAATCGGATTTTATTTTTTTTATTTTTATATATATATATTTGCACATATATTTAAATTTATATATGCAAAAGTATTTAAAGAAATATGAAAACACTTAATGATATTTATGTTATTTAAAGCGACACCTAAATTTATTCTTACATTAAATTGGATTTTAAATTTTTTTAATTTTCATTTTTTTTTAGATTAAATTATTATTTTTGTGTAACAAAGACAAATATTTTAATTATCTATTTTTATTTATCGGATTCAAACACTGGACATGTACATCAATTCTACAAACACTTTTTCTGATTAAATTACGAAGGCCGCAACAATAAAGATTAAAACTTACATAATTTACAACCACCACTACCTAGGGGGGTGTTAGATTTAGACATTAGGAGAGGCACAGACGGGACTGGGCGAGACGGTCATTTTGCAATAAAAATGACAAATCAACCGACTCTGACATTTGACCTACGTTGCGGCTAGGGTATCCGATTGAGGCTACAAGATATATATATTTTGTGTATATATATAGACGCTAATAGGGTTTATTATGTTCATCGCGAACGGAAGAGGGGGGAGGGATGGCTACGTCGTTCAATATTTAATGGTTGGTCATGCTGTGGTCGTGGCTTCACAATTCCAACCATGTAATTTATATCATTTTTGCGTGCAGTGATCCTCTGTTAGATTCGTCTTTCCTGGTTTTAATTATAGTTCGCATGTTATGTATGGATCATGTTGCTTGCGGTGTTGTGTACGTTAAAATTTTCCAAAAGATTAATGAAATTTATCTGCTAAAATAGTACAGATACAATTAAATTGACATAATTAATTGATGAGGTTAGGAGGCAGGGGTTCTTAGATCACTCACGCAAAAATGATGTGAATTGGTGTTTGGTGTTGCGAGCCACGAGAATTACCACAAACATTCAAAGTGGAAGAAATGATGCCCTCTTGATGCAAAAATACATTCAAATTGCGAATTGTGAGGTATGAATGAATCTTTGACGAGAAATCTATATTATCACTCCATTTTTTTTTTATGGGTGTGGTTTTACGGAATAGAACTAGATTCTATTTGAATGCAGTTATTAATATATTGCTAATTCGCATGGTTTTTGATGTGTGGTTATTTTTAGAACTAGATTCTATTTGAATGCAGTTATAAATATATTTCTCTATCCTATGGTTACCCTTTTGTTACCCTCCTCTCATGTGTGTGTGTGTTAGTTAACTTTGTGAAAGAAAAAAAACAAATTGTTGTCTCACATCAGTGGATTCTCAAGAGTTGAAGTGTTACGAAGGGACCTCTTCCCCACAAAGGTTAGACCCTTATGTGGTGGTATAGTGGAGTTACCCTTATGTTACCCTCATCCCATGTGTGTGTGTTAGTTAACTTTGTGAAAGAAAAAAACAAATTGTTGTCCCGCATCAGTGAATTTTCAAGAGTTGAAGTGGTAGTTAAGGGACCTCTTCCCCACAAGGGCTAAGCCCTTTTGTGGTGGTAAATTGGAGTTCCCTTTTGTTACCCCCCTCTCATCTGTGTGTGTGTGTGTGTTAACTTTGTGAAAGAAAAAAAAAAAACAAATTATTGTCTCACATTGGTGGATTTTCAAGAGTTGAAGTGGTACTTAAGGGACCTCTTCCCCACAAAGCTTAAGACACTTTTGTGGTGGTAAAGTTGAGTTACCCTTATGTTACCCTCATCTCTTGTGTGTGTGTGTGTTAGTTAACTTTGTGAAAGAAAAAAACAAAATTTTGTCCCACATCGGTGAATTTTCAAGTGTTGAAGTGGTAGTTAAGGGACCTCTTCCCCACAAGGGCTAAGCCCTTTTGTGGTGGTAAAGTGGAGTTACCCTTTTGTTACCCTCCTCTTGTGTGTGTGTGTGTGTTAATTTTGTGAAAGAAAAAAATAAATTGTTGTCTCACATTGGTGGATTTTCAAGAGTTGAAGTGGTGCTTAAGGGACCACTTCCCCACAAAGGTTAGACCCTTTTTTGGTGGTAAAGCCGAGTTACCTTTCTGTTACTTTCCTCTTGTGTGTGTTAGTTAACTTTGTGAAAGAAAAAAACAAATAGTTATCTCCCATCGGTAGATTTTCAGGAGTTGAAATGGTACTTATGGGACCTCTTCCCCACAAAGGTTAGGCCCTTTTGTGGTGGTAAAGTAGAGTTGCCATTCTGTTACCCGCCTCTCATGTGTGTGTGTGTATGTTAGTTAACTTTGTGAAAGAAAAATCTTAGAAGATTAGTGGGTTACTTGGGGGTTAATGGTTGTTAGAAGTAGTCTTTTATATATTGCCAGGATAAGAAAGAGTTGTTTTAGGAAAATTGGGCTCGGGTTGGTTCTCCTCGAATTGAACCATATTAGGTTCTACATTCCTTCAAGTGGGTCTCTTCTCTCTCTTTTTTTTCAAGGTAAATTATAGTGACCTCCCTTGAAGTAAAGCTTAGTTACACATGCACTCTTATGTTTTACAAATTTGCAATGACCTCCCTTGTCAAAATTGGTCAAATAACGGTGTTAACAACAATTCTAAGATTACTAAATTCCCCCCATTTAAATTATCCTCATTTTTTTTTCTAGTTTCTCACTAACCAAACAAACCCACTCTCCTCAACCCCCTCTGCTACTCTCTTCTCCCTCAAGAGTCTCTAACATACACAAATGTATATAGATATGTGTGTGTGTGTGTGTGTACAAATTAGCACATATGTTATTTCTTGATCTATACTTATATGTACATGGTTGACTGCCAAGCAAGCTCGAGATGATGGAGATGAGGGACCTGTTTCAGGGGCTTCTCAGATCCATTTTCCATGTCTTATGACCTTTTAACTTCTTAAAATTAATAAGGGTAATTAGTTTTTTTTTAATAAAGATTTTAAGATGACATCAGCCACTTCTAGTTGGTCAATTGATGGTTGCCTGATGGAAGGGGCAAAATTGTTACTAAAATATAAACCTTAATGGAGGTCCATGTAATTTCTAAAACTACAATAGAGGAGTGTCTCTAATTTTGACTTACCTCTGGGGTGGTCAGTGTAATTTACCATTTTTTTTCTCATTTTTTACGAAGAGGGTGTGCATTAGTTTTGTAGTCTACTTAACCTTATCTATTACTTGTCTGTGTTTCCTTGATCCAAATCATGATTTTTTTTATGCATTAAATCGCCATGTACTTGATACCTTGTGGGTTTTGATTTTGGCTTAAAACTTGGGCAAAAAGTTTTGTGTGCCATTTATAATAGAAATATTCAAACTGAACTAAGGTTTGTTCTTGATGCATGTTTGTCATTCTGGAAGTCACTAGTTTTCTCTTGTTCCTGTTTTTTCACCTTTATTTAAGTTTCAAATTTATAAGTAACACAGATAATTTAATAAATTAATTTTTGCTTTTATTCTACGGCAGTCTTTGGGTGGGGAGTGTACATAGGGGTAGTGCAGTAATGGGCAGTAGATACCGGGAAACTTGGGGATTAGGTGTGCAAGTTATGCAACCAGTCAGGGTATATTAATCAGAATATAAATTCTCACCATTATTTCATGAATGGTTTATTAAATTGAATTGGATTCCATTTGGATGCTATTATTAATTTTCTGCTCTTCTATGTTTTCGTGAATTCTCACTTGTTTGCATCAATGATTTGATCAAGAAAAATAACTTTCTTACATATGTGATCTGTCTTGTGCAATTTAATGAAGAATTTATTAAATACTTGTCAAAATAGTGCCGCATCCCTTCAAAATGTTCGAGGTTCAACAAAGGTGTAAAGCAATCACCATTAATTACAATTGTTTATTGCTATTCAATGACATCTGGGAACATGGAAAATTATGATGCTTCATATATTTTTCAATTAACTCATGCGAAAATATGTCATGCGGAGCTTAATCATACATAGCTTAATCATAGTAGTATGTTGGGAGTTGAGCTCCCTCATTTTTCCGATGTACAAAATCTGTGAATTTGCCTAGCAAAGTGCAGGTACTTTTGACCTTTTTTTTTTGTTGAGAAAGGGGTGAGGGGGAAAAGCGCAGAACATGGTACCTGTCACGTTGTGCATGTATGATAGCAAACTCTTACTTGAGCCAATAAACTTGTCTTCCCTGAAATTCTCATGATTATTATAGAACAAGGAGTTTTCTTCAGTTGATTCAGACATTAATCTAAGTAGCCAAAATGACTTAAATACTCCTCAAGGTAGCATGCATCCCAGTCAAACAGGATGTTTCATAGATTTGATTCAAATTTCTGAACACCTTGGCCTCCCTTTTTTATGGGAATCAGAATGAAGTGAAAGGGCTTTGCCCAGTTCTACAAATGAAGAAAGAAAAGAAAAGCACCTATTTGTGGTTGTGTGGCACCTTTTGCACTTCAAATTTTCTTATATTCTGGATTATGAAATCTAAAATCTACTTTGTTGTAGCAAGCCATGGACATGAGCACATTGTGTTTACTTGGTTGAATCTTGCACTAAATGGGGAGCAAAACTTCCTTACAGCTGCCAACACTATATAGTCTCTGACTACAGGTAATGTAAACACTGTTCTTGGGTTTGGTTCTAAGACCAGTAGAGAAAGTTTGAAGTAGAATGCTAGAAAATAGGCAGATAAAGAATACAAAATCTCTTTACTCAATTACAGCTTGTATGTTTTGGGGTGGAAGGGGGCCAAGAAGAGACTGGCAACAACTTCAAGATAAGGGGACCCATAATCACTTTTACCCTAGTTATTGAATATTCCAATCCTATGTTTGGAAAACTTAAATCCCCATAATCAATTGCAAGATCATTGCATAAACATGGAACATGAAAAAAAATGAACTCTTTAACAGTTCCTCCATTCCTTGTCTTTCAAAAGAATAGCCGACAAAATCATTGTTTTAACATTCACAAATGGGAAGGTATTTATCATTTGAAACTCCATTTTAGCAACGGAACTAAGTTGTAAATTGGTTGAAGAAAGTGTAAAAAAGGTGCAAAAATGGAATGGATACGGTGAAAAGGTATTAAATATTCTTTGGAATTGAAATAGTAAAAATCTTTCGAAATGAGAAATTCAACCTGTTTAAAAATCATTGAAAATACAACCACAATGTTTACAAATTATAACAGAATTGACAAATTGGATTAGGTGAATTACGCCTACTGGCTTTGATGGCTGAAAAAGGGTAAGTGGTGAGTCAAAGAGGGGTGGGTGCCGTTGTCAAAAATGAGGAAGGTAAAATTTGTTGGCTTTGTCAAGTTGGTACAAAGGTAATTTATTCAATACCTCAATTGAAAGCATTTGCACTTCGAGAAAGGTTGCTAAGGATTGATCCTCAAGGATGGTAAATATTTTGAAATTAAAGAAGATTCTAAGAAAATTATTAACAGTCTGGGACACAAAAGTGGTGTAGTAACATCATTAGAGACAAAAAGTTTAGTTGTTTTATTGAACATATTTACTGTGAAGCTGCAGATTAGTTGGCAAAAAAAAGTCCATGAAGCTAAGAGTAAAATTGTCTAGCTAAATGAGTTTCATAGGGAATTATGTTCCATTGCGTTTGATGATATCAGAGGCAGAGCATTGGAAAGATTGATTTGACATTAACCAGAAAAATAAAATGGAACAAAGTTGAGTTGTGTAATAATGCGGTAAAGTGCTTCGCAGCTATCGGATGAGTACATTTATTAAAACTACATAATAAATTTGACTAGATTAACAGAAAAAGTTAAACCTACAACTTAACCCAAAACCACAATCAAACAGCTTCGAAATGAGTATTTAGATGAGTTGTTAAAAAATGATTAACAACAATCAAATAGAGGCATTTATTAAACCAACTTAATAGAAAAAAAATAAACTTACTAGCTTAACCCAAACCAACTTAAACCAACTTACAAGTGCAGCATGAATTCTATCTAAACAGTCTCAAAATCAATCAAGTGCAGTTGAGCTCCTCAAAACACATTAAGCTGTGGCCAAATGCTGATCCAAACAGATCCTAAATCTTTCAACTCTCACAACACAATACAAATAGAGAAATAGATGGAAAAAGAGGGTCAGAAATATCATCCTTTCTATCAGGTTGATGGGGCAACGCTTGGGTCTTCTTATAGTTTATACCAAAAGTTTATTCCAATCATACCAAAACAAAAAAAACTAAATCGTAGACAGATATGCTCACCACAACTCTTTATCCAATTTAAGGTCCACCTGGTAGTAAGGAGGGGGGAGGGGATTAAAATTCGAAGCAATAACTGAATAGAGTATCTGAACTCTCTATCCAATTTAAGGCCCACCTAGTAGTAAACAGGGGGAGGGGGGGGGGGGGGGGGGTTTCAACAGGAAATAGTATATGCACCAGTGCGCAATAACTGAATATCAAATATCACAACTTGTCCACCTAGTAGCAAGCAGGGGGAAGGCAGTCTGCAGCTTTGGCAGATACTCGCCCTGCAGTAAATGGGATATGCACCAGCATGGAATGATAAAAAGATACTGAATATAGAATGCAACTGCATGCAGACTTAACAACAGCATCACTAACAACATCACAGATTAGGTATTTCATTATTTCACCCTTTGAACTAGCACAACAATCTAGCACACTTCTGATCCGTCCAAATTCCACTGTCAAGTAATCTAATCAGACATTCATAACCATTATCACAAATGCAAACAAGCAATTAGGTAATATTCCAAAAGTGTTTACCACAACTTTTCACAAGCCTCATTGAGAAGAGTTTAATCAAATTCAAACTTGTTCATTGGCCTAGTTAGACATTCATATATATGCAAAAATCAAAGAAACCCAACATTATATTGAATTACGACAAATCACAAAAGGTCACCCAAATCATACTACTTAACTCTTTACTGTCAATTGTTAGTTATTAGACCAAGCATAGTTTACACTACATATGAATTTAATCACGTGTGAGGCAGTCAGATTTACACTTCTGTTTTCCTTTTGAGGCTGTCATGTGATCTACCCTACAGCTGGACTCATTTAGATAACTAAACTGGCATCTTATTGAGCCAAACCAAGCTATTCTTGATAGTTAGATTGTTTGACAGCCCAGGTACTCAAATGATAAAATCAACAAAGGACCACAGAACAACACAATCTCAATATTCACTAGTATAAACACACACACAAGCACGATTTGGGAACTACTACTAGAATAGTATTTCCAAATTCACATAGATCAAGACAACAGACACAGAAAACCCTATCAACAACAGAAATGGTTTATAATTTTGATAAAAAAAATTGCATCCATTCAAAAAAGAAAACATCCCATCTCATCAGAACGCATCTCAAAAACACAAAAAACTGTAACACCCTACCCTTTATTAAGTATTCACATATTTAGATTTTTTTTTTTATAAAAAAAAATGACACATCACAACCAAAGACATTTCTCAATCACAATTATAAGCAAAAACACACCCTTCAAAGCATTACACAATTTAAAATATATAGTCACAACTTAACCTACATTTCTTAATTTTAAGAAAAAAAACCCTTCACTTACAGCCAGACGCACACTCCTATGCATATATAGGCAAAAAAGAAGAAGAATATAATCGCAATTTATTCCAACTACATAATTTCATAAATACACTCTGACAGAAAATTATAAATTTCAAATCAAATCAACCAAAACACACATAATCCATCTCATACCATTACTACAACAAACACACCATCACTACAAACACAAGAAATCACACAGGCAAAGGAAGTGTATAAAACTGCAAAATTGAACCCAGAATTTCACTTTGTTCCAAAACCAAGCACAAAATTTGTAGCATGTAATTCTAATTAAGTTCAAAACATCAAAATAGTAATTGAAAACTTTAAATAGGAAACGAAGTCAATCATAACCAGCAAAGGATTCATCTCATAAATCAAAACAAAACTAGAAGATAATAAACTACTTTTGCCACGATACTATCACCGTCTCTCAGTCACCGCCGGCCTTCTGATAAACGTAGGTGAGACCGCACTTGCCACAGTAGTGACGATCGAAGTGATTGGCCATAAAAGTGCCAGCACCACACTCGGCGTTGGGGCACTCTTTCCTCAACCTCTGGACCTTGCCGGAGTCGTCGACCTTGTAGAACTGCAAGACGGCGAGCTTGACCTTCTTCTTCTTGTGCTTGATCTTCTTGGGCTTGGTGTAGGTCTTCTTCTTACGCTTCTTGGCGCCACCGCGGAGACGGAGGACGAGGTGGAGGGTGGACTCCTTCTGGATGTTGTAGTCGGCGAGGGTTCGGCCGTCCTCGAGCTGCTTGCCCGCGAAGATGAGACGCTGCTGATCCGGTGGGATGCCTTCTTTGTCCTGAATCTTCGCCTTCACATTGTCGATGGTGTCTGAGGACTCTACCTCTAGGGTAATGGTCTTCCCTGTTAGGGTTTTCACGAAGATCTGCATCTTCGCTGAGTGTCTCTGGAGGCGAAGCTAGGGTTAGGGTTTTCGAATGTCCAACTATATATATATATATATACACACACAATTTTACAGTTATCACTTCTGTCTCCTTCAGGAAGCCCATTGGCCCTTGGCCCAACGTAAGAAAGTCCCTTTTTGAGCAACCCATCATGGTTGTCCAAAACAATTACGGAAAGCCCACGATACTTGGCCTTAAGAACTCGTCCGGTTTCCTGCATAGCTGAATTTATTTAGAAGTTTTTTTTTTATAAAAAAAAAAATCCTTCCAACCAGGGGTCCTTTGCATGAATGGTTACAAGTTATATGCAATAATTCCAGAATCCATGCATTAGAATTGGAATTGATTGGAGTTAGAAGTTATTGAGGGTCCTTAGCCCATTTCCAAGGAAGACAACAAAATATTGGAACTCCAAATTTTGCAAAAAATTGTTCCAACTGATACAATAAATGTATGTTAGCTCTTCTAATCAATAAGCAATTGTGCTTTTTTTTCTTATTAAAAAATTTGTGAAACTCAATGAAATAATGAAAGACTCTTTTGTCTATATATCAAAAAGTTGTGTGATTCCCTTCTTAATACATAATGTAAAAATTAAAATTTGTTACTTCTATTAAAATATCAGACTTTAAACGTAACAAATTTATATATGAGGTCGCAAATGGCACAATTGCTACCTTATTGTGGCCTCGAGGTCCCTCTTATATGTCAAAGAAGAAGAGCCTAGGAAGAAATTCTATTATTTTGTACAAGATCAATTGCTCTTTATAAAATTCTTCCACACTATCTTACCATCATACTTTTTTCCCCCAAGGCTCGTGGAGTCAACAACTAATCAGCACCCTAATCTTTCTATTATATTAGTGGAGAGCTAACGCTTGAGTGAACTATTTAGTTTGTTATCTCTATCAAAATGATCTATTCCTCTGTTGCAAATTTGGAATGGAAGGAAAAAGATCAATGAAGGTATGCCCTCCTTAAGGCTAATTCTTAGAAATCAAAAGCATGGTTCCTTTCTACAGCTCATTCCACTTCTTTCTCACACACTGTCAGAAATATGTCTCAAACTTTCAATTTGAACGCGCTTTGTGATTTTTTCCTTATCCTACAAAGAGTTAAATTAAAGACTAGATCGATGATACTTGAGAGTCTGTGTGTGTGTCTATATATATGTTAGCTATAAATGGGCATTGAAATGTGTAATGATATTGGATATCTGAGACTCAAAATTTCAGGAAGAACACACGTTGTCTGAATTTTAATTATAATTTTCTTTTTCACAAAGAAGAACACACTTGTCTTACAGATAACAAAAGAATAAAACATAAAAGAAAATGCAATCTCTAAAAGGATCTAAATCACAACACAAATACAGAAACAATTAAAATTACAACAGATTTCTTTTCTGCCTTTTCTATAATCAAGTTTACAAAAATTCAACCATAACAAATCCTCTCACCGAGCTTGCTGGAAGTAGAAACTGCAATCAGGGAAAGCATTCAGGAAAATTGAAATGAGTTCTGGTGGCAATGACTGTCCTTGAATGAGAACTTGTCGGTATCTCTCTATCAGTGATAAAACAATGCTTTGCTGATCAACCACTTCCAGACCACCTATAAACCCACCACCAACAGCAGTAGAAACAAAAGAGTCAGCAAAAATTGCCTATACAAATTTCATGAGACAATTTAAGTATATCGTTCTACCGATTATACTTAGCCAATAATATAAATCTTTAATGCAACAATGTTCATGTTGGATTGGTCACATTAAAAAAAAAAAAAGAAGGGAAAATATAAGCTATATCAGTCAGAAATTTTAAGAACATCAAGGATCAGAATCTGACATGTACTTGTCAAAAAGTGATGGCAATATGATTCTGTTCGCGCTATCACCAATTGTTTCATCAGAACAAGATAAATGTAATGTTCATGTTGGATTGGTCACATTAAAAAAAAAGAGACGAAAATATAAGCTAAATCAGTCAGAAATTTTAAGAACACCAAAGGATCAGAATCTGACATGTACTTGTCAAAAAGTGATGGCAATATGATTCTGTTCGCGCTATCAACAATTGTTTAATCAGAACAAGATAAATGCAATGTTCATAAAGCAGTGACTTAAGCAAAAAGGGCTACAAACCTCAACCTCAAACATGGGTTAATACAATTTAGATGCAAACATGTTTTCTAAAGATATTTTGCCATATTGGTAAACAATCTTATAAGATTAAGTCTATAGCTAAAATAAGTTAAAACTCAGTCAGGCCAAACCACACAAATCTTTCCACAAGATACTTCAAAATCGTACAATTCAAAAGACATTACAAAATTTTAAAAATGAAAAGCAACCGGCCCATTATGACAATTTTTGGATCAATTCAATTTTTGAAGAAAAAAGCAGGTGAGTTTCATAAACAAAAGTATCAATTGACTCACCCAATTCAAGATCTTGATCTTGATCTTCTACATCCCCTTCTTCCACAACAGTCCCATTTTCCAAGGCAGCAGCTGCTTTAGCACACCTATCCAGAAATTCTTCTTCGGTTTCTTCACGATCATCATCCTCAGAATCCTAATTAGAAAATTAAAAGAAAGAATTCTGTCACCTTTCCGTTGATGATTGCAAGGATGTTTATATAATGAGGCTACAATGTTCACGGTGAATGAACGGAATGACCACCAAATATTCAGAATTTTAGCTTTATTTACCTTGTTAAATATTTAGTCATCCAGCCCCAACACCCAACACCTTCCCCCCCTTCTTCCAAAAATTTAAAAATAAAAAGGAAAGAAAAGTTATCCAGCCCTAGAGTATATTTTAGAGATAGCTTTCCAAAAGAAATCATATCCAACAAGAAAGTCTGGTAATCAGACCTCATCGTCATCATCTTCAGTGTCCTCATCATCAACATCGTCATCTTCATTTTCTTCATCTTCTTCTTCCTCTTCTTCCTGCACTTCTTTCAACCGTACGGATGCCTCCATAAGTGAAACAAAGCAGTCCCGTAGCAAACCATTATGCAGATTTCCTAGCTCTAGCAGCCGCTCAACCACTTTTGCTAGTGCAATTACTGAAAAATCATTATAAAACCATTATTAATGCTCTCGATTACAAAAATGAGAAACCTTCCAGCAAGGATTTAATCTATTTACAGATCAGGAATCCCAAACAAAACACAGTAGTGGAATAAGGTTAGGAAACTTGCTCTGATGTATGTGTGAAATGATTGAAGCCCCAATGACAAGTTTCCAGAAAGAGATGGAATTGAAAGAAAAGTGGAACAAAAGGCCCTATATTAAGACTTCAAAAAAACTTGTAATAGATGTACAACAGCAGAGACAGGTAAACAAGCTTGTTACAAAAATTGTGGTAATATTTAATTAGAAGTCACCAACTCACCTAAGCATCACAAATCAATTCAAGCAGATTTTGAACTCTTTAACTTTTCTATAATCAAATAGGTAGAAAATGTCATTAAATTGATAGAAGCAATCAAAATGGTGAAAAAATGCATCTACAAGAAAGTTAAAGGAATGACATAGCTACATGAGGGAGACAACTTCACAAAAAAAAAAAAAATTACAGTTAGCCATGGTATCATCAAAACCCACAGAAAATCTCAAGGGCAGGGACATAAGAAGCACCTAGCTTCGTGCTTATGTCCAACTGAAAATCAATATTTGAACCAAATACACAACAAGAAGCCATTTCTATCCCAACATCTCTATCGCATTCTACTGAGAATCTAAGATGATTCTCTAAGTTCTACAAGAATAGGAAGCAGAATACTAACCAGTTAGCTTAATCTCAGACTCTGTTGACAGACCATGTTTGAATCGGCTACTCGAGATAAATCCCAGAGCAGATGCCCACACAGTGAAACCTTCTTGTTCGCCCTTTTCCAAAATTTTCTCCACCATATCAGGATAGCATAAATAACATGACGATATAGCAAGCAACAAAGGTTTCCACAGCGAACAAGGGTTGCATCGAATTTCATTGAAACGAGAAAATGCAGCCTGACTGAAAACAATCACCAATGACTGCTTGACACCTTCTCCAAATGAGTAACTAGGAACATGTAATAGTACATGGACGCATGAGGAAGCCCTCCAGGTTGCAGATGGATATTGTGAAATGGCATTACTGACGAAAGCACCAATTCCTTCGATAATGGAACGTCGAGGCACAGGCGGAGCTGGAGGAGACGGCATTTCTCCCACAATGAAATTCTTCAGTGTAAATTTTCTGTGTAGATTGATAACTTCCTTAATACAATTGAAGATTGATAAATCCTCCATTTCCTCCCACGCATGCCAGTCAGCAATCAGATCAGCCCAAACCACTATTAATTCTGATATTTTTAGTTTTTTTACCGCATTGCTTTCAGTAATATCTTGCATAATGAACCAGAGCAATGCTGATGAATCATCTATACACGATGGAGGAGGCAACGAAGTAGCAAGCTCACCTTCCTGACCATTCACATACCAGGGGAGAAATCAAAGATATGATAACAGATTAAAAGAAAATCATGTCAGATTGCCTATTAATAAAGTAACAGGACAAGATAATGCGGAGAGCTGAACCCACCATCAAGGTTCTGTTTGATTTGTGGATTAAGTGAAGCAAAATAAACGACAACAAAAGGAAATCATTTTATCTTGTTTGGTTCTATGAAAAACTAGAGCAAAAGGAAAATATGAGGGTATGTAAGGGAAAAATTGTTAAATTTTCCATATCATTTTCGTTTTCTTCTTCCTAGAAAATTTATATTTCTAATCTAATTTAAGCAGGAGAGAGAATAAGGAAGAAATCACTTTTCCTTCTTTTTATTTGTTTCCCTTTTCCTTTCTCTCACTAAACCCCCAATCTAAACAAAAAATAAAGGATCTAACAAAAGGACTTGATATTTTCTAGTCCAACGAAAATTAATTGGAATATCATTAAAAAGAAAAGAAAAATGGGCTATTTAATAAGCCTAAGATATCTGAAGGGGAATCCTCGAAAGGGAAACTTGGATTATTGGTTACTACAATTCGCTCCACCCCTAACGAATTGCGAATTAGGATCGCACGATATAAAACATAGATCATTAACAATTTGAAACGCAAAATTTAGCGTTCTAATCTAAAATAACAAAAGTCTCAAAAAAATCATACGAAATACACACACATCATTAGACTTTTATTTTATAATGGCTTGGATTCGTTGAAATTTTTTCCGAATTTATATATACATACCAATATTATTACAAATATAATAAAAAAACATATCACGTTCCAAATAAACGTATTTCGCTCCAACAAAGCGATCCAAAGAAGTCTACCCCTAACGTACCATGTTTTATAACAAGTGACGATCTACATTTCCGTTCCCGTTCCCTGTACCATAACGATCCACGTTGCAGGTAACATTGGATTATACTAATTAGTTTTGCATTTGGGTTTTTTTTTTTGGGCGGGGGCGTTCTTGTGTTTTTGTCCCCCATTGCATTCCAGTTTTTTTTCTCTGATATATGTAATTCTTTATCCCAAGTTATTCTGGCAATGGGGGAAAAAAATACAAGAATACCTCCTCCCAAAAAAAAAAAAACCAAACAAACAAACAAAAATAAAAAGAATAAAAACCAAAAGGTGAATACAAAATAGAAACAAGAGGGACAAAAAAAAGAGCCAGACTTGATTTGTAGTAAGATCCAGATGGTTCCCATCAATAGAAGTGGATTTACCAATTTGGCCGTAATAAGGGTACCAAGCCAGAAAAAATCAAGTGGACGGAATATTGAAAGAACATTGCCCATGGGAAATTCATCACAACACGCACACGCATGCACACACAGGATTAAAAGAGGAGCAGCAACTATGTTTTGCAGGCTGCAAGAAAACTTGGTAAGAAAGAAAAGCACAAGGAAACAAAGAAACAACATTTTTGAGCTTTACAATAATGGAAACATAAGAGTGTGAAGAGCAGTGTAGTTAAAGGCAAAAAGCGCCCTTAAAGCGCTAAGATCTCACATTGCCCGAAAAGCAAGGTGAGAAAAAAATATTAGCCTGAATGAAACAAGGCGCTAACTAATAAAATAATCAAAAATATATATATTACACATTAAAAGTTAATTCATTCTAAGTTAAACAATATCTTATCACTAAAATAATTATCACGTAACACCAAAAAATTCAATCTAAAAGTTGCATATGACATATTTAAGTGATATAACTATTTTAAGCTTTAGCAATTTTTTTGTAAATTAATATTCAAAGTTCTGTTATCTAAGTCTTATATAGAATAAATTCTAATAAACTTACTAGTTCTAATAATATAGAAAACATGATAGTGTCAATCTCGCAGACATCAAAACTAATTCTCAAAAATCAAGCCTATGTTGAGAAGACTTCCCATATAGGTGATCAATTTGGTTGATGAAAGAAAAATGTTTTATTGTGGGCTGTCTCAAATTTTGTGAAAAATGATAATAGTTTGTTGGTTATAAAAGATGAAATATCAATCCCTACTTAAATTTTTTTTCATGTTGAAAGAAGTACTCTCTAAAACTTTGAATTTTTTGCAACATTTCAAATATTTAAATGTTCATTAGCCCAATTTTGTGCTAATGTTTGATAATAATACTTAATATAATAGATTGGACAATAATATTTCTAGACTATATAACTATATTCTTTTATATTGATAAGCCTATTATAGAATTATTAAATAAGTGCATAGAACACTATAAACATAAGGACATATAAGTAAAATATGTTACAAATAAAAAAGTTATTGCCTGGTCGCCTCTCGCCTTGCTTAAGGCGATCGCCTAGTCATCGCCTCTTTGAAGAAGCCTGGCCTGAAACATGTTAAAACGATAAGACTGAAAATAGCATCGCTCGATCACCTAGGCGACAAGGCGATAGCCTTTGACAACACTTGTGAAGAGGGAGGGAATATGGCACTGGCAGGATCACCAGGAGAATTTTCATGACAAAATGGGATACCAAATTGTTCTGGTACTGCTCCATTCAACCGAAATAACCAGATCACCCTTCAAAATGGACTTATGAACTTTTGTTAGACATCCCTTACTTGACACATCCAATTTCCTACTCGATTTTTAGACATAGGAAATTTCCTAATAAGATGTACTACACCCCATTCCCAATTAGAAGGACAGGCACAGCACCGATGAATTAATTAGAAACTTTTGTTAGACATCCTTTATTTGACATATCCAGTTTTTTAGTACTCAATTATTAGACATAGAATACTTCCTAATAAGACTTACTACAACCCTGCCGTCCATTACAAAACACAGCATCATTGAATTATGTGTTTCAAATGTTTGAGTCTGAAATGAAAACTGAAATATTAGAACCCCCTAGCAGATTTAACAATTAGCATAAGTTAGGTCTTTTGAGTATGTGTAGAAATTCAATCACTTCAAACCATGTAGAAGAAAATATTTAATTGAGAGAGCCACGATCTCCTTCACAATACACTGACTTGCAAAGGTTCATGCTTACCGCTTCTCATCTGACAAGTTTTTTTTTTATGTCACTTCTGACGAGTTTTACTTCAAAAGGGATAATGTCGAGCATTAGCTTCATAAGGTGGCAAAGTAAGTCAAAGAGGATATGACCACTATTAATACTTAATGAGCTCTAGTGAATAATTTTAATATACTTACAAATAGTATACATATAAATCACTAACGAGAAGTAACATATAAATAACTTATTGTAGGTTCATTGTCCCAGTAATTACAAATATATATATATATATATATATATATATGTGACTAACCACTGGTTGCACAGGTGTAAGCCAAGCTTGTTGCAAGATATCCGAGAAGGCTCTAGCAATGGTAGTCCGACCGGATACCCACATTTCACTTGATTCATTCTGTTCGACTTCTTCTGGCACAGAGTCTTCCCAACATTGAGCCATCACTGCTAAGGCCGCAAAACCCCGTTCAACCACCTATCAAGAAAGTAGTGCCAGTTTATTGTTCAAACCTCTACATTATTCATAAACCAACAGTTCAAGGGAAAAAAAATCAAGTATGTCTAAACCATGAGAGAGAGCTAAATTAATCATGAAGTAAACTCTGCAAATCAGCACCATTCATGACGTTCTACAACACCTTTTTCCAACATAAAACTAGGGACTAAATGAATTTGTTTCGATATACACACAAAGGTGCAAAACTGAACACAGTAAAAAGTAATGTTTATTTGTGTATACTGTAAAATCCTGCAGTAGGTGCTTCTTGTGTGGGGAAGAAGAAGAGATAATAAACCATATCTTTCTTCATTGTTCCTTTGCCAGGGAGATGTAGTGTCTTCTTTTTTCCCTATGCGGTTTCTCATGGACTACACCTTTTTCGTGAGGGATTTGTTAAGTGGGTTGCAGGTGAGCAGGGTTGGGAGAAATGCAAGGCAAGTGTGGCAGATAGCTCTATTATTTCGCCTATAGTGCTTGTGGAGAGAGAGGAATTGAAGAATTTTTTAAGGGGAGGTGATGTCCCATTATAGGTTTAAAGATAATTTTCTTAAGATGTTATCCTTATTGGGTTAGAGTCGTACCCCTTTTTGTAAATTCTTGTGTTGATTTTTTTTGGAAGGATTGAGACTGATTTTTTGTTAGCCCTTTCCTTTTTTGTAAATGTGGTTGCCTCCTTGGCGGATTGTTTATAACACATATCATTTACTTATCGAAAAAAATGTGTTTATACGACAAGCAATCCACACTTTGTTATATTAATCCAAATTCATGGTTGGAACTGTGGAGAAAGTGACATTAAGTGTTTATATGTCTTACTTTTCTATGTTTTATTTTTCCTTATTTTTTGTATGCTACAAGCCAGTGGTCTTTGGAGAGGCGGGGGATGAAATACATTGAGGCTTCTGACTGGGTGTTATGGAAAATTAAGAAGGTTAGTCGGTTTTTAGGGGTATCTTGTGAGGGATTTGAGGGCTGTTTGGGAAGATTGAAAAAAATAGGAGAACAGGGAAGGGGATGATTCAATTTGCTGCAAAACTGATGAGGGAGCTGAAGAACTTAGAGATTTCAGTGAATTATGAGGTAAGGAAGAGATTGGGGGAGGAAGAAGGGAACCTGCTATGCCTCACAGGTCCATGAATCTAAAAATTCTCTCATGGAATGTGAGGGGTCTTAATGGCCCAGACAAGAAGGATGTGGTGATAGAGGTATTGAAGGAGTGGAAAGCTGTAATAGTTTGTCTACATGAAACGAAAATTGAGCTTGAGTTCAGATATTGTGAGAAGCATTTGTGGTGGAAGGTGGGTGAGTTGGAGAAATAAAGCTGTTGTGTCAACTGCAGGAGAAATACTGCTACTGTGAGATTCTAAGAGAATAGCTTGTGAAGATTACTGGGAGGATAACTATTCTTTGAAGTGCAGACTCGGGATGATGGATGAGGATTTGGCATGGATGTTTATGAGTGTTTATGGTCCAACTACAGACTTGGAAAAACAGAATTTATGAGAGGAGTTAAAAGAGATAAGGAGAGTAATCCTGCCATGGTGTATGAGGGGGAATTTTAATGCGATCTAATCTCCAGCTGTGAGAAATGGGTTCAGCAGAATGACAAGGGAAATGAAGGATTTTTCTGAATTTATAAATGAGTTGAAATTGGTTGATTTGCCTATGGAGGGGGGAAGATTTACATGGGTGAATGAGAGAACTGTCCCGGCCATGTCTAGGCTGGACAGATTCTTGATTTCAAAGGGGTGGGAGAATTTTATTCCCAGGATTAGTGCAGGCATGTCTCCCTAAACCTGTGTCTGATAATGTTCCCATTTTTTTGGACTGGTGGTTTACGGAGGGGTAGAACTGTAGAGGACCATTTAGATTTGATATGTGGCTTGAGGAACTGGGATTCAAAGAAATGATAAAGGAATGATGACAAAAGTATCAAGTTAGAGGGACTCCAGGACATGTGTTGGCAGTAAAACTGAAGCCTCTAAAAAAATATTTGAGGACGTGGAACAAGGAGGTTTGTGGTAACCTAATGATGAAAAAGGCTCAACAATTGTGAAGTAACAAGAGGGGGCCCTTGACAAAGAGAACAAGGCAAACCATAAGGGGCTGAAAGTGGAATTGGGAAGAGTTCTGAAGGCTGAGAAGATAAGCTGGAGACAGAAATCTAAGGCGCTGTGGCTGAAGGAAGGGGACAAGAACACAAAATTCTTCCATTGGGTAGCAAATATGCACAAAAGGTTCAACAACATTTGATCTGAGGTGATAGATGGTCAGACTTTAGTGGAGGAAGTGGAGATTAGAAGGGGGATTGCGGAGTTTGTCATTCTTTGTACACCGAGGCAGAGGAGTGGAGACCAGACTTTGGAGGGAATGGATTTTGTGGTTTTATCAGAAGATCATAGGAATGAAATGGAAGACCGTTTATTGACCAAGAGGTGGTTGACGCATTGCAATCGTGTAATGGAGAGAAAGCATCGGGCCCATATGGCAATACTTTAGCATGCTTCCAGAAGTGTTAGTTGGTGGTAAGGGGAGATGTCATGGCAGTATTCCATCATTTCTTGGAGCATAGCTCGTTCGACAAGAGCCTTAATGCAACATTTATTGCCTTAATCCCAAAAAAAGAAGATGCTACGAAAATTCAAGATTATTGGGGAGGAGTTTACAAGTTATTGACAGAAGTTCTAACTAATTAGTTGAAAGGTGTTTTGTGGAACTTAATTTCTAATAGTCAGAACACTTTTGTGGAGGACCGACAGATTTTGGATGTGGTATTATTGGCGAATGAATGAATCGATTCTCAAAAGAGGAGTGGAAGAGGTGGATTGGTGTGGAAGCTAGACATAGAGAAGGCCTACGATGATGTTAGCCCGAGATTCTTGTTATTCATGTTGAGGAAGGTGGGGTCTGGAGAGAAATGGCAGGGGTCTCTACAGTATCATTATTGGTCAATGGTGTGGCAGCGGGTTTCTTAGTTCTAGGGGCTTGAGACAGGGAAACTCGCTCTTGCCTTTGTTGTTTGTTATCGTGATGGAAGCATTAAGCAAGGTGTTGAAGCAGGCTGTGGAAAGGGGGCTCAATTGAGGGGTTTGAGATGAGTGAGAGGGGCAGAACATATTGTGGTGTTCCATTTGGTGTTCGCTGATGAAAATTTGATTTTTTTGTGGAGCAAGGAAGTACAATTGAGATACTTGCGATGCGTCTTGTTATGTTTCGAGGCAATATTGAGTTTGAGGATCAATTTGGATAAGAGTGAACTCATCCCAATAGGAGAGGCGGAGGAGATTAATGGGCAGGGAACTTGGGATGGAAGGTGGGGAAACTTCCTTTGGTCCACTTGGGTTTACCATTGGGAGCGGCTGCAAGGAGCAAGGCTATTTGGGATATGATTTTGCATAGATTCCATAGGGGCTTGGCGGGATGGAAGATATAGTATTTTTCTAAGAGAGGTAAGTTGACGTTAAGTAAAAGTACATTGGCAAGTCCTCTTACATACTACATGTCTTTGTCCCCTAGCCCAGCTTCGGTAGAGTGTAGATTGGATAAAATTCAGAGGATTTTTTGTGGGAAGGGAAGAAAGGGGATAAGAAATTGCATTTGGTGAGTTGGGATAAGATCTAGGTTCCAAAAAAGGAGGGAGGTTTGGGGATTAAAGAGTTAAAGGTTTTTAACAAGGCCCTTCGGGGAAGTGGCATTGGCACTTTGCAAAGGAGGAAGCGGCGCTATGGAGGAGAGTCGTTGAAACTAAGTATGGTTGTGAGTCAATGGGTGGTCTTCGAAAGAAGGGGAAGGATCTTTAGGGTTAAGTATTTGAAAACAAATTGGGGGTGGATCACGGGTACATTTTTGGTTGGATACTTGGTGTGGTGATGTTCCTTTGAAGGACAAATATCCTCGCTTGTTCCATTTGGCTGTGGATAAGATGGCTAAGGTGGGGGATTATTTGGTGTTTTCGGAAGAGGGTCCCATTTGGAATCCTCTTTTTCATAGGGACTGTTTTGATTGGGAGATTGAAGAGGTCATTGGTCTTTTGTGCATGCTTCAACATCATGTTACACAAGGAGGTGGCTTGGATGATTTGAGGCGGATGAAGGATAAAAGTGGGAGCTTCTTGGTGAAATCCTACTATAAGGAGTTGGCATGGAAGGGGGAATAGAAATTTACAATGGAAAGTGGTTTGGTGTTCAAAGGCTCCGATGAAAGCTTTTTTTTTGGTTGGACATTAGCATGGGAAGCAGTTCTTACTATGGACAACCTACAAAAGAGGGGATTTAGCAAAGCAGGTCGGTGTCCTACGTGCTTATTGGAGGGGAGAATCAATCAACATCTTTCTTAATTTATCCATATGTGAATGAAATATGGAACTTGTTATTCTCTCATTTTGGATGTTGTTGGGTGATACCGTTTTCAGTGATGGATTTTTTGAAAGGGTGGGTAGGGGGACGCAGTAGGAAGAGAGGAAAGAAGATGTGGAGAATGACACCCATTTGCTTGTTTTGGAGCTTAGGGAAGGAAAGGAACCGGAGGGTGTTTTTTAGGAGAGTTGGATGTCTACATGTAGATTCAAGGATAGTTTATTGAAAATATTATTTTTTGGGGTGGCAGAAACATACCCCTCACATGTCAATACTTTCGTGGATTTTTTGGATAGCATGAGACTAGTTTTTTTGGTGAGTCTCATTTTGTATATAGGTTTCACCCGGTGCTTTAATACAAAGCTTACCCAAAAAAAAAATGGCAGATACAATGTCTAGCACTCTGGAGATTCATTTAGAATGAAAAAGCAATTAACAGATCGACCACAGCAAGAAATTCTATGGAGATCCATACATACTTGAGGCCATGGCTCTGGATTCGAAGGAATGCATTTTGAAATTTTACCAACCAACGACGAAATTATCTGTGGGACATGAAGTGCAACACCTTCATTTCCAGCCTCCACCAAAGTACCAAGAAGCTGAAACAAAATGGAGGTCTCTTCATCTTCTACACCAATCCGACCAACCACAACTTGAAGAAGGGGTAACCACTCTGGTGGCAAGTAGTCATTCTGCAGGGTATAAACATAAAATCTCAAATTTAAAAACAGATAGCAAATGCCACAATTAGACAAATCACAAATTAGATTTTGGCACACCGAACATACTTCAACAAGTTCAGAGATCGCACCAGCAGCAGACACCCGAACAGGAAAACAAGAAATATCCCCCACATCTGGCATGGTTAATGCTTTCATCAATGAAGAATAGACATCAGCACACATCTCCTGAGAAAGCAAGAATTAACCTCATAAGGGGATGTCCAAAAGCATGTTCCATGGCTAATACTCTGGTGCTCAGAAAATTAATTCAAACATCCCAAGAATATGATAATCAAATCAAATATATGTAGCGCTGGCAAGTGAATATTATATAAGTACTACATTTGAAGTCACAGAAAATAAAATGATGGCATGAGTAAGAGTGTCTCACTTCAGGGAGACAGGATGCAAGCTCTCCAAGCACCCAGTTTGCAGAAGCAACCAAATAAGGTAGGCACATAGATAATGAATACAGTGGTAGCACCCTAGTACAAACAAGAATTGATGTGTATTCGGGTTTCTGCTCCTTTAGACACTGTATATGCAATGATAGACGCATAGATATTAATTCCTAGACTTGGGGAGAAATGAAATTTTAGTACTAAATAAGGTGACATATCCTTACATCTTGAAGGCTGCCGTATGCCATCAAAACACCATAATAACTGCCACAGTTGAAATAGAAACCAAGTTCAAAGTGGGAAAATAAATGAAGAAGAAGACATAACAGCAGCATAAATTTATATATGATAAGTATAACAGCAGCCTATATATTGTGAATTAGAAATAAATTATGTATTTTAGGAGAAAGAAGGATGATGATGAAAAACAAAGGAGTAAGCAAAGAAGCTTGTCAACACCCCCCCCCACACACACACACAAAAAAAACCCAAAAAAAAAAACGAAAAGACAATTCCCATTGTGAATTTTTCACTCAATAAGCCACCCATGAACCTAGATGAGCAGAAACCACAACAATCAGGGATAAAAGAAGGAAGGAAAGAAAGATAGAAAGAAAAGAATCAATAAGGTTCCAGAAAGTCAAATGTGCATTTCTTTTCTCCCCATGTTTTAAAGGCCATTAACGTCATATGTAAAAGTCTTTAGACATAAAATAGCTGAACCTATTTTCCTTTCTCATAGACCAGATGCCAACTTCTTTAGCAGTAAGGGTTATCCATTTCAGTGAACAATCAATCATCTACACTAGCGCAGATGGAAAACAGATGAAATGTACTAAAAATCACATATAAATAAACCACCACACCCAAAATTCCCGGATATATCTTAGAATTTTTTTTGTAAACTCACTCATTTAGAATCTTAGTTTCAGGTGAGTTAACATCAGATGGAATGGGGAACTTTGACAAATAGGGAAGCACTAATAACTCCCCCATAGAACTGCGATTTTTCCCCTTGTTCTTTTCACCTTTCTTACGCTTTGAAGAGCTACTACCAGAAGCAACCACTGGAGGCCCCTGCAAACATTGAAAAACAGCACGCAATGAGACTCTAAATATGACCTACGATATCTTTCCATAATACCTACCTTTGACATCGCAATGACACCAAGTAAATTTAATGCACTTTTTCTGGCTGTGAACAAGTCCTCTCTCCATCCAGATATTTCTTCCTACAGCATAAATTGAAAGCAATATAATAAAACCTACTTACAGAGGTAAATATAAAACTTAAAAATATCACAATTTACTTTCATACAAGATCAGATGGAAGATTCTTCCGTATGTATTCATCAGCATCTTCTTCCCATTCTGCGATGTCCTACTTGCAAACAATACAGAAAATCAAAGAGAGATTTAGGAAATTCAATTTTCAGCAGTGTGCTATGCAAATGTAACATCAAAGGAACTTTACATTTTTGCTTAAAATTTTTTATTTAGGAAAAAAAAAAGAAAGAAATATGCATGCCTAGGAACACATACATAACTGACCCTTGTGCGTGGGCCACAGTGTTGTGGTAAAGATACAAGGCCACATTTTTACAAGGCATGGCCCGTTCAAAAGTGAGGATCTGAGATATCGCACCTTCTCATTCATCACTAATGCTGGGAAGATTGCAGAGTCCAGCAATGATGAAAAGTGAGGCGAAACTAGTCTCCATCCCTGTTTCCAGACGATATTGAGAACTTTGAATTCAAACTAAATTCACTCAAATATTTTATTTAAAATAGTAGCAATAATAAAGTTTATGTAAGTGATCAGAAGATCTTGTGGAAACAAAAGATCCAAGACTGCTGTGATAATAATATTGAATTATGGGGAAAACAAAACTAAGAGAACTTACAGGGCCAGTCTCTAGCACACGTGAAATAACATCAAATGCTAATGAAATAATCCTCTCTGATTGGAAATCCAGCATCTGCATTATTAAGAAAAATTAAATTAAATTAAATTTTGCAAATTTGAAACTCAGAAGATTCAATGAATTCATAATATATATATAACTTAAATAATATCTATACTTGAACACATATACTGCAACAGTCCTGTGTATCCTTATCCTATTTTTTCAAATTTGTCATATCGGCTTTTTGTGTATTGTGCCATATGCATCTCTCAAATCCAAGTCCATGCTTCATAAGTCTGCAGGCTACAGAATTAAGTTTTGGTCCAAACCAACAAAGTCCTTGGAACTTATATATGGCATACAAGAATTATGTGTGCTCAAGAAGCATCATCGGTAAAACCATAGTGCATGCAGCAGACTGCCACTTGATTGACATTTTCAACTAAAGAATATTATAAAGATGCCTAATTCATCTTCATTCTATTTACAAAGTTATCCTGAGATCACACACAACTTACACTGATATTTGTGATATGCTTGACTATTTTTGAAACACAATTTATAATGTCTGGCATCAATCTGAGAATGTGAAAATTGGCAAAATATGAGTGTTAATGACAAATATTTTACTAATACCAAAACAAAGTGCATATTTGGTTGCATTACTTATCAGAGAACTTTCGGTGTCGGGTGACTAGAGCACAAAGGATAAGCAAACTTCTCTTTCCAGTCTTCAGCCTCAGCATGTACCCATCTTCCAAGGTTAATGTGCCATCAAAACTTAAAGAACTCAGAATCCCAAACAGATCGCGACAGAATGAAGGAAGAAGAGGAACCAAAGCAGATGGCATATGTGATCTCACCTACAAAACTAACTGCCGTAAATATTCCTAAAAAGCAAAAGCAAAACTAATAGCGAAAGAGGCATAAAATGAACGTGCAAGATAGAGAACAGTAGGCAATTTCCTCATGGAAGTCAATCAAGATGTAAAGAAAAACCAAGAAACAAATGCAGTAAATGAAGCACATGCACCAGGAATAATGCGAAGAGAAACAAAGAGTAGGTGCAGTAACTACTAGTTCTCTAGCATGTACACCAGCAATCAATTGAAAATCTAAACAGCAACAAGTTATCTATAAGTATAACAAGCAATTGACATCTCAGAAATAGAATTCCAGTTTATTAAGTCAGGAAAACTATCTGTAGGGAAAAAAGAATCTTTGTACTAACAGAATTGAAGACTTTGTAATATATAAGAAACTTTTAGTTTTTTTCATTTTTTTGGAAGAGAAAAATGTGATGACATTACAGTAATTTTTTGTTCTTTTGGTTTTTTGTATGGTTGGGTGGAGTAAAACCACTGTCGTGTCTAATTTATTGTAAATTCTTTTAAGTTCTAAAACCAGCTATGTGGAAACAGGAGCAATCCTTAACTAAATTTAAATATAAGTGAAAACAAGGACGAATTATTGAAAAGCCTGGCTGGTTAAAGAAACTTGTTCTTATATGCACAAGGAAATCAAATTAAAGTGCAACCTAAGTTTTGCAGTGCACAAGTTTAGCATCCCATATCCAAATTTGGAGTCTGTTTTAGTAAATTATGTCCTGAAATTATTTTTAATTAACAACCCCACAAGTTAGTAAATTGCGAAAAGGGACAAACACTCACCAAAAGAGCCTAAACCAAGGTTTTCCAATGCTCTAAATCCAAAATTAAAGTCCATTTGAACAAATTATGCTCCGAAAATAATTTTTAATTAATTTCAAAGCAACCCCACACATTTGATAAATTATGAAAATGACCCAATAATGCCAGAAAAACCTATCCTAAGGTTTTCAAACGTGTTAGATCACCAGTTGCTCCAAAATCTTAAGTTGTTAGAGAATGAGCCAACAATACATATCAAGCTTTTAACACTCCCCCTCACGTGCGACCCTAGACTTGCACGTAAAGAGATAAAGAAACCACAGACAAATGCAAAGGAGAAGAGAGTGCAAATTTAAACGGGGAACAAATGCAAATAGAGAGACTTGAACCCAAGACCTCTCACAACCAAGGCTATGATACCATGTTAGATCACCAGTTACTCCAAAAGCTTAAGCTGTTAGAGAATGGGCCAACAATTCACATCAAGCTCTCAACAGTTCTAAACCCAATTTTGAGGTCTATTTGGACCAAAGACCTCAATTAAATGTTGTTCAAGCCCAAAGTTGAATTAATAGGGCTAATTAGGCCACAAAAAATAAGTAAATTATATCCAACTAAAGATAAATGATCAATTATACAAACATGAGGTCGATTAGTCAAATCAAAGTCAGAAATTGGGCAAATTTAATAACGAGTCAAGGTTCTAATTAGTTAGAAATGAAGTAAGAGGGACTTGGATAGTTGACCATTAGAAACAGCGCGATTAGCAACGTGAGAATAATTAAATAGAATTGCATTTAGAATAAAAAAAAGAATTGAAGTGGTGTAATTTTATACCTTGTTTCATAATTATGACAAAATTTGTACTTCCTCTTGCTTTATGTTTTGAAAATAAGATACTACGCTTTTGACTGTTAATATGATTACATACATTGATCTGTTCTAACTGCTTGAAAAGGATGTGTAACCTTATCAAACTCGTTTACATAATTTGATATTTTCGAACTGCTTTGAAAAAGATGTGCATCTTCATTAACTCGGTTTTGGATATTAAGTTGTATTTGAAAATGATATGTATTTCACTTACAAGGTTTGAAAATGAAATAGAACCGATTAATGGTTCATGATCGCTACTCGTAACCTCGCCAGTAGGATAATGCCAATGTGCCCCTTGGGTGTTGTTCTAGACATGTTTAATATGTGTTATTATATGTGGCAATATGGTGGGAAGATAACAACATTGAGGAGATGACCAAGCAATGATCAAAATATCGTTTCGATGTATAGTTTCGGTCTGTTCGGAAACGGAAACATTTTGGAAACATAATGGAAACGGAGAAAAAATTGAAAACATGTGGAAACATAACTTAAAATTTATATATTTATACAAATAAGCCTATTCATAATAAATGACACTAATTTAAATTGAAAAACTAAGAACTAACTACTTGTTTTTTCATTGTACAGTGTGAAATACAATCTTTCTTGACTTTTTTATCATGTAGACGACAATAATGGCATAAGAAGATCTTTGAAGGGACATAGATTCACAAATTGAGACGAATGAAGCAATTTTTTATATTTTTCATACTTTTGGATTGTACAAAATCATTTCATAAATGTTTTTTTTTGGTAGAGTTCATTAGTGATCTTTTATGGATAAATGAACATCCTCCGCGGTTTCGTTTCGGTTTCCGGCGAAATCGAAACATTTCGGCCGAAACATCCGAACAACACGAAATTTAGTTCCTTGTATCTTTTACCACCTTCTAGAATTGTTTTTGATACGAAAGAAATGTTTCTACTGTTTCAATGTGTTTCCACTAGTTTCGGTATGTTTCCACATAAACATTTTTGTTTTCATGGAAACATTTGAATTTTAGTATTCTACTAGTGTTTCGTTTCGGTGTACTGAGAAACGAAAACATTTCGGCCGTTTCGATGGAAAAGAAACAAAATTTTGATCCTTGTGACCAAGGAATGAGACCTCCCATATGTTCTTGGTCATTGGGGAAACGCTCAGATCCTAGCCAACAAGGATTCGCAATATGTTAAATGGTGACCATAGCTGAGAAAAGTGCTTAACATGGAAAATGTACCGACATGAAAAGATATGCTTTCTGAAAAGATGTTCAAATTGAGAATTGAATTTTGCTGAAGCCAAAAAAAAAAATTAAAGATACTTTGTTCAACTTCTTTGCTTTTAACTACTAAAGTATATTGCATATATGTTTTGAAGACAATATCTTAAGTGCTTCTTGAAAACCTATGACAAGGTAAGAGAATTTTTCACCCACCTTCATTAACACACCCTATTTCCTTAAACCTTTTCCAGGTGTCACAAAATAAAGGAGAAAGAAAAGAGAAAGGATTTTGAGAATATGCATATGAAATGTACATAGGAGTTTTGTGATAGATGGAAGTGTGTAGAGACTCGAGGTGTCTCTCTTTTTGGTATGTCGTATTTTAGATATTTGTAAATAGTCTTTTGATGAAAGATAATATTAACTACATGAAGAGGATGTATGTGATTCTTGGTTATATAATATGAGATGTGATAATCAAGCTCTGTTCAAATGAGAATGCATGTGATTGATTGTGAATATGATTGGACTAAATGTTTTGAAGTTTTTGCTGATGATAAAAGTAAGAATCAGGTTTTTTGAGCCCCATTTGATTCTGAAGGCCTCAATGCCCGGTCACACGCTCAAGTTCTACCTGTGCGGGATTTGGGTTGTGACAACTGGCCTTTTTATATTTTGTACGCTGAGCTTCCCATTTGTTACAATGATTGAATAATATTTATAGATGAATTCTTAAATCCATAGATCATCAGAATCATAATCAGAAACAGAATTATTACTTACAGCAAAATATATGCACTTGCATACAACTAGAAGCATCCTCTCGGTTTCCATTTCTGTTCTCCCACAGATGGTTAAAGCCTGTTTCATGCACCATGAAATCCGAATCCGTGGAGGCACTTCAAATACACGTAAAAAACATATGGAAGAGAAAAGTAGGAAAACATTTGTAGGAAGAAGACATAACCTTTTCAACAATATGATGAAATACAGTAAGTAAAGGTACAAGAATTTCTCGTGCAAGTAGCTCTAGCTGAGGAGGAACTGGCTCCTTTGCAACTTTTGGATTCAAAAAATACTGCAAAAAATATAATAACTTATAGCCACCAACTGCATAGACCGGCCAAATTTAGAACGCTGGAAAACAATTCTACAGATATAACTAAATTTCAAGCTTTGGGTTGCCTAACAATTTTAATTCACACAGGATTCTCGATAGGAATCTCGAGAATAAAGAAATAAATCAGTTTTCACCATAGTCACCAGAAAGCGAAGCAAATGGCAGAAAGGAGAAAGAAGTCTAAACTTGACCCAATAAGAAAATATGAATTTGTTGTGATGCATAAGAGAATGGGTTGGAGTAGAAAAAAAATGATTGTGAACTGTTTTATGACATATATAAGTGCAAGAGCCTTCAGGACGTTGTTTTTCCATGTTTCCCACATAGTTATCAGGTGTTTCAACCATCACTTCGTAATTATTTCCCAGTATATATTCATCTCAATGTTCAAAGAACATCTCACTTTGCTTTGTACTCGTAGCTAATCACCCCTATACTATTACGGGTTTCCTTAAAAAAATATTTAGAAAATAAGACCCAACAACTATTGTAGGCGCTTCCTCAAAGAAAGGATCTTAACCAATTGAATTATGCATTTGCATAAGAGGTGAAGTACCTGAAATGGTCTAATAAGTGAGTGAAGAACAGTAACCGCATTAATGGTCTTCCACTCACAATGTTGACCACCATTAATAAGATTGCTATTTTGAATGACGGATCGCAATTCAGGTACAAGTTCAGGCCACGAATTCTCCTTCACAAACTCCACATTAACAATTACCCGAAACTGCAAATAAATCAAGTTTAAAAGCATATAAGCAGCACAAATGCAAAAATAAGCTCTTAGTGTAGTAGATAAGGCTCAACAAGCATACCGCTTCAACCAAAACTTTCAGAACAGCAGGCTCCACTTGAAGCAAAGCACACATAAGTGCATCTCTGAACTCTTTACTGACTTTTGAATGTGTACCATTTGCATCAATGTTTCGCCTAGTGAAGTTCTTAAGATATGTAGCAGCGGCAATTCTTTGACCTTGGTTCTCACTTCCTAAGTATGGGATTAACTTCAATTACCATATCTTGGTTTAAACACAATAATCATTTAAACAGATGAAAGGACACCAAATTGATAACATCTTTTCACCCCCTATGGGATAAAATTCAACCCACGGACCAACTAAAACTCATTAAAATTAATAGTGTATACATATGTGTGTGCATATAGTTGGATTAACTTCCATTGCTATCAATTTGGTCATAAATAAACAGAAACAATCATTTACAGATAGAACAGCCAAATTGCTGACAGACCAAATAAAACTAGTAAGCATCTCAGACCAAATAACATATACGTATATTTATATGTCTAATATATATTGAATTTCCATCAAATTGATCATAATTGAACAGCAACTATCGTTTAAACAGACGACAATTAAATTGATAACGATTTTTTTAACGTCCTGTAAATGGGGTAAAATTCATTAGCACATTAGCATGTGAAATTCAACTCACAACATATGTCCGTGTGTGTGTGTGGATGGGAGTGGATGTGGATTACCGGAGGCAATGGAGAGGAGAGAGAAAGGGAAGTCTGGGAGGAGAGAGAGACGGTCGAGAGTTGCGGTGGCAGCATGGACAACGGTACCATCGGAGCTGAGGGTTTGAGTCAGGAGCTGAGCGATTTGCTGGGCGTCCATATTGGGATTCGAAGCTCTGACGGAAACCCTAGCTTACAGTCTCTCGGCTGTAGAAGAGGCAAAAGTGGTGAGCTATAAAAAGTGTAGAATAAGGCGTTGGGCGGGAAAATTGCCCTCTAAGTAATCGGCCGAATCGGCCCCATAGTTGGGGTTGGGATGGTTAACGGTCTCTAGACATAACGCAAAATATAATGGAGATGCGGGGTATCGAACCCCGTGCCTCTCGCATGCAAAGCGAGCGCTCTACCGTTTGAGCTACATCCCCGTTTTGTAACACAACCTAACCCAAAGTATAATATCACTAATCTAACGCTGGTCTACGGCTATCATCTTCAAGCTAGTTTTTTGTTTTTTTTAAAGGCCTAATAAATCGCTATAATCATAGTTTTGAAATCCCTGCTAACTCTCCTTTTCTCACCCTAGGAAAATATAAACGCAACTCTTTTCTATGAAAATTAGTAAGTAATATCCTTGAACTATTGCCGCCCTCTATTATATTCAAGTAATTTTATTTTTAAAAATATTGAAATTTACATCATCTAAAATTAATGTGTGTTTTGTTAATATATAGTCTTTTTTTTTCTAATTTTATCTTTGGAAAATATTGAAAATAAAATCATCCTAAATTGAATGTGTGTATTTTGTCAATATAACATTTAAAAATGATAATCAAGGTAAGACAGGTTCATAAAATAAAATAATTCTGAGAACTAGTCTTGAGAAATTTCAACTTATAATAAATAGATTATAAAGAATAAATTATGAAAAATGATTTTATGTAAAATATATTTTTGTATATTTAAATAAGAATAACTTATGATAGATTATAAACAATAAATAATGAAAAATGATTTTTGTAAAATAGATTTTTGTATATTTAAATAAGAATAACTTATGATAGTAAAATATAACTTATTGACTGCTTATGAAAGTTTATTTTCTCTTTTATATCACTAAATAACATTGGATGTTATTTGGTAGTACGATATTAAATAAATATTGTTTATATTATAATCAAATGATATCTTTATATATTATAATAAATATCACTCAGTAATAACTATTATATTATTATTTATGATTTGATTATTTATTATACATAATATTATTTCATTGTATTTTATACACAAGTATTTATATTATTTGACCAATCATTATAAACTCTACTACTAAGATCCAAGTGAATATATAAATTTCAATATGAACATTAATATCTGAGAAACGAAACATTTTTCCTTAAAAAGACAACAAGGCGAGCCATTGAAATTTGCAAAAAGTTGAAGGAGAAGAGACAAAAAAGTGTGCCTGGCATTTTAGTAAATAAAACCAAGGTTTAGTGCCATATGTTTTTTTTGATCACACATGGGCTCAACGCTGGCCTGGCCAGCGTTACGACGACGGTATTCCAGGCTTGCTCTCATAGGATTTGGGCCCTCAATGCCCAACTAAACAATCATCGCCCGCGTCGCGTCAGTCCAGGAATTACGAATGGGCTTTAAAAATTGTTCAAAGGGGCTATAAATTTCTTAAAGCGTGTGGGCCATCCATTAAGCTAGTGCCTTTGGTGAACCGATTGGGTCGGACCGACCAATATATTAATTGTTCTGTGTCTTGCATAATATTGAAAAAGCGTATTTCAGCACGACCCGAGTGTTGGTGCAATCCGATGCATATACATTATATATATATATATATATATATATATATTCAATTTTTTTTTTCTTTTTCTGGGTAAGTACATATATATATATATACACGTGTATATATGTGTATAAGACTTTATTATAACAGTAGACAATAAAAAGTTTCACTTTACCCAGAAACCTCCAAAATTCAGGTGGTGCATTACTATCATCTCCCCTCTCATCTAACCGTCCATCATGCATACTCTTGTCAAAATCAGAGATCACCGGTCAAAATGATTACAAAAGCTTGACTTGTAACGGACGAGAACTCACACGACAGCATAATCGTCCGTTTCAAAATTAAAGAGGCACGTGGAAGAGGATTAGACAGTTGAATTCACATGCAAGCAAACTGTCAGACCCCACTAGCCACGATACACGCCACGTTCTCTTCATGCACCGGACCCGCCAAAGCTTTTTAATCCCCCCAAACCTTCCCACTTGCCACCACAAACCCAAAACACAGAAAACATAGAATTGCTTCAAGTGTTTTGATTTTTGATTTCGAAAATGCCGGGCTTGACTGTCGGAGACACCATTCCAAACCTTGAAGTTGAAACTACCCATGGAAAGATGAAGCTTCATGACTATATTGGAGATAGCTGGGTTATTATCTTCTCTCACCCAGGTAATATTATAGAATTGGTTCTTTGTTTGTTTTCTTTGTTTTTGTTTTTATTTGTTGTTGTGGATGTTTTTGGATGTGTTGATTGTGTTGGGTGGCCTTAATTTGGATCTATAATATTGCAGGTGATTTCACGCCGGTGTGCACCACGGAGCTCAGCAAGATGGCTGCATATGCCGATGAGTTTGCTCAGAGGGGAGTGAAGCTTTTGGGCTTGTCTTGTGATGATGTGCACTCTCACAAAGAATGGATCAAGGACATTGAAGCATATACCGTAAGCGTCTTCAGTATTCATTGCTACCTCTTTGCTTGATTTTGAGATCTAGAGAGAGAAGTTTTGAACTCTTGTGGAGCTGTGATCCTCTAACTCATATGTGTGTGTAGTTTTGGTTTATAATTTGAGGGAATTCTTATTTGCATGCAGCCAGGGTGCAAGGTCACGTATCCTATCATTGCAGATCCAAACAGAGAGATCATCGCGAAACTCAACATGGTGGACCCAGATGAGAAAGACCCCTCTGGAAAACAGGTCCCATCTCGTGCTCTGCATATCGTGGGGCCCGATAAAAAGGTTGTTCAATCTCAATTCTCTGTATCTAAGTCACACACATACATACACATATATATATATATATTTTGGGGGGAGGGATGGGGGTTAATTTTAATGCACGTGTTGGTGGTGTAGATTAAACTGAGCTTTCTTTATCCGGCGTGCACTGGGCGTAACGTGGACGAGGTGGTGAGGGTGTTGGATTCCCTACAGAAGGCAGCGAAGCACAAGGTTGCGACACCGGCGAACTGGAAACCAGGAGATCCGGTGGTGATATCTCCAAGTGTGTCAAACGCGCAGGCCAAAGAGATGTTCCCACAGGGTTACAAGACTGTTGACCTTCCTTCCAAGAAGGATAATTACATGCGATTCACCAATGTCTGATATATGTATATATATATATATATAGTACTGTTTTGTAGCCAGATATATGGACTACTACTCCACTAGTACCAACTATATATATGCGGTGCTTAATAGGTTTTTGTGGACATGGGCAGTGTGTGTGAGATCGTGTGTCTTTAGGTGGACTACATCTGAATGGTGTAAATATATGATCTTTTGTCTGTTTATGCATATATGGGACATTACTCCCTTAATGTGCTCTTTTGGGGAAATTTTCTTTGCAAATTGATCAGTTTTGGATTTAGAAATATCCCCTACTTTTTGATAGGTTTGAAAGATCAACCTAACTGGCTTTTAGTGTGCATGGATTGGGTTGGATGTTCGTCATGGCTAGTACCACTTTCGTACCACACGAGGGTTCTTCACCTTGAATGGGTAAATTGTAATTGGGTATAAAACAGAGAATACTATCAAATTTCGTAGTCCTTTCTTTATATATATATATATATATATATATATATATATATAAATATCAATTCTTCCTTCTTTTTTTATTATTTAAAAAATATAAATTTGTCAACATCAATTATGAGTAAAAGAATTTAGTGTAATGGCAACAAATTTAGCTCAAAAGAATTGAACACATCCATCACTTTTTGCCCCATATGATTTGAACATTATAATTGAATATATTTTGTATAAAATAAAAACTTAACATTGTTTTGATAGGACTTTTGAGTTAGATATAGTGTAATTTTTATTTTTATTTTTTTAAAGAAATGATAAAAGAGTTTTCTTACAAAGATGAAAAGACCCCCAAAGGTATAGTATAGTTTTTGAAAATAAAAGAATTGCTAAGAAATGTCAATTTTTATTTTAAAAAAAAAATCATATTGGATAGAGACCGTTGTAGTTGTACCCAACAAAAGTAGTATGAAAGGGAAACGAAAGTCTTGAAAGCTCCTTTCTTCAAACAAGATTCTGATGATGTGCCAATCGCTGCCTCCAGCTTTTTCCTCCTTTTTTAAAAACTGTGGATCCCATACCAGCCTGTCAAACGGTCAAAAAGAACCGTAACACTTGGGAGAAAATTGCGGAACGCTTTTCATCATCACCCATTCTTCATCGTCTCCAATCCAACGCCCATAATCAAATTCCCACAACACCTCCATCAAAAGCACTTCAGCTTTCCATCATAAGAAAAACAAACTCCCTTTCCTCTGCAACTCACCCTCTCCAGTGTCATGAAACGTAATTAACATAAAAAACAATGTCTACAGTTAAACCAGTCATCGTCTTCAACATTCTCTTCCTCACTCTGTTAATGCAACCACCGCCCACTCTTCCTCTCCCACTCTGCCGCAGCTCCTGCGGCAGCATTGCCGTGAACTACCCCTTCGGCATCGACGACGGCTGCGGCGCACCGCAGTACCGTAAAATGCTCAACTGCTCCACCGACTTGTTCTTCCTAACTCCGTCCGGCAACTACAAAGTCCAGTCCATCGACTATGACAAACAGACGATTGCGATCTACGATCCGGCCATGTCCACTTGTTCCATACTCCAGCCTCACCATGACTTCGTCATGACGGACATTCAGTCGGTGATAATCCCGCCGTCGCCGGACACAGTTTTTGCCTTACTGAATTGCTCCATCGACTCTCCGGTCCTCAACCATTACAAATCTCTCTGCTTCAACTTCTCCGGCCACTCCTGCGACGAGCTCTACGGTGCGTGCACTTCCTTCCGTCTCTTCCACCTGCTGTCCAACAGCACGCCGCCGTGCTGCTTCACGGCGTATGATACGGTGAAGTACATGAGCATGAACATTCTGGACTGCACTCATTATACGAGTGTGTACAACACCGATAGCTTGAAGGGCGTGGGACCGTTGGATTGGTTGTACGGAATGAAGTTGTCGTACAGTGTTGCTGATACGGGGTGCGACCGCTGCAAGCGCTCTGGTGGCACGTGCGGGTTTGATATTGAGACTGGAGTAATGCTCTGCATTTGCTCAAGCTCTGTAAACTCTACAAGGGAATGTGGTAAATTTTCCAAACTATTGAGATCTTAGGGTAATTAACCGTCTGTTTATTCAATCAACACACTAATAATTAAATAAATTAGAAACTGTTAAATTTTTTCTAATTCCTAATTAGCCAAAAGCTAATTATAATTTCATATAAATAAATAAAAGGAAACAAACGGATTTTAGATGATTTTGTTTTTTTAAGTTTTCTTACTTCATGTTGAAGTATTTTATTTTGCAAAATATATCATTGTTCAAAAAATTACTCGGACTATTAAAGTAATTTAATTACGACATAAATAAGTTTGTCTTAAATAATTAGAATAAAATTTTATTGGGTAATCTAATGCACCTTGTATGTGTATTTGTATCTTTATTATATACACTTTTCTTAGATGTGTATGTGAATATCAATATACATTTTCTTATTATTTCTTTAAATTATTAAGTAACAAAATTTATTTACCATTGACCATGGAAACAAGTTGATATTTCCAAAAATGATCAATTATTACATATTATTTTTTAGATGGTGAAATGTGGTGACTAATTTCTGTGAGCAACTTCATGTTTCAGCTGCAGGTAGTGCCGCGGACATGGCGGAGAGCCATACTCTATCTTCATCACTGCAAACTTCTGTTTTGGTTTTGGTTTTGGGTGTAGTTTTTTATTTGATTTTGTAATGTTCATTAAGGTTCAAGAAATGACTAATTTTGTTTTCCTTTACTTTGGGCATATTGACAATGACTATTCTTCAACTTTTACATGCCCATCTTAAAATTAGGGTAATTTCATTTCAAAATTACTTATTTATTTTTATCCATTTTAGGTCGCCGGTACTATGCGAGTGATAAATGGACAAGTTTAAAATGAAGCATATATATATATATATAAAATTTTTTTTAAATACAACTTTGTTTAAAAAAAAACTTAAAATTAAAAGTTATTCCCTTTCTTTTTTTTGGGTACAAATTCTCCTAATAGTCTACATCCACCTAAACTCTAGGTTTTATCGGCATAAAAATGGAACAAAAAGAGATTCTAATAAAAAGATTTGAACTTTTTGAGGATAACAAAATGTAAGAGCATTTGAATTTGAGGCTCTGATAATGGGCATGCATGGTTCTTTTTGTAGACAAATATTTGAAAAATGTAAAATATAACATTTTTTTCTTTACTAGATTTCTTTCTCCCTCCTGGACACAAGTTTTTTCTTAACAAAGTTGGGTTTGGAGTTGTGGGATATTAGTAGAACTATCTATGATAAATGTATGCAAATTCTACCAAAAAAAATTTCCCTTTTTTTTTTTTTTGGGAGAATGAACTTCGAATTCTACTATCTCGCATTTAAGAATGAGAAAATGAAAGCATCAGCCGTTGACTCAACGATATAGTAGCATGATGCATTGTATTGATCACAACATCTCATCATCACACACAATGAAAAACCATAGTAAACTAACAATGCATGGTTTTATGCATAAAGCAACAGCAACACCATTTCCAACCATTAGTGTTTTTGTTTCACATCAATAACTAGAAGAAAATGTTAAGAAAAACTATAATATAAACTGATGTGAGTGAGTAATTATATGTATATTGATAAGTACCAAATAAATCAGATGGATACTGCAGATGGGTTTGAGTTGTTGTGACCAATCTTAAACAAAATCTAAAATTTATATTATGTAGATCAAACAATACAAATGAACTTGTATTGCATGCAGAAGCACAGGGATCACAGTACCAAAAAAAAAACGAAGCAACAGAAGGTACAATATTAGATGAACTGACAAACTGTTTTGTTTATAATCTGTAGACAGAAGCAAGGTATCACAGTACCAACAGAAAGTACAATATATTCGATAAGCTGACCTAGTTTATTTCTCTACCAATTTTGTACAAAAAAACAATGGAATAGCAAACCACTAATGTGGATCCATGTCTATCCAAATTCTATCTATGGGTGCATATTTTCAAGAAGTAGCAGTGAAAAGGCTTGAACATAAATGTCAAGAAAGATTCATTTAACTGAACCCGAGTAATTGGGACTCAAGGAATCTTTAATAGTGCAAAAGTCTGCAACTTTTTTTGTTTCCTCATTTGATGATTTGTCCTGTGCCTGAAGGTTCATGGCATCCAAGGGAACAAAAGAAGTCATTGGCAAAAATATTATAATGTGAGTAGAAATGATAAAAGTAAAAATTTATTTGTTTTGAATGGAACTGATAAGCATCATTAACATAAATAATGCCAAGAATCCCTGATCACCAAAAAAATATATATACATTGGAATACTTCCAGAATAATGGCTGCATTTGCTATATGTTGAACAAGTTCAATTACAATACACTACAAGCAGAATTGTTGTCCCCAAAACTATATGGCATTATCTGGGAAAAAAAACTATATAGAATTAGTTCTATATGTAGTTGTTTCATTGCTCCCAACAACACAATCAAACAAACCGCTCCATTAAATTAGCCATTACCCCGTTTTAAATGGCAATTGACTGCTGTTTTCAAAGAAAATACGAACATGTACATTATCACCCTCTTTTACATTTTGTAGATGATAAAAACATCAGATGTAAGACATGTTAGCCAATACTTACAAAATCAATTAGAAGCAGGACTGGTGAACTGCCATATTCTGGATCTTTAATCTACTATAGCACGGGTGTTTCTTCCTGTTTTATTTCCTTCTCAGAACCTTCCCCTTGCTGAGATGAACTGTTCCCATCATTGGCCAACTGTTAAAAAAAAAAAAAACAATAAAAGGCGCAGGATACAAACATCAGCAGAAGGTTCTGACAGACGATCTCCGAAAAATAGTATTATTTCAGAATGATGTGGGCGGCAGAAATTCCGGAGGACATACCACACCCAATATAATTATGAGAACCACTTCGAGTTTGACACAAACACCTCCCCCCTTCTCAAATAACAGCAATTTTTTATTTTTTTTTAACGTATTACTCTACAAGGGAACATAGAGCAACATTCAAAGCTCAAGAAAGGTCCTACAAACATATTTGCTTAAACAGAAAACCACGTGTTCAAAAATAAGAATTTTCTTTTCTTTTCTTTTCTTCTGTTGGAATCTAAAGTTCTAGCTAGTAACTTATTTGAACAAGATTTTACATCCAAGTGATGGCTGTTAATACTAGAGCTCTGTTCCATAGAATCTTCCCTCTAAGGACTAATAGTATATTATAAAAAACCTCTAAAAATTTGTTTCTACACTGAATAATTAATAATTTTAATGCCCAAAACATCATTTTCAACCCGCCTCCCCCAATATTATTATTTATGAGGGGACACAGTATATAAATAAATTAAAGAGAATAAAAAATCATTTTAAAAAAAGCTACTGTTCTTCCTTGTCCCATTTGCAAGGAGTTTCTCATATTACTTACAAAAATAAAAAAAATAAACAATAAAAAATACTTACAGAAAATGAAAAAAGTTCCCATTTACATAGAAAATTTAGTCACCATGGGGACTTTGTTGTCCCTCACTATCAAACATTTCAATTAATGAGGTAAGGTATCCAGCTCATACAAAAGTGGTTAGGTCAAAACAAAGACTCAATTGCCCTCGGGGTATATTTTAGTGGAAGTTTTTTAATGATTTGCAAAGGAAGACATATCCACCCCTTCAGTGTAGTGTGAAGACAAGCCCATCTAACAACTTTGGTTGCTATTTTGTGTTTTAATCTTTTCACCCACAAAAGTCATTCCAGTGCAATAAACAGAAGCTCAAAATGCAGGTCAAAATCAAGAAGCAGAAAACTAACAGCAACTATTCACCATTTTTTGGTAAGTGAGCAACTATTCAACATAACTTATGCATGTTTCTTACTTACTAAAAATAAAATAAACATAAATTTATGCATGTTTTAGTTATATTTTAAGTTAATGCAGTAAAGGAATCACCTTAAAATTCTCAAACTTTGTAACCAGCCTCATATACTGATCACGTGATTCTGGGTGACGGACCATGGATTGGACTCTTGCCAGAGCCTTTTCAACCCCTGCAAATTTCTGTTTTCGCCCAATTCGTAAAAAATCATACTCATCATTCTTTTCAATATCAGATGACGAATTTTGAACGGTTTTTTCTGTCCGGAATCCTCGCAAACCAGGCCGTCTTCGTCTCCAACGCAATATTGCTTTTTCAACAATACTGACAGACCAAACAACCTTTTTATATTGCTTACGAACTTGATGTCCCCTCACATGGGCCTGAAAACAATCAGCACAATAAACAAAAAATAACAATAAAAAAAAAACAAAAAAGCATTACCCAAACAGATAGTGTATTTAGTCTGATAGACTGACAAGAACAATTCAATCTTCTGGATATAGTGCAACAGCAGACATTTTTGGTAAAGAAATTTGGAATACATGCAGCCTAGGTTTCATATGAGATTTTAATAGCATATACTGAACCTTAGGTAATTTATTTCAAGAAACAACTTCTGTTAATAAAATTAGTTAGTTAACACCAGAAAGCACCAATGACAATATTATACCTGAATTCTGACAATACGTTTGCGTATTTTCAAAAATTCCTTTCTCCCCTTCCAGCCACGGTATTTCTGCTGAATCTTTATAGCCGCAGAATGCAAATAGTCCTCAAAATGGCTCATCTTTTGGACCTTGTTCAAAGAACCAAGGGCAACAAGGTCAAGTGAAACTTCAGAAATATCATTACTGTTCTCAGTCAGTTGCCTATGACGAAATGAACGAGCCCTAAAAGCAGTTTGAATTAGGGCAGCTGCATGAGCTGATTTCCTAACAGCAGCAAGAGATCCTTTCAAGGAACGTTCCTCGTCAGTTGCACTATTTGATGGGACAACATTTTGCACCGTAGTCTGAATGGCCTTATTTGCTGCATTAGTGGCAGCAGCACTGTCAATGGCATTTTCATTCAGAGTCAAAGAATTAAGATGACTTGTTAGATCTGCTTCTGCCAAATACCCAGCTATCCCTTTGTGACCGCTACTAGATGCTAAATCAGCAGCAGTTTGTCCTCCAGGAGATGTTGATCTTGGGTCGTCGACAGCACCAGGAGCTGCACCCAATCTGACAAGTGCAATGACTGCTTCCTCTCTGGAGTAAACCAAAAAATAAAAATAGAAATAAACGGAACACATCAATGACAGAATAAACAGAAATTAAAATTTTTTAAAAGAGAGGATATATCTGCAAGCTCAAAAGAGCACTACAAAATAAAAAACAACTTTAGTCATTTAGGGATGTAAGTTCTTTCCCATTCACTTATTCTTTCCACCCCAATTGCTCCATGCCGCACTACTTTTGTCATGGCAAAATCAAGGAGTGTCCCAGAAAAATAAGGGAGACTTCCAAATCCTACTGTACACCTAAAATAAACTCTATCTTCCAGCTCCTCTACATTACCTATTGGCAGAAGATCACTCTTCCCAACCTTCATACACGAGACATCTTCACCAAATTTCACTTTCCCAAATTATCCCATGAAATGCATTAGATTTATATTACTTATTTTGAAAATCTTCCATCAATGGGGTCAATCTGGGTTAACAAGGCTATAACTGCCTTCTAGATGGAGCTCCTACAAACCATAATGAAAACAACTAGCTTATATCTTACTAACAATAAACCAATCAAAAGCCTTTTTAGGTTTTGATGCATTTTCACAACAGAATCCATCCATTTGTGCCACGCTCTATTTATTTATTTATTTTGAATAACTATGTGCCTTGCTTTAAATTAAATGAGAAAACCTCAAGTTTATATTCAGAGTAACATACCCTTTTCTATATTTTCCTCTGAAAGTTTTAGTAAAAACTAATGCATCCATCATCCATCCATCCACACATATACAAGTGTGTGGATAAATTCTGATTAAAGCTTTTGCATTTCATTGAACAAACAATGGAAAGACATTTCACACATCCAATGGAAAATGGTAATCTGACCTTCCATAGTATGATGCCCAGTGAAGTGCCGTCCTTCCTCGCACATCTCTAAAATTAGGACCAATACCGGCACCAACTATGACACCCATCGCCCAATCATATCCAAGAGCAGCTGCTAAGTGAATCACCCCTTGGCCTTCATTATCCCAAGTGTGCAGTCCTTTACCTCCTTCATGTACTTTACAGAATAGCCACTCATAAAGTTTGTACTTTAGAAAATTCTGAATCAACACATCTCTATGATTTACATGATTCCCTTCAAAGACAATAAGCTCTTCCTCAAGCCTTCCCCAATCATTTTTCTCATCACTTATCACCAGCTTACATTTATCACATTCCACGATAGAGCAATCCAACCACTTCTTCTTTAAGCCTGAATGTAACATTTTTGCCAATCTTATTTGAAAACGCAACTCATCTTCTAGTGCACTTTTATCAGTAACTGAAAATGAAATTTCCAAAGGATTCACACGATATTCAAACTCCCGCACCTCACTGCAGGCTAATCTATTACTGCATGTTATGTAGAAGGGAACACGCCCAGGAGCATGAAAGGGAACTTGACATCGAATGACATTGTCAGTAAGAACTTCAGCACAGACCTCAATTTCACCAAACATACAACACCACTTCAAATCACTAGAATGCTTCTTGCCCCCCAAAAATGTACCTGTAATTAAAACCTGAGAAAAAACAGAAATTGTGGACTAATATTATTTAACATCTATTATTAAAGCAACAGATGTGTATGCAATTTTGCAGTAATATTCAATAGATGGATACCTTTGTTGCAATTCCTGAATAAGCCCAATCCGGTGCAAAATCAACGATAGTAAATAGCTGTTCTTGGGAAAGAGAAGGGCCCAGTGAATCGATCTCCAACTGCATATGATGTGATAAACTGGATACTTCCTTGTCATCATTTTCAGTATCAAGTGTATTCCAAAAATTGCCAGAGTCTGAGGCCATCAAGGAATCATCACAATCTCCACCAATTTCTTTATCCATCCATCTCCCAAAGCTGTCGAGTTTCTTCAGTTCTCCAGCTTCTTCATTACTCACTCCATCTACTTGAGCACTATTTTCAACTTTGGCAGTAGAAGTGACCATTCCCTGAGAACCAGAATAATTCTGAAACTGGATCTGAACTAATTCGGAGTCGTGCTCCTGTGGCATCAAAACATGGTATTAGTGTCACTTGGTATTTCCTTTGATCCTTTCACAAAATATGACAATTAACAAACCATACATGCAAGATGCAAGCATGGTGGTTATCTTCATATAAGATAAACCCAAAACAAATGACAGATGAAGGTTGGGTATTCAAGTTAAGGCCCACTGCAAGCTTGACAAAACACATGCACTAGTATGGTTGACAATTACATGCAAAATGCAATATTGGCTTATGCATCATCCTAGTTTATACAAGTAGAAAGTGCAGGAGGGCGAACACATCTATCTTTAGCAAACTCATATACATGCCAAGTGCCGTGAAACAGCATGACACATAATAACACTGTCCAGTTATCCGTGCTCTCTATGCCCTCTACACTCTCCCATATTGAAGGTATAAATGATAATATATATTTTGTGTACTTTATAATGCAATTCCATTAGAATAATTTATTTATTGATCTAGTAAACGCGGCAGATGCTAGCTTACCCTCTTTGATTGTTCAACAATATCGTCAAATCTAACACGATAAAATTTTAGTGGAATATCATCGTGATGCCTATGCATATGGTGAAGTAAACATTCAGAATAAGACCAGTATACTTCAGGATTTACCTTCTTTAGCCAAATTCTTATACTTTGGAAGAGTAAACAAGTGTCAAGGCTGTGCTAAAAATCATTTTCAGGTGAAAATGGCTTCTGATAGCCATTATAATGAATTATAGTGAACTGCTGATGGCCCAGTCATTATATATCATTTCTATTTTAGAATTACTATAACTCATCACCATACAAAATAGAACTCTGGAACTTTCTAAACTCCAAGTATATTTATTTTTTCTACAACACACACCCGCATCTCAACTGGTACTTGAACTTGCACCTCCACCTTTGGCAGTGGTAGGAGATACCATACCACTCAACTGGTGTTTTCCAACCTTAAATACATGAATTCAACCACTCAACACCTCCCCCCATCTCCACCAAAACCAATGAATAAATAAACAGTTGTCCAATACACATTGCTTATGAACACCCATTTAACCTGAACCATTACTCCATACTCCATTTTAGTATCATCAGTCTCCGTGCAATCTTCTATACACATGATTAAATCATCTGATTCTAGCACCCAAATAGTGCTATCTGCATCCCCTGAATAATTCTTGATTCTTTAAGAAATATCAATTCAAAATAAAATGAAAAAGCCACTCAAATTACCCAAAATAAGAAGGCGTGCATATACAAATTATGAAACAAAGTGCAGAGAACATGCCTGAACAGCACCCCGAGCATCATGAATCAACCTATCTCCACGGCTTACATCATGTACAGTGTTAACCGTATCCAATCTAGTATCTATTAGCTTCTGGGTTAAGGAACCAGTACCACCTAGCTGTTCGAAGTACAATTTCTGGTCATGCATACTATATACATTTTGTCTTGAGCCGCAAATACCAGCCCAGTCAGATGAGCTTGTACCACGATAAAGAAATCCTGAAAAGCAGCAACACTCAGATTCTTAAAAAGACCTAAACAAATTAGTTAATAAATAATATATTATATTGTTGAAACGAAATAAACCCTTCTACTTTTGGCAGCTGAGGACAAATTTATGAATTATTCCAAGAATAACTTAAAAACAAGCACAAAAAATTCCAACAAGTTATGTAAAATGATTAATTTTGAGCTATTTTTCAAATAAGTCCCACAAACCATATATGCATGAGAAAGAGTTTGGATGCTTTAAATGAGAAATATAGAGTTGACAGAACTAAGTACAAAAAAATGAGAAAAACTGAAAGGAAGATGCTTTAAATGGAAGGAGGAATGTTGAAGTTTGATGAGAAGGATCACATTCTTGTGCACACCGACTAAGAATTAAAATAAAGTTGTTTTAAGTATGATAGGGTTCTCAAAGTACTTTATGAAGTTGATGAATAAATTCCAATCAAGAGTAAGAAATAAAAACTCAAGAGAGGATGGTTTGATTGTATCTCCCCAACAGTTCTTTTTTTTTTTAATAAAAAAATTCTTTTATGTTTTGTGGACTAGGTATGTTTCAAGTGGAAAACTACAAATGCATTTGGCAGAAAAATCACAAATTCAAAGAAATTATCTTCCAAAGCAAAAAAGGAGAGAATAATTTTTTTAAATTAAAAAAAAAACATTTACACACTGATAAATATCTTCCTTTTTTTACATCCAAGTGGTTTTTTCATAACATCACCTATGAACTCAACCTGCAGGTTTAAAACCAGCTTCCTATCAACTTAAAAAAAATCACAAAATAGATGCAATCATAACTAATACCAAGCAACTAATGCCCCTAAAGTGAACACCATAATCTTTGTTTGATTACGTACAAGAATAAAGCAAGAAGCACGTTGTTCATAAACTCCAAGCAGGGCTTCTTCTTTTTTCTCTCTATAGTCCCATTAAAGCATATAACTTAGTGTCTTCCTTTTATAATAATTAGACAAATCGAGTGTCTTCTCAATCAGATATGACTTGAATTCATAATCTCACTATTGCACTTCATAATTCCTAGGTTACAGACTTGATTTGCCTTGATATTCTCAAATACAGCTATATGTTTTCTTCCCCCATTGAGGCTAGAGTCTAATTACTTGAGCTAATGGGATTTTCTTGTAAATCTTTCATGTTTCAGTGCACAACTCAACTCAACTCAGCCTTATACCAGTACGCACCTAAACGCCTTTACCAGCATGCACCCAAGCTTTAACTTTGCACACCTAAAGCCTTTAAAAAAATTAGAAATTTTGTGCTACATAACTCCTTAAAAATGTAGGAAGTAGTAAATTAGACAACAAGTGATGGCTAGATAAGGCAAAAACAAACAATTGAAGAAAAAAAGCAAGCAAGTGATTCCAATAAGGCTTAATTTTCAAATAATTACCATCAAATAAGAAGGCCTGAACATCTTACTCTTCAGATAAGGGCGAAAGACACCCTTAAGACGCTAAGATCCAATATTGCACTAGGTGACAAAAAGACGTTAGCTCGAGCAAAGAACAAACTTGTACAAATAATCAATAAATATAACGGGCTAGCCCAGTGTACGAGGCTCCCGCTACTGCAAGGTTTGGGGAAGGTTAAACATTAAACTTCATTTATTCTACGTTCAATAAAATCTTTGTCATCAAAAGTATTCAATAATTTTCATCTTTACACTAAAAAGTTTGATCTAAGTGATATATTCAAGCAATGGGATCATTTTAAGTTCTATTGCATTTTGCCAATAGACAGTCCAAACCTTGGGGTGTTGCAAGATGCTATGCCCAATCCTTGACTTGCCTTATCGCTTAAGCAGACACTCAAATGCTTTTAACTACACTGGATCACACTATTAGGAAGTTCTATGCTTTAGCAGTGTTACTAGCTCTTCCAAGAGACTTTCATTATAAGACTCAAACACTTGACCCCACCCCTTCCTTGTTTCATTTATTCTGCATTAAGAAAATGCAATAATTGCTTCTAGTTTTCTTAGTTTTACGGTAGATGTTGGGGAATTGCTTGTTTTAGCAACAAACTGTTTCATTTAAGAGGAAGGAGAAAAGAACTTTTGAAGAGAAATATGAAACTGCATAAGTACCATCAGGGAAGCAATATTCTCCACATAAACTCTTTTGAGTTCTATCTCCAAAGTCTATGTGAGTATCCTCTTTCTTTAATTTTGTGCGGATATGAAAGGGGTCATTTGAGCAATTTCCAACACAATCAATTATGTCTTTCAGATCCTACACCACATTTTATGAAGCATAAATTTTATGATTGTTCTCTAAGAAATGCAAGCAACATATTATGAAAGATCAACAGGGTGCTATTTTTGTTCTTGCCAAGCATTATGGACCAGAATAGCAAAAAGGAACTTGCTCTAAAACTTTCCAATAGAAGATACTTCGCTTGTAGACTTTACAAGAGAAGAAAAATAAGTCGGAACTCAGAAGAAAGTATCATTTTATTAGACCAGAATAACAAAAAGGGGGAAAATCTTCAACTAATCGAAACATTGTTGGCAATGAACTTGCTCTAAAACCTGATTCTTTTAGGTATTAGAAGAACAAGAATATATGATATCAGAATCTCCTTCCATGATTCATTAAAATATTTTTATGGCCCTCATCAGAAGCAATATTCACAAAACAGAAACAAAAAATCACCATTTCTAGAATCTATAAGTTAGAAAGTGTAGTAAACTCCGTGGCAGAGGGATAAATTGTAGCATGCTAACATAGCACAGCAATTTTACCAGTAGCTTCATCTGCAGGCACTGATGCCTTAAGAGATACAGAACCATGAATTGGTTGAACAAGAGAAGAGGTTCCTGGGTCTTCTCCAGAATCCCCATCCTCAAATTCTGAAGACAACGCTTGTCCACTCCAATCAACTGTACTTGGACTTGATGCATAAGACGTTTGAACAGTAGGGACAAGACAAAGAGTTTGTTCCAAACAAGGTGCTGAACTAGTTTGAGGACTTCCAAGCTGTGATCCTGGATCTGCAATTAGCAAACGCGAGGAACCTAATTTGTACCCCTGCACATCATGTATTGTGGAATATAATCAACCTATTCTGTGTGACTGTAGATGATAAATTAGGAATTCACAATAAAGTAAATGAACCCATTTCATATTTAACCAATGGATAACAGAGCTGAAAGTCCTACATGTGCATGTATGAAGAGGCTCTAGGAGATGAAGAATTGGAGGCTTTGTGTGAAATCTTTCGTTTCAATGAATTCAAAAAGAATTAGGACTCATTACAAGCTAAATATAGTGTCAATTGTGTTTGCAACTCCAAAGAATTTGGTTTAGATCTAGTCCATACCACACTCAAAACTGATTTTTGAGGAACTTTCTATGCTCAACATCCATCAAGAGATTGCCCTTATCATTTTCCAAAACACACATGCAGAAATGGTGGTGTCTATAGATACATAAAGAGTGAGGAAAGTAAAGAGAAATGAAATCCCCAACCCAACGACGGTAATTGGATAGATAAAGTGTAAATTAGCTCTATTTACACTCTATCAAAGGATTTTAAATCATTTGATTAAAGATCTGTCTTCAACCATTTTTTTTCCTTTATCATAAGTAATAATTTTATAAACAAAAGGCACCAAGGGGGTGCACCATATACCAAAATCACTAAACACAGTGCTCAGAAAAAAAAATAAAGTGCGTCTAAAACCTACAAGCACTCCAATATCTGTTACACTTGATCAGCATGATATAATTTATTTTTTTTGTGTATAATCAGAGCACGATATAATCATTAGAAGTATTATCCATTACTTATCCAAAAAAATAAAATGATATGATCATTTAACTGGTTATCAAGATCTATCGTTTGATGCAAGCTTGGCATGGTATAAATAGGCCAGTTGACCAATATACATAATAAATCACTGTAAAACAAGTTTGAAGGTGCTAGCTTGTACTGCACAACCAACTAGGATGTATATACACAGTCACACACATATATAATTATTTATTTACAACATTCATAATTACGCAAATATCTAAATTGTGTGTCTCCTCACACATGCACATGCATACATGTCTGGATGTGTGTGTATATGCATATATTGGGCATGAATATTACTAGACTAACATCATATGCAGAAATGCATTTTGTAATACACAAAGATTGGAAAAAATAAAGAGTTTCTTTTTAATACACACGATAAGTCATGCTTAAAAATCTGTGCAGAGGGCTACCTCTTTTACTTCTCTGTAATGCACAAAAACGATGTTGTCTAACTGCCTGAAACAAGTTTAAATGAAATTAATGCCAAAAAATCAGAAAGGCTATACAAATAAATGGAAATTCCAGGATAATAATTATTCAATTGATGAAGTATTCAATGTGTTAACCTACAAAGTAAAACTTAATTTATTAAGTGCTCGATAGAGTGCAACTTTTTCAAGAATAATTGGGGAGATACCATAACTAGAGAAGGCTGAAGTTGAAAAAAAAAAAAAAGGTCCTGATGAGAAGATCCCAAGTCTATATCCCAGTGCATTGCTTACGTTTTTTTCTTTAGTTCCCTTTGAATATTTAGAAGTGGGGTAAATGTTGGGGATTGGGAGGATATAATGCTGCATATGGGCAATCGCTAATAAACCAGAACCACCAATGATGTCTTAACTGATTGACCGATCATGAATCAGCCATCAAAGGATTCATGAAACTCAAATTAACCCTTGATGGCAAAATACTCAGTCTGTCGAGCGTGACTGCGTGAGAACTCGGGTTCGAGTCTGAAAGCAACCTCTTCATGCAAAAGTAATGCCAAAGGTTAGGTCTGTGTATCCCTCAAAGCACCTTGCATAAGCGGGAATGGGTAATGGCCTTTTTGCTAAGACATCACAACAACATTTAGGCATGGAAAAGGACCTGCTCAAATTGTGCTAATAACATGGATTCATGCTGATAACATTTACTCACTCATGACATGAGCGGACATTAAAAGCAGTTCAAAATAACCGTATCTCAATATTTGGGCTCCAACAGAATGAAAGCAGCAGCACTCACTCGTCAAGCATCCAGTAACTTCGGCGCTGAAAATTCTCATTATCCTCCCCATGGGCATAGTAGCAATGGAGAACATCCTTATTGCCAGCCTGTAAAAACCAGATGAGAACTAATTTATACAACAAAATAGAGCAAATTATAGCATACCAAAAATGATTCAACCTCTACTGATTTACAGTGTGAACATTTGTTGAAGATAAGCAGAATATATATATATATATATATATTGATAAGTAAGGAATAATAGCAAATGACCATGAGAAGGTCTTCCAGATTAACACGAAATAAATAATATGAATGAGAATTAAAGCATCTGGAAGAATAATTTATTTTGGCATTAGCAAACAACTCCAACCATACGGTCATCAGGCTACACGAACGCAAGATACAACTAGTGAAGTCAAAGCAACATGGTAAATTTGACTTTGAATAATCTTCAACAGAGAGGTTTTCAGTTGGCAAACCAATGTTGCATGTGTAAGAAGGAGAGAGAAAGTGTTGAGCATCTTATTATTCATTGTCCATGGGCTTGGGATGCTTGGTACTTTGTGCTTTCTATTTTCGGGTATGCGTGGGTAACTCCAGCCTCTATAAAGGACTTGCTCCAAGGGTGGAGTGGGGGCAAATTGAAGGGGGAAGTTAGGAAAGCTTGGAGGATGGCTCCTTTGTGTATTATTTGGTGCATATGGAGAGAGCGCAATCGAAGGATCTTTGACGGGGAGGATAACGAGAATTAAGTGCTCATTAGATACCAAACAGAAGATAAAAATGGATTCCAGGTTCAAATCATATGATCAATGAAAACATACAATTTTACACATGTTAAATGAAAACATAGAAGTCAAACCCAATAGTGTATCCCGCCTTAGAAATTTACACGAGGGATGATAAAGTTACATTGCACAGTTTAAATTGTTAAAAATATTTCTCTGAAAATCATATGGCTTAGAATCCTCCACTCAAATTGAATTTTGATCCACGCAAACTCATTGGTGAGCAGAAAATTTCCGAGACATTCAACTAGGGCAACTACAGCAGCTCAGTGCTGCGTGGCAGACTAAAGCTCTACCACTACCAAGAGACAAAGTGGTCCAGCTAGGTGTAGCAATACCTTGGCAACATTTGACTACATGTGAACTTGCAAAAAATAGAATGAACAGCACACCTTCAACTTTTCATGAGCTTCTTTGACAGTTTTCCCATCCTTCTTCTTCCTCCAACGGTGGCCATCTTTACGGAAATATCGAAGTACTTTTCGATCAAACAAGAACAAAGAACCAGCTGAAAACAGATAACAATTAGTTTCGCTTTGCAAATATCAAGGCGAAATGTATTAAATCCATCTCAGTAGAGTTTGGGGGAGAGAGAGAGAGAGAGAGAGATAGAACTAATTAGTAGTGATATGATATTCAATGACAGCACATAGAAAAACATCATTCCACCATCCCAAAGATGATTCAGCACATAAGGAAAAATATGAAATGTAACCATATTCATATACCAATGAAGATGAAATATAAAAATATGCAAGAAGGGTTCAAAGCATTGAGGACAAAACCATAATGATGAGTAGAAACATAAAACAAGCGCAAGTTGAAAGGAAATGTAGACCTTGTAATAATTTCGTTACAGATATTTTCTTTAAAGGCATTTTTAAGGTAAACACATTATAAAATAAAAAAGTAAGGGTGACGACTAAACAATTCACCATAATAAGAAACCATGCTTCACATGGTCAAAAGAGAATTTTGGGTAAAAAAACCAATTTTGGAGGTCTGTCTTTGTTACACAAATGATGAACTAACATGAACCTCAATATATTTCTTTCCATCAAAACTAACATGAAGCCAGAAATTATAAGTTCCTCCTTAGGATACAATATTGAGTAAATCCAGCAAACACCTATCCCAAAATATTGCAGTTTGCTGCATGAATCCCTTTTCACCATTTAGCTTTGACTAGGACCATATCTTTTGTTAAACAATAAGCCGTCATGTCATTTCTCATATCCTTTATGCACATTATTTTTGGTCTTTGTTGTACATTCAACCTAGATAGAATTTCCACTTCCTAGCATAATTATTGGTCTCCATTGCAGATTGCACATAACCAAGCCATCTTAAACAACAATACCTTGTCTTGTCCTATCAATGCTAAATCTAGCTTCTCACATATTTATCAAAAAATAAAATAAAATCCAGCTTTGCACATTGCATTCATTTCGATTCCATTTTTTTTTCTTGTCTTGCATCTTGACACAACTTCTTCTCAACAACCTTATTACACCAATGTTGGAAGGCCGTAGAACCAGTCTACAAGATTTTCTTTTCAACTTCTAAAGTATATGTGTCGATCACATAACACCTTTGTAAGCACTCCTATTCAACCAAACTATTCTAATTATACAAGTGAAGTCCCGTTCTATAACATCCCTGGAGTATTGATCGAAGATAACAAAACAAACTCTTTCTCATATCTTCTGAGAAGAAAGGGTATTTGGATATGTATCTAAAACATATCTCTCTCTACCCTAGTAACCGAAAAGTTATTTGTTTGCAATACCCACTTGGCCGAATTCAATCCTTCTTTGAAAAGCTTCTCACTCTCTCCAAAACATATCTCAGTCTCTCAAAAACATATCTCACTCTCTGGTTTAGGCAGCTCACCCATCACATCCATCATTCAGGGGTCAGCTTCACATTACTGTTCATCCCTTCTCCATGTAACAGTCGTTTCCTATGTCTTCATCGCACATTACATCTGTGATCCTCACCAGAGGGCTAAAGGGGAAGCTCACGTAGATATTGGTTCCGACGGGTAGTCTGACGATCACTTCGTCACCGGCAAGAATTCGGCTCCGGTCCCTCCGTCACCCTTCAAAAAGGTATGAAAACCCCCACATCTTCACTCGATCTGGAATTGTTGTTTTCCATATTCATGGATTTGTTCCATGTAAATCAATTTTTTCTGTTATGATCTAACCTTCGTGGTCCGAACTGTACATAGATATGTAGAGAAAACACAGTCATTTGTTTGGATCTGGATCTGGATCTGGTAAGAAATTTTTGATCTATTGAGTAATCGGTCTGTATGTACACTCGATCTTGTCCCCCAAAAACTATCGTCACTTTCCAGGCATGTAGACCTTGCTACTTTGCTCTCCCCCCATATCAGTCTTATTCTATCACTCACCAAGCTGGTCGTTCCATATTAAATGGGATATGTACCCACAACCCCAGCGCACATTTGGTTCTTCAAGAGAGATATGTAGCTTCCAATAAGTTACCAACATAAAATAAAAGGAGAATACAATAGGAGATCTATTCCAACCCTCTGGGATCTATCTAACCTGACTGCTTAATCCATCAAGTGTACTCATGCTAAAAATATTAAAGTCAATTAACATATAAATAAAATGTGTGTAATTGCTTTGTATTCTTCTGTGTCTTGAGTATTTCATACTTTTCTTACATGTCAGAGAAACCAGACTGCTATGTCAACAAGGGCAATTATATGTGTAGCATCTACCCACCTAAAAAAAAATCATGGCATAGTTTAATGCCATTTAGAAAAACCCTCCTAGACTGACCGAGTAAATTTAAAAAGTCTGTCCTGCAAATGAATTCCAGAGAAATGGATAAAAGAAAAAATTCCACAAGCCAGCCAAAAAAGAATCATCAGTGCATTCCACTTCCCCAACAAAAAATAAACAAACAAACAAAAGAAAAGAAGTGATTGATAACCATAGCTGTACGAAAAAAAACTGTAAAACCCACCGACGATGGAAAATCACTAAAAGTTAAGAAGAAGAGAAGCATATTCTTGTCAAAAGAACAAATGGTTAATAATATATATGCTTTGATCCAATACATTCTACTTTTACAACATCATAACGTGCAACATACACATGCAAGTATATGAATTAGCGCATTCACAGGGGGAAAAAAAATGGTTATGTGTCAACCTGGTGGCTTAACAGGTGGCTCTGGTGCTAAGTGAAACTTTTGGTAGTTACGAAGGATTTCACAAATTTCTGTCGGACGGAGCCAGCGGTGTTGTGCTTCTTGCAGTATTTGGTCAAGGTCTGCCAAAATCCAAGATTTACGTGTTTAAGGTCTGAAAAACAATAATAATAGAACTCATAGCACACAAAGTCCTCAAATAAAAAAATACATATGTAACATGAAAAAATCATATTCAACATGTCAAACCTGTATTTCAAATTCTTGACTTCATACAAGCTAGAAATTGCATTTTCATTGAATATGAAACTAGTCATAATTCAATTGATGCACCTAGAGTACTTAAACAAGATTGCGTCTGTGTAGATGAGATAAATAGAGGGAAAGAGGGAGAATGCATTCGAACTGAAATTCACACATTAAGTAGACATAGCAAAGCATTGCATGAAATAAGAAACCTTGACATCAACCTAACGTCATTTCCTGCAAAATTAATCAAGATTTCAAGAATTTCATAACTAGCATTAAAACCAAGAATAAAAAACAACAGAAGTACTTGCAATTAATAGAAACAAATGCATACACACAAATTATGGGATTGTTTAATACTTGCAACTGATATATATATATATACACACACACACAAATGCATGTGTATATATAGGCATGTAGGATTAAGAGAGAAGAGAGGACCTAAAGGTCGAGTGGGAACGTAACGTCTAATCTCAGCCATAAGCAAGAAAAACTGGGACGAAACTCACTTTCATCAGCGAAGCTCCGATTACGATTTCAAGAAACAAGATTGATCTGCATATAACATTCAAATTAAACAATTTATGCATTAATCGATATAATATATATATATATATATGTATAAAAAAAAAAAAGAAGACGGCAAATGAGAAATGGAGATTCAAATTGGTAATAATGAAAAAAGTACAGGCGAAGAGTGAGTTTGTTGAGAACGACAATCGCAGATTCGAGACTTGGAAAAACCCTAATAGCAATTACTGATGTGAGTTTTTAGAGAGAGAGAGGGGGGGGGGGGGGGGAATTATGAGAGATGGGGGTTTATACAGAAGAAGCGTAAAGACGTTTGGAAAAAAAATGGAAAAAAGAGTCATCAAAGTCAAAATTCGCGTCCACACTAGCACAGAGATATGCGTTAACTTCTTTTCCTCGAAAAAACGTTTGGGTGAAATTATGACCCGGCCAATTCGCGGAAAGCTCTAGGATCGGTATAGGAAAAAGGTCCAAATCGCAAAGGATATCTGAAATCTCTTTGCTGGATCTTGCCCGTACACTTAAGATGTGTCAAGAATAATTATTATAAAGTGAAGAAGATGTGCAATATATGTATTAAATAAATTATAAATTTTTATATTCGTGATTGAAGTTAATATTTTTTAAAAAATTTGTATATCAATGAAAGAAAAATAATTTAATGAGATGATAACATAATACTATATTCACTATGATTCAAGTTTTTTATGAGATTTACTGTGATACTCAAATTGTAATAAAAATTAACACCATGCTATTGTTCAACTAAACTTTTTTCTTAAGCGGAGATTCGACAATTACTCAATTCTCAGTATGACTTGTCTAATTCTAAGAGATAAAATCTTTTAATTATTTAAAATAATCGATATGCATAAATAATATTATAAAGTTTTAATCTAGTTTCTAAGTCACCCTATTCGTGACTTAAATTCATGACATGATGCCGACTCTAATATGAAATATTATAAATCTAATTAATACATCAAAAATTTTAAGACTAATAAAACACGGGAGATTAAATGTTTTAATTTTTAACTAATTAGGATGATAACATAAGATTAATAGTGTGGTTTAGATATCTCTTATGGTTATTTATTCTCTAGTACCATGGAATCTTATCCACCAACCAATTATAGTTGGCTAAATTATTTGTTAATTTTCATTTTTATTAAAAACATAAAATATTAAATTTATAAGTAATGACATAATAAAAATTATTACTTGATTGGCACCATGGCTTTTTATTCTTTTCCTTTTCACCAATTTTAAAACTAAAATAACCCCTAGAAGAAAAAAAAATCCAACTCAAGAGATAAAAAATAAAGAAAGACACAGATAAAATGTTTCAAACCTAGAAGTCTTTAAATAAGAATAGATGTCCTTTTTTCTCAATTATACTTGGTCCTTTTATTATATTGAATAAATAATTGAAAAAATGAATTGAATTGAATTATCCTAACAGTATATCCCACTATACAATATATCATATGATATTTATTGGGTTATAAGATATGAGCTTGCACGATATATTGATATTTAGGGTTTGTTTGGCAACGTCGATGGAAGAGAAAATCGCAAACCATACTCATAATTATAGAGACAAAGCTATTTGTAGAGGAGCCTACGAGATTGGCTCAAGGCCTAAAGCGATAAAATAACAACTTTTAATGAGACATTTCTTTTAATATTAATATATTTTTTTCTTTGTTTCTTATATATATATATTATATTTATTTTTGTTATATAAAATTAATTATTTTTAATAAGAAATAAATATATATTGAATACAACTCTAATAATAGAGTTTTAACATAAATTTTTTTATTCAAATAAATTACAATAAGATATTAGAGTATAATATAAATAAAACTCTATTAAAAGGATTAAATTTTTTTTTTTTATGGAATCTTTAAAAAGCTTTTTGAGCCGGCCCTGGAAGAGGTGCGGCATGTAATTTTTTTTCTCCACCTTTGCCACCGAATGGTCTCTTATATCACGTGAAAAGAATACAAATCCAAATAAAATATATATACATACGTGTGTGTGAGAGAGAGAGAGAGAGAGAGAGAGAGAGAGAGAGAGAGAGACAAAAGATACTAGGATGAATGAGCCTATGACAAACCAGCAGTCAACACTTAATAATATCATTCTATATTTGCCACTTGGAGATTCTCCCACAGCTGGTATGGGAAAGTCAGGACAAATCACCCCCAACACAAGTCTCCCGTGGCTTGTCACCCATTTCATCATTTTAGTTCTGCATGTTTTGTCTTCACATGCAACGCCTTTTCAATACACACAGATAGCACCATCAGTTATAAAAGCAGCACCACATTATCAGCTTATAAAATTATTGGCCCAAGATTTTGTGCAAAATCCCATATTTCGAGTACATTCCAAGCATTACATTTGAGTTCCAAACCTATGACTTCAACATGCCCATGAATAATCCTGTCAAATACCAAGTCCTACAACTTAACACAACACAAAATGCCAACAAATGTCGCATTAGTTGCCTTGATCCCAAACAATTGCATTGATATATGCATTCATCATTGCATCTCAAGTCTTTTGTGAGGCATTTCGTCAAATACATGGAAGTCAAACCTAATGTAATTAGGTTTACCATATCTTCTAACAAGAGATGTAGCGGAAACTATACCGCCCACAAACAAGTGTTTGATAAAATGGGCATGGACATGTATGAGTAGAAACTAGGGTTTTGGAGTTGTGAATATATAAGATAAGAGTGTGATGGAGTCCCAAAGGAATAAAACAAATGGAGCTGCAACTTGCTCCCGAGAAAAGTAGCTAGCTATCCATCTTTCTATCATTAACTCATTTTTCTTAACAACCAATCATCATCAAACAGTTAAAAACAAGTAAAAACATCTTTTCATGTTTATTTTAACTTTTTAAGAAACATTTCCTCCATTGAAAAATGTTAAATGTCATAGACCATAAGATTTCATTTGCCACTCGCCCAAAAGAAAATAAAAAATCAGCAGAATTAACCCTAAAAATAAATATTCAGTTTAGATTTGTATGTATGTATGATCAAAAGATTAGTTTGAAAAACAAACAAAATCCGTTGGAAAATTGATTCTCCATACCATAAAGGCATAAAGCATCACCACAAAAATCAAAACAAGCAGGAATGGTGTCACCAGTGTCTACTTTCCAATGGAAGTGGGTGGAAGACGACGAAGCAATCAGAAAGGAATGCGGGAGAAACTTCCAAAGCTTTTCAACAAAATTGGTTTGAAATGACAATACTGCATGAGGATGCTCAATTTACTGCAGAAGAGATCTTGACTAGTGATGCAGCTAATTTGGGCTCGTCATGGAATAATCCGTCACTGTGAACCTGAAAAGAAATGATTAATAAAAAGCCACCGGGAAGGGTTCCGGTGGTAACCTCTCCGATGGTTAAATTAGTTTACTTTCTCTGTAATCAAAAGTTTTTACTCTTTTGTCACTTAATAATTCAAAATGTGGGGGGGGATCCCTTTTTCATACCTTCTTCATGGAAGTTATAGCATGGAGAGGCGGTGGGTCTTTCTGACAAGCGGTGGATGTCTTGTCCACTTTTGCATTCAAAGTTGTATGACTCCCTTTACACGTGTTCCTGTAGAATTGATTGTCAAACCTGTACCTATTTTTGGTAGGATTAGGGCTCACCGCCTGTCAGGCTGTATCATTGTAATGATGAGACTTTCGTCATTCTTTTTCGTCTTTTATTTAGCCCATCGTTCCGAGATCGGTATACCGATGTACACCTCGGTATACACTTTTCAATCTAAGTTCTTAATCAAATTATCTTTACTGTACATGTTCAAATTTTATTAATCGGACGTTTGGTGACGTATCAGTTACTCCCCCCTGAAGCCTTGGTTTTGTAACATGTACAGAACTCTGGCTTTAGGGTTTTTTTTGTAATGGGTGACGTGTACCACCATTTATATCGTATTTCGAGGGGTCTGTAGCCGTCAGGCATAATTACAGCGTATTTTGCGGCTTTGGTAACTGGAGTAATTAATGACATGGCCGTCATTCACTTTTAATGGGTTTATTTCGAGATTTGAACGGATGCTTGCGTTGTTTAATGTGAAATATTAATAACAACTCATGGAATTAATGTACGTCTTGGATCCGTTTTCAGTTTCAAACATTTTTCTCGATTTGGAGTGGGATTTTGAGTTACGAGTGCGATTTCAAGTTTGTGCTTCGCTAAAACGCGTTTTCCCTCTATACCTGGTAAATTTCTTGCTCTTCTTCTTCCTTTTTAATCTTCTTCTTCTTGATTCTGTTTTTCTTTTTATTCTATCTCTTCTCGTTTCTATCTGTCGATCATGTCTGACCCAAATAGAGAAAAGGTGAGGGTCGAACCAGGGACCTTCGATGAGGGAGGTCCTTCTCGAACTTTTACGGCCGTGTCTTCCCCTTCCTCTGCGGATATTAGAGATTCGAGTGATGGAGAGGTCAACGTGTCTACTAGAGAGGAGGGAGCAAGTGCCATAACCAAAGGGATGTTAAAATCAATTATGAAAAAATTTAACTTTCCAAAAAATATAACTTGTAGGGTTCCAAAACCTACTGACCGTCCCTCCGATGTTAAAAGGGGGGAAATCTGTGCCTATCTCGAATGGTTCGAGATAGGTATCCGTTTTCCTTTCCATCCTCTTTTCATAGAGTTTTTTACTTGGTATAATATTTGCCCTGCTGAGCTTAATGTAAACAGCTGGAGGCAGCTTTTAGCCTTTATAGTCTTAGGTCACCTAAATAAGGTTGATATTGATCTGGATCTTATCCGGAGTCAGATGGAACTAAAACGTCTGACTGCTGAGGGCCTTTATTATGCTTGCTTCGATCAGAGGTTTAGACCTCTGAATTCAATACCATCCTCCAACAAAACGTGGAAAAAATGGTATTTCTTTGTTGGAGGAGGTTGGGAGCGAGAAGATTATGAAGGTCAACTGAGCCTTTTTCCTCGGCAGTCCGGTCCCAAGGGTGAGTTATTAGAGGATTCATTGTTCGTGAGTTCAGTATCTTTGGATACATCCGAAGGAACTAACGGTTTATAAAATATGTTGTTTTGCAGATAGTAGGAAGTGGAAGAAAGCAGAGTTTACTCCTGAGATCAAGGAGCGATACCGACGTCTGCTTCAACCAGCTATTCGTCCGCATTATCTGATTTTGTCCCCAAAGAATTTGATGGATGCTGGGCTGACGAAGGAGGAGGCTGCTGCCATAAAGAAGAGCCTTTTGTCGGCTTGTGGCCCTCCGTCGAAGAAGACGAAGGCTGGGGATCCACCTATGGCCCCGGCAACTCAGCCGGAAAAAAAGAAAAGAAGGTTGATATCCCGAGCCAAGCGGGAGGCTTCTCATCCTTCCACCTCAATTCCCGAGGAGATCTCTCAACCCAGGGAGGGGACTAATGCAGACGTTAGGCCAATGACGGAACCCGTAAGGACGGAAGAGGTCCCCACAGCTACTACCGAAATACCTCCACCTACCGAGATGGGTGAAGCAAGGAACAAGACCTCTGCACGACAACCGGAAAGGCCGGAAAGCGCCAATGCGACCAATCTTCACCCCTCTGAAGCCTCTTCGGGTACCGAGGCGATAAAGTTGGCTTTAAAGGCGGCCCTCCCACCTGGGTTGCCAGACCAAAGTACACGACGCACTTTGGGTGATCTGATGCTGGGTTACACCAGGGTAAAATATTTTTTTTTTTTTTTTTTTTTTTTTTTTTTTTTTTTTTTTTTTTTTTTTTTGTGCAACTTACTTCTAATCTTTACTTTTTCATGTTGGTAGGGTTTGCGAGCGGTGAGCATGTTAATGGATCGTGACGAGCAACTGCAGCAACTTGGTGGCCTTAAAGAAGAGCTCAAAGTAGCTCGATCCGAGCTAACGACAACTCAGTCAGAGCTGAAGGCCACAAAAAACGTACTTTCAACGGCTCAGCTGGACCTAAAAACTGCCCAACGGTCGTTGAAGTCTGCAAAATCTGAACTGGAGACCTCTCGAGCTAAACTGAAGTCTTCCGAAGTGGAGTGTACCGAACTTAAGAAGGAGCTTAAGTTAGCGAGGAATGCCACAGAATCCCTCATCACTCAAAGAACCAAGTTAACTGAGAGTGTTGCAGAGCTAAAAGATAAACTTCAAGTGGCTGAGACGTCGGGATTGAAAAAGATTGAAGAGGCTAAGGTGGCCACGAAGGAGGCCACAAAAACAAGCATGATGGGGCTTTTGACGTCCATGGGCAAAGAGTTGTCAGATGCCGGATATCAATCATGTATTAAGCGAATTCGAATTTTATATCCAGATCTGGATATTTCGAAATTGGATGAAGTGGAGGTAACTGAGTCTCAACCAACCTCTCCCGAAGTTCCAGCCCAAGATGAAGTGCTAGAGGGCGTAGTACCTTTGTCGGCTATGCCATGAGAAAATTTTTTATTATTTTTTGTACTTGGTCATTTTATGAAATGAAAAACAACAGTTCTCTGTTTTGACTTTCATTTTGTTTTAATCTAGCTCTGAATGCCTTTGATACTTAATACCGAATCAATTCGTTCTAATAAGCAGATAACAATAAATGTATTTTATCCGGACATAAATCAAAGAATACAGATCAAAGATAGAACAAATATATTTTCATTTATCACAAGTATCTGAATCTAACCTGGTGGTCATCTGAAGTGAACCAAGTTGATAAGGATCTTGTGTTTTTCTGAAACCAGGTCGGTAGACCGGTATTTTTACTTGTAGTCATACCCATAGTACGTAGCTAGCGGAGGCCTTGCTGAGCTAGATATCAGGCCTGTGGACCAGTCTCTTTCCTTGGAGCCATACCTACAGCACCTTGGCTTGCAGGGGCCTTGGTGATTTCAAGATCAGGTCGGTAGACCAATATCTTTTCTTGGAGCCATACCTACAGCGCTTAGGCTTGTAGGGGCCGTTGTGATTTCAAGATCAGGTCGGTAGACCAGTATCTTTTCTTGGAGCCATACCTACAGCGCTTAGGCTTGTAGGGGCCGTTGTGATTTCAAGATCAGGTCGGTAGACCAGTATCTTTTCTTGGAGCCATACCTACAGCGCTTAGGCTTGTAGGGGCCTTTGTTGCAGAACAAGTTGGTGGATTTTCCGTGTTGAGAAGATATATCACCTGAAAGGTAGAAATAATTTTATTGATAATACTGTCTCAGGTGCTCGATGTTCCATGGTCTGGGAATCAGTTTTCCCTCCATATCTTCCAACCAGTAGGTTGTTGGCCTGTTAATCTTTACAATTCGGTAAGGTCCCTCCCAGTTTGGGGACAACTTTCCCATTGTAGGTTCCTTGGTATTTGGGAAGATTCTTCGTAGAACCAGATCGCCTAAGTCAAAGTTTTTACCTTTGATCTTTTTATTAAAGCTTTTGGCCATCCTTCGTTGACATTCTTCCATTCGAATTGAAGCCTGTTCTCTTTTTCCTTCGAGTAAGTCGAGGTTCTCGATTAACTGAAGTGGATTTGTTTCCGGATTGAAGGCTTCTGTTCTCCATGTGGGCATACCGATTTCTACGGGGATGACCGCCTCGGAACCATATGTGAGTGAGAATGGTGTTTCCTGGGTAGCACTACTCCTCGTTGTTCGGTAAGCCCAGAGCACTCCAGGAAGTTCTTCTGTCCATTTTCCTTTTGCTCGTTCCAGCCTCTTTTTGATACCACTTAATATAGTCCGGTTAGTCACCTCGGCCTGTCCGTTTGCCTGTGGATGTCCTGGCGAGGAAAAATGATGGCTGATATGGAGATCGTCACAGAATTTTCTAAATACTTTTCCTGAAAACTGGGTGCCATTGTCTGATATGATAGTTCGTGGCACTCCAAACCTGCAAACGATATTTCTCCATGTGAAATTTTTTACATCCACCTCGGTAATGTGAGTCAGTGGTTCTGCTTCCGCCCATTTGGAGAAGTAATCAATAGCGATTAACAAATACTTCCTATTTTGAGGAGCTTTGGGCAGAGGTCCAACAATATCCATCCCCCATTGGACAAAAGGCCAAGGACTGACAATGGGTACAAGCTCTTGTTGTGGTAGATGTTGATATGAAGCAAAACGCTGACATTTGTCACATCTCTTGACATACTCCCTAGCTTGAATCAGCATACCGGGCCAATAATAACCATGGGTCAACGCCCGATGGGAGATGGTCCTGCCACCATTATGATTGCCGCATATCCCTTCATGGATCTCGGCTAGTACATACTCCGATTCTTCTGGAGATAGGCACCTCAGTAAAGGTTGGGTGTAGGACCTACGGTAGAGTTGCTCATTTACAATCAAATACCGAGCTGCTCTGATCCGTAGTTTACGTGCTTGATTCCTATCTTCCGGGAGTTTTCCTTCTTTTAGGTATCTGAAGATAGGAGCTCTCCAGTCGTGACATTGTTCTAAGATGTGAATTTTTTGAACTTTGTCAATACTGGGGTGATCTTGGGAGGAGATAATTAATTCTGAATCCCCTTTGGTACCGAGGTGAGAAGCCATATTTGCTAATGCATCTGCCCTTGTGTTCTGTTTTCTCTCTATTTTATGAATACGGAAAGTGGCAAATGATTTTTGTAGAAAACTTACCATTTCGGCATATTTGATCATTCTATCATCCTTCACAGCAAATTCACCCAGAACTTGGCCCACCACTAATTGAGAATCAGAGAAGGCTTCGAGGTTGTGAGCTTCATGTTCTCGGGCTAGTTGCATGCCAAGGATCAATGCTTCATATTCAGCCTCATTGTTTGAAGCCTTAAATCCCAAAGTAACTGCCTTCTCTGTAGAAATACCATCCGGGGATCGGAGGATAAGACCAACTCCGGACCCTTTATCAGTGGAAGAGCCATCCACATATAAATGCCACGGGGCCATGGTTGGGTTAGCGTCCAACTTCTGTTTTAGTGCTGGGGTGAATTCGGCAATAAAATCTGCCAAAGCTTGCGCTTTAATAGCAGTCCGAGGTGTATAGGTGATATCGAATTCTCCCAGCTCTATTGACCATTTCACGAGACGACCTGAAATTTCAGGTTTATGTAGTACGGCCTTTAAGGGGTATGAAGTTGGGACTATAATTGAATGAGACTGAAAATAAGGCCTGAGTTTCCTGGCTGATATGACGAGTGCGAAGGCTAGCTTTTCTATCTCGGGATATCTTTGTTCTGATCCAAGAAGTGCTTTACTTACGTAGAATATGGGTTTTTGAACCCCTTGGTCTTCTCGGAGTAATGCAGAGCTTACGGCATTTTCAGATACCGCGAGGTATAAAAGCAGCTTCTCTCCTTTTATTGGCGTAGATAATAATTCTGGAGATGCCATATATTTTTTAAGCTCCAGAAAAGCTTGGTCGCATTCAGAGGTCCATTCCAAAGTCTTATTTCCCCGTAGAGCTTTGAAGAAGGGAAGACAGCGGTCCGTAGACCTCGATATGAAGCGATTCAGGGCCGCAATCCGGCCATTCAAAGTCTGTATCTCCTTCCTAGACCTCGGAGGCTCGAGTTCTGCCAAAGCTTTGATCTGGGATGGATCGGCTTCAATGCCTCGTTGTGAGACAAGAAAACCCAGAAACTTACCACGGCTCACCCCAAAGATACATTTAGATGGATTTAACTTCATCTTATGTTTGTTCAGGATGTCAAAGGTCTTTTTTAAATGTTCAACGTGATCCTTCTTCTGCTGACTCTTGACCAGCATGTCATCGATATACACCTCCATCGTATCACCGATCAGAGATGCAAACATTTTGTTGACCAAACGTTGATAGGTGGCTCCAGCATTTTTAAGACCAAAAGGCATCACTTTGTAGCAATACAAGCCTCGTTCAGAGATGAAAGAGGTCTTTTCTTGATCGGGAGGATACATCTGAATTTGGTTGTATCCTGAGTATGCATCCATGAAGCTCATCAACTCGTAACCAGCAGTTGCGTCAACGAGTTGATCAATTCTGGGAATGGGGAAACTATCCTTCGGGCAAGCTTTGTTAAGGTCGGTATAATCAACACATACTCGCCATTTCCCATTTTTCTTTTTTACCAGGACTGTGTTAGCAAGCCATTCTGGGTAAAATACCTCCCTGATTAACTGTGCATCTAGTAATCGCTGGACTTCATCATTGATGATCTTATGCCTCTCGGGAGCAAATGTTCGTCTCTTCTGCCTTACAGGGTGGTACTCAGGATTTGTCGTTAGTTTATGGCAAATACATGAGGGGTCGATACCTTCCATGTCCTTAGTTTCCCATGCAAAGGTTGATAATTGAGTTTTCAGAAACTCAATTATCACTTCTTGTTCTGGTGGAGATAAGTCAGCGCCCACCTGTAGATAACGTCCTTCCTCCTCATATCCTACCGAGATCTTCAGTGGATCTTGGACCGGAGCAGCCATACTATCTATACCACGCGGACTTAAAGGCGCATCAATCTCGGTAGGACAATACGTATCTTCACCTCGGTCGGACATGTCGAGAGTCATTTGCCTCCGAGATGTCTGTGATTGCTATTGCTGTTTGTCCCCTCTGAGTGCAACAACATGACATTCCCGAGATGATGATTGGGAACCTCGAATAGTGCAGATTTGATCGTTCTGTACATATTTGAGGCACTGGTGAAGGGTAGACGTGACAGCTCCTATTTGATGTAACCATGGTCTTCCCATGATCACGTTGTAGGGAGATCGGCAGTCCACAATCACATATTCAGATAAGACTGTTTTTTGTTCGTCGCCAGCCCCAATAGTTGTTGGGAAGTCAATACCGCCCATAGGAGAACTTAAATGTCCATCGAAACCAGCCATTACTGCCGAGGTATCTTTGAGGTCAGACACGTTCAACTTCATCTTTTGGAAGGGCTCAAAAAATAAGATATTAGTGGAACTGCCGGTGTCCACTAATACTCTAGAGATGTCGAAGTTGGCGATACGAAGAGTAATGACCAACGCATCGGTATGCGGGTGATGTATGCCAACTAGATCCAGTTCGGAGAATTGGATTTGTGGTGAGGGTTTCAGCTTTTTCTCCAGAGTCATGATTTGAACCGGAATTGGTGCCATTTTTGCTTCTCGCGCATAACGCTTCCTCGCCCGATTTGAAGTGCCAGAAAGAGAATTAGTGGCATGGAGAACGAGGATGACATGAGCGTTGGCTTGTAACGGTTGATTAGTCCCAAGAGTAGACCCCTGATCTTGTCTTGGTGGCTGAGACTTAGGCTCCTGACGAGGTTGTTGGGGTTTCTGAGTCTGATTATTTGATCCAGATTCCCGTTGAACGAATTCTTTCAATCGTCCCCTTCGAATTAGCTGCTCAATCTCCTGTTGAAGATGTCGGCATGTTTCCGTAGTATGTCCGTGGTCTCGGTGAAATTCACAATACTTACTACGGTCTCGGTGGTCTGGATCAGCATACAATGGATCTGGACGCTTGAAATTTTCCTGTGTCTTGACCTGATGATAAATCTCAGATATAGAAGCAGTCAAGGGGGGCAATGGCACATTCAGAGGTGCGTATGATCTGAAACGTCCCGAGGTTGTCTGATTTTGACCTCGGGATGTTTTCGTCTCGGGACTTCTCTGCCGCTTGCTGTTATTGCCAGCATTCTGCGTTTGTGATTTTCCCTCATGTTGTACTTGTTCTTTGGCAAGACGGAGGGATGTTCTGGTGTCTTCCAAGTTTATGTGTTTTCTTGCCCTCTCCATTAATGACGCCATATCGGCAGGAGGATTTTTCGTCAGGGAATCATGAAAACGCCCTGGCCAGAGTCCAGCATGTAAGGCGGCCACCAAGAAGGCCGCGCCACAATCAGTAATCTCGGTCAGTTCGGCATTAAAGCGAGCGATATAATCCCTGAGGGATTCTCCCTTTCGTTGTTTTATGGACAAGAGAAATTCTGGTCCCTTTCTGAGCCGCCTGCTGGTTAGAAAGCGATCAAGGAAACGCCTGCTGAGCTCGTAGAAGCTGGGGACCGAATTTGGAGGGAGATTATGGAACCATCGAAGGGCTGCCCCTTTGAGACTCGTCACAAAGGTGCGACATAGAAATGCGTCCGTGGCGCCATGAAGGGCCATGGTATGCTGGTAATTTGAAAGATGATCGCCAGGATCATCCAATCCTTCATACGGGGTGAATTTTGGGACAATAAACTTACGAGGACGCTCCTCGGCCAATATAGCTGGGGTAAACGGAGTCGTAAATCTTCCAAGAAGCTTTGCTATTTCGTCCTGTTGAGGAGGTGGAAGTCCTCCCCGAGCAGGAACTGCTTGTCCAATGGAATCCGCCACTTCTTCTGATCGTAGCGGTACTCTGGATGGGGCAGAGTGCTGAAATCCTGGTATACCATCCTCAAGCCCAGTAGGTTGAGGATTGTTCGGGCTGGGGATTGCATGCTCGGGCTGTCTTTGATTGGACGCCGGTGCTGGTTGAAATGGTAGTCCGGATTGCACCAAGTTAGCGCCAGAATTTGCAGGGCTAACAACATGGCCCCTGCTATAATTAACGTTGTTAGGTTGCATGTTGGGTACGCCCTCTGGAACGTCATATCGAACTGGAGTTACACCCTGGGGAGAGAAGGGACGAGCACTAGGGCCACCCTCCTCATATTGCCTCCGTTGCGGAGGGTACACTAATGGATATCCGCTTTCAGGCACTCCAGAGTGAGGGAGAACCGATGGATTTTGTGTCAAAGAAGCCAAGACTTGAGATATGGCAAAGAGCTGAGCTTGCGTTTGATCAGCTTGCTTCTGCATCTGGGCTCGAATTTGATCCAGCTGTTGCTGCACAGGATCAGAAGTTGCAACTTCTTCATCCTGAGCGAGCGGTTGAGCGGATAATGGTGCAGAGCGACGGTTGGAAGCCATGACTACCAAACACTTTAATCGAAGAAGAGAAGATAAAGAAGAACGTTAAACGTTCCCACAGACGGCGCCAAGCTGATGCAGCTAATTTGGGCTCGTCATGGAATAATCCGTCACTGTGAACCTGAAAAGAAATGATTAATAAAAAGCCACCGGGAAGGGTTCCGGTGGTAACCTCTCCGATGGTTAAATTAGTTTACTTTCTCTGTAATCAAAAGTTTTTACTCTTTTGTCACTTAATAATTCAAAATGTGGGGGGGGATCCCTTTTTCATACCTTCTTCATGGAAGTTATAGCATGGAGAGGCGGTGGGTCTTTCTGACAAGCGGTGGATGTCTTGTCCACTTTTGCATTCAAAGTTGTATGACTCCCTTTACACGTGTTCCTGTAGAATTGATTGTCAAACCTGTACCTATTTTTGGTAGGATTAGGGCTCACCGCCTGTCAGGCTGTATCATTGTAATGATGAGACTTTCGTCATTCTTTTTCGTCTTTTATTTAGCCCATCGTTCCGAGATCGGTATACCGATGTACACCTCGGTATACACTTTTCAATCTAAGTTCTTAATCAAATTATCTTTACTGTACATGTTCAAATTTTATTAATCGGACGTTTGGTGACGTATCAACTAGCTTTTTATTCATGAGCCAAACGTGCACAAAGGTGTGTTAGCGATTTTGAAAGGCTTCCCAAATTCTGACCACATTTACAGAAGACAAAGAAGTGAGCCTAATCAGTCCATCAACACAAAACGTATCAAGTCCAACAAAGAAACCCAGAAAAGCCTTCACTCTGCAGAAAGGATCGAGTGGAAAGCTGCATGCAAACCCAACTCGCATTGTCTCCACCTCAAGACATGACAATTCATCTACTGATAACATTAGCGCTGTCTGGCCAAAATACAGAAATAAGGAAACAAAACAGCTCAAATAAATTTTTTTTTTGGGCAAGTAGTTACTCTCAAACTCAGCCTGTGTTCTCAGTCTTGACCGCTCAAATATTTATCATATCATTACATCAAGTATTAGCCACCAAAAATAAAAGAACAGGACAGTTTCCATATTTAAACTACATACACAAACTGAACCTCCCCCCCCCCCCCCCCCCCCCCCCCCAAAAAGATAAAAAATAAAATAAAATCCAGACAAAATATAAGCAAATATTTGGTTGATTATGCCAGCATTTAGATCATCTGAAAACCAGGTAGCAGGCTCAAAGCGAGTAATAAATGAGACTGTTCATGTCCTAATAATGTCAATTACCCACTATTATGGATTCTCTTGGAGTGAAGGAATTTTCTAGCAATATCAGATTTTAGTTTGCATCCAAGTGAGAGAATTTCCAAAATCAGACCGTCTATCTTGTCCTCCTTTTTCTCATATATGAAGAAAACAATGAGTGCAACAGGAAGTCCTGTAATAACAAGAAATAGAATGCTCAAAATCAAACCCACCTTATTATCAAATGGACCAGACAAGCCCAAATCAGACCCGCTAATAGCTGTAGGGTTAAACCAGTGGGCCTGAGTTCGATTAGAATTTGATTTCAGTTGGAATGCAACCCGAGATGACTTACCTCTTTATTTATCCGACTACATTAAAAATAGATATACTTCTTCCAAATCACGAAGGAGTATGATTAAGTCACTTATGTTTGTGGCTTGAATAAGGGATTGAATAAATTATTTTTTATGACTTTGTGAAGTCGGTGTTTGAAAAAAAAGAAAGTGACTCACTGAAAGTAAATAATGACCCATAGTATGGATAAAATAGGGGTGAGATTATTAATCCTATCACTATTAGTAAAAGGGAATAACTAATTCACCATTATCTAATCCATGAAACAAATATGGCCTTAATTATAAAAATTGAAAACAAATGTGATATTTCCTTGTGTCCAAGCTTTGACGTTATGTTAGATAATCAATTGAGGTTAGGTCACCATGTCCTCTTTATCAAGGGATGAATTTAACTGTGAATTTTTTTATTTTATTTTTTACCATTTATATTATATATATTGAGTAATGTATAAGTTGTGGATACAAGGATAAAAGTTGTAAAATGTCAAAATATTTTGAGAAACAATAATTTTTTTATTTTAACTTCTCCAAAAGGACCAAAACTTCATTTTGCAATCGGAATTTAATGGGTCCAATTGCAAAATATTGTTTTGGAAAGAATACGACCTTATTCTATTACTTTGTTAGAAATTGCATCACATAGCGAGAAGGTTGGAGGGGTTTCAAGATGTAGAGGTTTTGAAGGTGAAAAGTGTCATTTTGTCTTTGAAGTGATTGCTTCGGAAAAGATAAAAATGAAGAAGAGAATAACAAAACACAAAGCTACCATTGTTGTCAAAAACATTACAAAGGAGGGAGGGTGTTTTTTTCTTTAAATCTTCAAATTACGTAGATCTTGTGAAGACACTTAGTGCACCAAATATGTAAAGAGGTTTAATAATTATAACATAATAAAACTCCAATGTAAACCAATCTAATTTATTATTTTTTTAAGTAGGGTGTTTTAATTTTTTAGTACTGTATTTTTTTTTCTTGATACAACGATGAAAACGAAGAGAATCGATCATTCCCGATACAACGATGAAAAAGAAGAGAATCGATCACATAAAATAAATACTTACACCACTTGAATAGAACATCAACTATAACTCTTTAATAGCATGTTTCATTATCATATAATGCGTGTCTTATCAATAAATAGTTGGTAATGTAACCATGGGCTCATTGCCTTATAAAGGTGTTACAGCACAGGTAAGTGGTGGAACATGATTTGTAGCTACTATCCCTTTTAACATTAAGTGGTGGAATATGATTTGTAACTACACTACAATCAACCACTTACAATTTAATTAGCTTGAATGAATAAAAATTTATTAATTATTAAAATTATCAATTAGAGAAAAATATTAAAAGTCTCTAAAATAAATTTTTATCAATTCAAAAGGTTCATGATATATATTTTTTATCTAAAAAATTTTTAAAAAAAATTAATACAAAAAAGTTTAAGTGTCAATTTTCATTTTAACAATTGTTTCATGAACTTTTTTAAACTAAAATAACCTTCCAATGAACTTGTGAAGAGGATTGCTTCCATAATTTCACTAACAATGCAAAACAAGGGACACAGAATTGTCAACTTGCCGAGGAACATTCGTCCCACTTTTAAAAAAAATTAAAGGGAAAAAAAATATTTCTTGTAGCTGTCATACTATTAGAATAGTCGTTTTTGATACGAGTTTTTTTATTCTACCAATGTGATTATTAAACAAAATTTTCATGATTATATATATATACACTTATATTTTAAATTCATATTTTCAGTTAAAAACATTTTATTAAAAAAATAACTTTGACAAAGAACATGAGTTTGGAAATAAGTAGAAAAGTAAGTAAGTGTGAGAAATTTATTTAAAAATGATGTGGGCATCTTGCTTTTGTGCTTGCTTGGTTTCAATCTAATTCACCCGGAGTTTATACATGTTAGATTTGGTAGAATAACATAAAAGAGACAAGAAATAGATAAGAAAGAGAGAAGAGAAAAACCTAAAAGATTACATTGTATTAGACTGAATTATATGAAATTAAACAAGAGAGCTCCTTATATACGATGGTTATGAAGTTGTACATAAAAAGTATTAATAAAGAAAATAAACTATGAAATCATAATCCTATTAGCATTACACAATATATTATACTTCTATCACCCTCCCTTAAACTCATGGTGGGAGGTAGACTAACTTGAGTTTGCAAACAAAAATCTCTGAGAGTGGACAGTTGACTTTTTGGCGTTGTGGCTGAAATGTAGATGTTACCCAAGTTGACATGGTTGTGGAGGTGGAATCTCAATAAAGTTTATGACGACGCATGGAAGCACGAAGTTGGAACTGCATGTGGCGCATGGAAGCTCAAATGATGGTGTGCATAGCTGAGGAGTAGTGATAGTAAGGAACAGTGACATGGTCACGACTAAGCCGGATAGTTGATCGAATATTGACAATGCGAAAGCGAAGAAGAGACGTGAGAGCTTTTCCAGGACTTTGGTAGTTCACTTATTGGGTGAATGTTACAACAGTGGATGGTTATGGTGAACAATGGCTTATAGTGATTTGGGTGGTGACGACCAATCTGGTGGTGGGCTGTATTAAAAGAGTCAATAGTGATGACGGGGCTTGATAGAGATTTTGTGATGATCAACAGAGACGTTGCACCGTTGAGTGGCAAATGTGGCGGAGGTACAAGGCTGAGATAGGTTGTTGCGGGTGTGTGATGGTGAGAGTGGAGAAGATGACGGCATGGCTGGAGGATTTTGCACGATGATGAGAAGATTCTAGTGGTACAACAGTGAGTGAGTGAGTGAGTGTGTTGCAATCTGATGACCTTTCGGTCTGTGATTGAACAATAGTGAGTGAGTGAGTGAGTATGTTGCAATCTGATGACCTTCGGTCTGTGGCTGAACAACAGTGAGTGAGTGAGTGAGTATGTTGCAATCTGATGACCTTCGGTTTGTGACTAAATAATGTTTGATTGGGCGATGGTGTTTAATGGTGATGTTGGATGACAATAGATGAAGGATTGGTGATGGAGGTGATGAAGATGTTGTGGACAGTGAATTTTCTTTGACAATGGTTGAATCTGCAAGGGTGATGAATTTGAGGATAAACCCTGGCTATGATCGGGACGTTTGCGATAGGCTAACGATCTGAACAGAGGCGCTGATGGGTGTAATCAATGGTAAAATTATTTCTCTAAGGACGCACAATGGTCTTTCAAAGTTGTTGTGGCTTCGTGACGATCTGTGACTCTAGGGGAGTCTGAAAGGAAGGCCCCGTTCAGTCCAGTGATGTCGTGCTACAATGATCTTGGTTGTGATGGATGGAGAGGATGAGTCCAAATTTTCTCTTGCACGTAACAGAGAAGGCTTACGATGGTCCTGCGAAGTTGGCTGATTCTGACAATGAAGGCTTCCGATTATGCTAACTATTCTGCTGGTGTGATGTGGTTATGGTGGTCTTCTTTGGATCGTTAATGATGATGAAATTCTGATGGCAGATGGTGTTAATAGATGTTGGAAGCAGCGACTGAGATGGTTGTTTTTTTTAGGATGAGGAATTGTTAAAAGGGTTGGTGACAATGGTGAAGGGTTGTTTTCGCGATGTCACAGGGTGGTGATGTTCGAAGGATGTCGCTGGCATGGTGAACAAAGATGGATGTTGTTAAGAGCATAGTAGCTGTAAGTCTTCACAGATAACCCTACCAAAGTGAAAACTTTCACGTTGTTTCCCCATGTTGGTTGGGGAATTTATATTGTGTGTTGGTGATAATGTTTTGCCAAAAACTCAGCTCCAACTCTCAGTGAACCAGTACCAGACAAGCACTGAACAGTAGTAACCCTGTTCTCTTAAATAGCAGGGCTGTCCGCACCAAATATGAGCTTAGCACTCAATTTATTGAAATCTGCAAGTCCAACAATGGGGAGATATTCCTTAACGCAGGAGCTGTCATTAACGAGTAGTTGCTCTGCTTGTCTCACAACAGTCAAAATAAGGGGTTTTCCTTCCTCAGTACGATAAACACCAACACCCAAATTCAGCTTAACTGGGCTAGGTTCTTTGTTATACGCAACAGTGACCCCAATAATTGGATCTTCAGGAGCACTAACAACATGATCGAACACAGAATTATCACTAAGCAGAGGCGGAGATCGTCTGATTCTGAGACTCCATGGCAGACAAAGAGGACGATGAGCCTTTGAGATGTCTAATCAGAGCACTTAACCTCCGGTGACGGATGTTGCTGGAGGCTTTGCAATGACCGATGAAGACGATCGCGATTGTGATGGTGCTACTGCTAATAGTGAGAGAACTAGGTCATAACTATGATTTTTTTTTAATTCAATGATGAACAGTGAAGTGGAGATTGGTGCAACGGCTAGGATAGGTTGTTGCAGCTGTTGACGCGGCTTGAAGGTAACCAGTGGTGCTTGACGAGACCATGGTGATAAACTGGTGGATTGAAAGATGATGGTGGAAAAATCAAAGTGATGGATTGGAAGATGATGGTAGAAAAATCGAAGTGGCTCTATACCATGTTAAATTTGATGGAATACCATAAAAGAGATAAGAAAAAAAAGGAAAAAACTCAAACAAATACATTGTATTAGACTGAATTATATGAAACTAAACAAGAAAACTCCTTTATATAAAAATGTTACGAGGTTATACATGAAAAATATTAATAAAAAAAATAAAATATGAAATCCTAATCCTATTAGCATTAACAATATATTATACTTCCATTTATAATAAATATCACCTAAAATCCAAAAATAATCAGATTAGAGTGATTACATTGTATCACAGTTGTCTTGCCCCACCTTTAATAGAATAGGTTTGAAAAATAAATAAATAAGATAAAACGAGAATGTGAAAAGATATAAAAAAGCTTGACAGAGTTCAAGACATAAATAGAGATAGTATCGTGTCCCAATTATATATTTAAATATAATGTAAATTTTATAATAATATATTAATATTTTCAAATTTTATTAAATATTCTAATATATGTATATATGTGTAATACGTATAAATATATATTACATATATATATATATTAATTTTATACAGAGAGTGGACTGGGCAGGGTGGAGACGGGATTTGGAGGGACGGAGATGTAGAATGTAATAGACGGGAACGGACGAAGCTATTTTTCCCAGTCTGACAGAGACTTTGAGAGGTCAATCTCTTTACAATATTCTTAACCGAAAGGAGAAATAAAAAGTGAGAAAAGTGTAAAAAAAAGTTAGAAGGGAAAACACCACGTGCGGAATCATCCAATTTATGATTTATGATGTGAAAACGATCCACATTCACACAACTGTTCTTCAAGTCAAATATGCCAAATTCTCAATAACCCAACTGCAGAAAGTTTTGGCTAATTGGCAGAGGCCACTCGTAATTCAACAGATGTTAAATTTTCTAGGCTCTAGCTGGTTCTGACACAAGGAAAATTAAATTTAGGAGGGAAATGGAAAGGAAAGAAAGGAATTTGTTTCTGAAAATTTTTAATTTATTCTCCTCAAGGGTTTCTCCCAGTGTCTTCACCGCTTCATAACGAAAACAGGGTTCTGCAAAGTTATTAAGGTACTTAATAATAACCCAAAAAAAAGGTTATAAATGATATTACTTTGGGAGTAAATTAGATGTCTTTTTAAAAATTTCTAACAATTATACTGATTTTTTTTATTTTATTTAATAAATTACAAATACATCCCTTCAGACATTTTTTTTAAAATGATAAAACTATTCCTTTTATGTTTTTTTTTAATGTTTGGCCAATTTTTTTCAATTTTTTTTTCATTTTCAAATAATTATTGATTAAAATCTTAAATTTATTTTTATATAAAATGAAAAAATCTTTCAAAGAGGATAGAAAAAATTGGTCAAAATTGAAAAAATATATCAAAAAGGAAAAAAAAACATGAAAATGAAAATGACAATTTTGTCATTTTGAAGGAAAAAATTTTGACCGAAGGAAGTATTTGTAATTTATCAGTAAAAATAAGAAAGGTAAGTGTAATTTACTTTTTTTTTCTTTCTCATCATCAAACAAAGGAATATGAAATTCCTTATATTCTTTTTCTTTCCTGGTGTCCCAGTTTTAAACAAAACCAGTAGCTATAGTTCTTGATTCACGGATGAAATATATTCACAGCAATCTGGTCCCATAGTGCATTATATCAGATGTTATAATGCAACATCATACATTTCAGCTTTTGCTTTTCGGGACTTGATAGTGGACATCCAACATACTGCAAATTGGGTCCCTTGGCTCCTAAAGAAAAATAAAAAGCAAAGAATTGTCACCTTTAAATGTGCCGTGACTTGTCAGCGGCCCGGTGGAAGACAACACGAGATAAGGCGAGCGACCTGAAAATGATTATTCGTTGAATAAAGCTAACTTAGTAGCCATGGTAACAGGTTCAAACAAATTTTGAATAAAATGACATTCAAGTTTAACTAGCAACACAAGGTGCATTCAACGTGCAAATAAAAGTTAAATCAATGTCAAAACATCTATGAGGCAGAGAATTGGAAGAGGATACCTTATATATTGTGTTTCAGGGATGAAATAATATTTTTTGCAGTTTCTGCCAATAATTCAGAAAATCATAAAATAAGATTACAAGAAAATCCCAAAGTAAGTGAAATTGTTTTGTAACAAACATTCAACTTTAAATCTTGTCAAAGTCTACTTTGTTGTTTTTGTGTCCCATAATGGCTTTTCCCTTCTTTTTTTTTAACAGATCTAAAATAATCCCTTCCCACGACACCTGGAAAGGGCATGTTTCACGCCTCCTCACCCCCACCCACTCGGGAGAGAGAGAGAGAGAGAGAGGTTTTTCGTTCCTACCTTATGGCACCTTCCTTGACCAATATCGCAAATAACCTCTCCTGACCACATCATATGCTGGGCCTCACCTATCCTTTGGCTAGCCAAAGTAAACATGGTGAATATAAAGAAAAGCAGTGTGAATCTTTTATTAGGCTGTTAGAAATTGTTAGGAACAAGTCATGGCATAAAATTCTTTTGATCCATGAGATATAGTAATATTTAAGATAAAGCAAACCGCACCAGATAAAAATTCTATAAAAAAAGGTTAATTTTATTAAGCTGTTAGAAATTGTTAGGAACAAGTCATGGCATAAAATTTTTGAGAAGTGCAATTAGCATTCCAAGAGCTGCTATCCTAACAATGGAGCATAGCAGTTCATAGATCAACTAGATATATCGTATAAAAGAGATCTAAAGCAATTGGAAACAATTTTGGAAATCACTTCCCCACTTTTACTAGATAATAAGAGCAACAAACCCACCAACAAAAGGAAAAGAAAACAGAAAATAGAGAAAAGAGCCACGAAAACTTCCTACATGATCAACTTTATCAGCCCAAGCAGGAAAAATGGACAAGCAATAAACATCTACGGCCCATGTTGGCATTATATACAGTAGTGTGAACAACAACTACATTTTTTGAACAAGGACTCACCACCCTATTCAATTAGCACTTTTCACTCCACAATGACAACTATTCATTATACACGTACCTCCTATTTAAAAAATGGTTCATACTCTACACAACAGGATCATTTATTTTGCAATTAACATGTACCAATTTACCTGGGACTTCTAAGAAACTTGAGGTCAAGCAATATCTGGGCAGTCTCTGGTTGATGCAAAACCAAGAACTTCTCAGAATACTGCGTGCAAGGATAAGATTATCCTCAGACGAGGTTTCTGAAACAAGGCTTCAAGCACAAGAAGCAAAACTTTCAGATGGAACTGAAAGATATTGGAAGAAACACCCAGACATCATTTCAACACCATAATTCAAGCTTTAAAAGTAGTCATTCAGATTCGATAAGAGAGGAAAATGAAGAACTGGAGTTGAAGTGGGCTGCAATTGAGAGACTACCCACCTTCAAACGGCTGAGAACATCACTGTTTGATAGTGATCATCACAATGGAAGCAGAACAGAACTCGAAGGGAAGAGAGTGACTGATGTTACCAAGCTTGGAGCACTTGAACGACATCTGTTCATTGAGAAGCTCATAAAGCACATCGAGAATGATAATCTCCAGTTGCTGCAGAAACTAAGAGAGAGGATAGACAGGTAATCCTGCTTTTAAATTTTGACAAGAAGATGAGTATGATTAATGCTATGTTGTGTTGTGGAAAGACTGAAACTTTCTGTGATTCTTATGAGATGATATCTCCAGAAACAGCAAGTGGTCAATAATAAAACACCCATAATAAACTAGTAAATCAACATATCATTTTACAAGTACCATATCGACCAGCAATACTTATCTGCTACAAAAGACAATAAAAGTTTAATAATCAGAACAATTAGCTTTTTATATGAATAGGAACTTTTGGTAGGTGCCTGCTAGGCATATTGTGCATCATGTTGTTGGACTAACTAAAGGATTTCTTTCAGAGTTGATGTCAAATTACCGACTGTTGAGGTGAGATACAAAAATCTGTTTGTGGAAGCAGAATGTGAGGTAGTTCACGGGAAGCCCCTCCCAACGCTGTGGAACTATCTTGCAAGCATGTCAACTGTAAGTTGTCTTCTTTTTTTCCCGATCTAATTTTGCACAACTGTGGCCTTCTTTCTGCTTAAACCTGTAATCCTTGAAATAAAAGGGCAAAAGAAAAGAAAAAGAAAAAAGAGATTTAAGTCCAAAAGAAGCATTTGTATCTCTGTTAAAATTAAGCTGCAAGTCTTGTTCAATCAGTTTAATGAAGGTATAACTTGAACAGGTTTTTACAAAGGCTTCTAAGTGCACGTCTCAAGAAGCCAAGATAAAGATTGTAGAAGGTGTCAGTGGCATCATCAAACCATCCAGGTGATAAAAATACATCAATTCACACACGCGCACACACACACACACATATATATAACATGTATATTGGACAGCCCATTGCAGAATGCTCATTTTGATGAACATTGATGTAATGATATTTCCCATCACAATTAAACATAAATACTAAACAAGGAAACGGAAAAGCCTAATTTATGGCAATACTTAGTCCGGATACAGTTTTGTCTAATACAAATATATATACTCAACTCAGCTCAATAAAGCCCACCCAAAAGGAAAAGAACAAAAAACTCAGCTTAATAAAGCCTTGTCCCAACTATTTAGGGTTGGCTAATAGATCATGTTTTACCATTACATTTTGTTTAGGGCCAGAATCTTAGTCATGCTACCATAACTTTCAATCTCAATCCACTTCAATTTGGTCTTCCCCTTCCTTTAATAGTACTTTCAAAGTGAAGAAGGCCCCCTCCCAATGCGGTACAATTATTGATTGTTGTTGGATATCAAATCTTCCTAGTCAGTTTTCCCTCAATTTACCTCCAATTGGTACGACTTAGTACTTTATGATCATTTCTAGTTTAAATACAAACATACATCTGGTGAACAAATAATTTAACAATTCTAGAATTTCAATACTTTTAAATCAAGAATGAAGCCTTTTATCGAGGAGCTCAATTCAAGTTGAGCATCCAAGAACATAACTACAGAAGTGAAGCCCTAACATATTTCTAATATTACAATTCCCTAAATGGGCCAGCAATTATATTGATGTAACTTGCAAATTCCTACACTGAGTTGCTGATTTGTATAAAGCTAGTAGTTCCCTTCTTTTGTCCTTTCAAGAGAAATTTACGTACTAGATGTTCGATAATAGCTATTTTATTTATTTATTTATTTTTGTACCAGCTGAAAGAGAGAAAAGTTTATGGTTGGTTTTGATCGTCCAAGTTATTTAATATGATAGTATGTATGAATATGAAAAATATACCCAAAGTTATATATATTTATATATGTGTACGTATGTGCCAGGTGAAGACAGAAAAAAGTTAATGGTTATTTTTGATCATCTAATTCATCCAAGTTGTTTAATATGGAAGTATGAATACGAGTTGTTATAAAAAATATTCCCAAAAGTTCAAGCTTTTATATTCATTCAAGGAGAAGTAAAGTCTATTCGTGGAACATTGTGTTGGATGTCTCTTAAGGGTTTTTGCCCTTTTGCCCGTCTTGGGCTTCTTAATATATACACCTTACTTATCAAAAAAAAAAAAAAAAACAATGTGTTGGATGCAGGCTCGCTCTTCTTCTTGGTCCCCCAGGCTGCGGGAAAACCACCTTCTTGTTGGCCCTTGCAGGAAAACTAAACCAGTCTCTCAAGGTTAGTTGCTCGATATATTATATCACATGATTTTAGAATACCAATAAAAAAATAAGGCCGGAAAAAAGTTCTTAAATGATTTTGAGCTACATCAACATAAGCAGACACCAACAGTGTAATACCATCATATGTGCTAATGTATGCACAGATCTATATGGAGGCTATATGAAAGGAATTTAGATCCATTCCACCAAACAACCTAAAAGTTATAAGAAAAATATGATTGGACATCGTATGAAACAAGAGAGAAACATCATCAGCAGTCAGATTAATGCATTCACATCAAAATATGTTGTATTTTTTTCTCCTTTTCCAGGTCACAGGGGAAGTCTCTTACAATGGTTACAGGCTAGATGAGTTTGTCCCTCAAAAAACATCAGCTTACATTAGTCAATATGACCTGCACATACCCGAGATGACTGTGAGGGAAACAGTAGATTTTTCCGCACGATGTCAGGGTGTTGGAAGTAGAGCAGGCAAGGGTCCTTCAACCCTTTTTACATCCATTATTACTGTAATTGTGCCCATCTATCAATACAAGGATTTTAACTGTCATGTCTGGCTATGAAGAAATTATGATGGAAGTTAGCAGAAGAGAGAAAGAAGCAGGCATTATCCCTGATCCAGACATTGACACCTACATGAAGGTAAACATATGCATTTTTTAAAAAAAATTTTGAAAATCTTTCTTGGAAATTCTTTAGATACTCACATAGATTTTAACAGGCAATTTCAGTTGAGGGGCAGAGGAGAAATCTGCAGACAGATTATGTTCTGAAGGTAAACTCTTCTCTTCAAAGCAGAGCTGGATCAATGTGTGTAATAAAGCAGTTTAACTAAGATACATTGACCTACTCTGTTATGTAAACTACCACTTTATATTGTATTCAGATCCTTGGACTGGATATTTGTGCTGATATCATGGTTGGTGATGCAATGAGAAGAGGAATTTCAGGTGGCCAGAAGAGAAGACTGACAACAGGTAGTAAAGGAAAGATAAACCCTTTCTGATTAACTCAAATCCACTGAGATTACTGGTATCTACACCCCTTTTTTTTATACGTGTTTCACTTCATTGCCAAACCCTTAGCAATTAAAATGTGATGGCATCCACAAGTAGAACCTATTTCCAACAAAACAGAAAGAGGATACTTTTCCATGCAGATATCTTCTTCTTACCTAAATTTTTGTTGGCTAATTTCTCTGGCAGGAGAGATGATTGTAGGTCCCACAAAAACTTTATTTATGGATGAAATATCAACTGGCTTAGACAGTTCTACAACCTTTCAGATAGTAGCCTATCTTAAGCAACTGGTGCACATCACAGATGCAACTGCATTGATTGCACTTCTTCAGCCAGCCCCCGAAACATTTGAACTATTTGATGATCTTATATTGATGGCAGAAGGGAAGATTCTATACCACGGTCCTCGCAGTTGCGCACTTAAATTTTTTGAGGATTGTGGTTTCAAGTGTCCAGAAAGAAAGGGTGCAGCAGACTTCCTCCAGGAGGTGAGCAAACATCAATTCCCCATTGTTGGCAATTCCCATAATTGAAACACAAATGTATACGTTGACCATTTTCAGGTAATCTCAAAAAAGGATCAAGCACAGTACTGGTGCAGAACTGACCACCTATATAGTTACATCTCAGTGGACCAATTCTGTGAGATGTTCAAAACAAGTTATCTTGGAGAGAAGCTAGATGAGGAGCTTTCCAATCCATATGATGGATGCCAGTGCCATAAAAATGCCCTATCATTTAGCACTTACTCCTTGAGCAAATGGGAATTATTCAAAGCTTGCATGGCTAGAGAGTGGCTTCTCATGAAGCGAAATTCCTTTGTCTATGTATTCAAAACAACACAGGTAATGTTTGATCCAATGACTGCTTGTGTCGTGTTTCTACTATTTAACTGCCAATAACTCCAAACTTATGAGTTTGAATCCCATAATTCCACAGCTTGTCATCATCGCACTCATGACAATGACAATCTTTATACGAACCCGGATGGCTGTAGACTTGCTGCACGCAGACTATTTTATGGGTTCTTTGTTTTATACACTGATCAGACTGATGACTAATGGAGTTGCAGAGCTCTCCTTAACTGTTTCTAGACTTCCAGTGTTCTACAAACAAGCAGCATATTACCTATACCCAGCATGGGCTTATTCCATCCCAGCTTCTATCCTAAAGACTCCATTTTCACTGGTTGAGTCTATTCTTTGGACGTCAATTACTTACTATGCCATCGGGTATACCCCCGAAGTAGAAAGGTGAGCAATGTTTAGAATCCTTGTAGAACCAAAATGCCAGATAGACTACTGCTCTTGTGTTTTCTGTGTCATTGTATCTCATATTCTACTATGGATGTAAGGTTCTTCTGCCAGTTCCTTCTGCTATTTGCTGTGCATCAAGCATCAACATCCATGTGTCGATTCATTGCCTCAGTTTTCCAAACTATGGTTGCTGCAACAACTTTTGGTTCTTTAACCTTAGTACTAATGTTCTTGTTTGGAGGCTTCATTCTTCCAAGACGTAAGTCTTCTATGGTTCATGCTTAACTGAAAACAAGTAGATTACTTAACAGTGTTTTATTCCATGTAGCCTCTTTACCACCTTGGTTGAGCTGGGCATTCTGGGTTTCTCCAATGACTTATGGTGAAATAGGGGTTTCGATAAATGAATTCCTTGCTCCACGCTGGCAAAAGGTGAACTCTCCATGACATGATCTATTGGTCCTTGCCACCATCAGCTATTAGCTTGTGTGGTCTCCTGCCACTCCCATAAGGGGAGGTGCAGGATTTGAGTCCCCATTGGGACCTGGGTGTGTGTTGTAATTATCAAATATATATATATATATATATTAAATAATTGATTTGTTGGTCCTTTCCATGGGATATGACTTCATTATGGTTTAAGTTCATTCTCATTTGCAGGTCTCAATGGGAAACACAACTCTAGGGCAAAGTGTTTTGGCTCGCCATGGTTTAAACTTTGATCACTACTTCTATTGGATATCAATAGGAGCATTGGTTGGATTTGTGATATTTTTTGACCTAGGATTTGTCTTGGCCTTAACTTATTTAAAACGTAAGTTCATCTCAATCAAAAAGGAGACATAATATTGAACAACAATCTTCATATATTTACCCACAAGACTGTCATTAATACAGCTCCAGGGATGTCTCGAGCTATAATTTCTAAAGAGAAATTATCTCAACTGCAAGAAAGAGACGATCGAAAAAGTGGTGAGTATCTGCACAATGATTCAACTCTAGTTGCTTCTCCTACAACTAATGCAGAAAAACAAAAAACTGGTGAGACAACTATTCTTAAAAATTTATGATCTAAATGTTGAAAAACAATAACCACCTTGTAAAAATAATGAAAAACTTGTCACTTACATGGTTGGTTTACAGGAAATGTGGTCTTGCCATTTGAGCCACTGACAATGACATTTACGGATGTGCAATATTTTGTTGATACCCCACCGGTAATCATGTGCACCTGTACATCCACATATCATAGTCATAAGCTTTTGTATGTCAATGAGAAATATTGTCAAATTTATGCAACTTCATTCCCTCTGCTCAGGAAATGAAAGAACACGGTTTCAGTCAGGAGAAACTTCAGCTGCTTCATGATATTACAGGCGCATTTAGACCTGGAATCCTTACAGCATTAATGGGTGTCAGTGGGGCTGGGAAAACAACTCTAATGGATGTTCTTTCTGGAAGGAAAACTGGAGGCACCATTGAAGGAGATATAAGAATTGGAGGGTATCCCAAAGTCCAGAAGACATTTGCTAGAGTATCAGGTTACTGCGAGCAGAATGATATACATTCTCCACAGATTACTGTGGAAGAATCAATAATATTCTCAGCTTGGTTGAGATTACCACCAGAGATTGATCCAGAAACCAAAGCTGTACGGTATTCTCTATTCATATTCTAACAAGACTATAATAAAATTTTTGAACAGTAATCAAAGCAAGGGACTCACAACTTAAATAATTATCATATATATTTAAAACTCAACCAAGCTAATCCCAACTATTTGGGCGCTGTTCTGTACTTTGACCTAGCCAAATCCGAACTTTATAATTTTGTACAAATGAGTGGCATAGAAATTATTAGGATGAGCTTTAAATCCAGAGCAGTGGAATTTGACTTCTTGAATCTTCTGTCAATCACGTGAGTCTGACTTTCACCCTTAACTTTCAAATAACAAGATGACACCCATAAACCATGCTAAAGTTATATGAAAAAGAGACTGTACATACATGAATTGATGCCATTTACCCAATAAGAAACTAGTACCAACTATTCCAACTGCTGCATATCTATAGAACAAAAATGTATTATCCAAAAAAATGGCGGGATAAGGCAGTGTAACTAGTGATCATAATATTCATAAGCTGTACTCTTGAAGATTTTCAGATATGATAGAAATAAGGCTGAAAGGTCTGTCTATTTCCTAGAAAGCAGCATTTTTAAAGAAAGCTCCTTACATAGTTCTGAAAATTGTGTAATTGTTACAAACAATTGGGTTCTCCAATAGCATTTCTAGTATCTACTGTTTTTGAACACCAAAATGAGCCTAAGATTCAAAATAAAAATTTCGAGGCATGATATATGTATGCAGTAAACTTAGCATACCATATATATAGCCTCAGGGTTCCAGTTTGCAAATCCATGTGTTTCAAATGACCAGTAGTATGACATATGCAACGAACCTATTACAGAATATTCAGGTACTGTTTTTGTTGTCATTTAAGTGTCCTTTATCTTGATTTTGAGCACAAAATCATTGCTTTTTGAACTAAAAAGCAGAGTAAGTACTTTTGAAAGGCTATCGAAATCGTGCCTTAATTAATATGGGTATACTAGATTGCACAAACTGGAAATTATATGGTGTATCTCACTCACGTATTACTACATAATAACTGTTGGTGCAGAAATTTGTGGATGATGTCATTGAGATAATTGAACTTGATCACATAAAAGATTCTTTAGTTGGCATTCCTGGGCAGAGTGGTCTTTCTACAGAGCAGCGTAAGAGGCTAACAATTGCTGTGGAGCTTGTATCGAATCCATCAATACTATTCATGGATGAGCCTACATCAGGTTTAGATGCTAGAGCAGCAGCAATTGTCATGCGTACAGTGAAGAATGTAGTTGCCACAGGAAGGACAACAGTTTGCACCATCCACCAACCAAGCATAGATATTTTTGAGGCATTTGATGAGGTGAGTAGAGCCTTCTATCAAAAAAATTTCAAGATACAGTAAGTTTATCAAATTCAATTATATGATCAATTTTACCAAGAATAGTTAATAAGAATGTAGGTCTCTCCTATAAGAACAAACTGGTTTCATTCTTTTTGGGTAAATATACCAAAAAACATTGCATCTAGGTGCCTGTAATTGATATCTATGATCCCAGAGGGTTGGGCTCTGCTAATGCAATTACTGTACGTGCACTTCAATAATCTTAAAAAGCTTACCCCAAATAAATGCAATTCACTGTCACAAGCTCATGGTATACAGATAGTACTGAAGATAACTAACCTTATCCAAACTGTCTGGGGTTGGCTACACAAAACCCATTGCACTACTCGGTCTATCTACGGCTCTATGCTTTGTCAAACTCAATTTAGTACTTACCGAGTCCCACAACCTCAACCCACATTCCATCTATACTGCTGGTCTTTATAGTCTTTGAGTTGGACCATATAGCACTGCAATAGTGGTGCAATCAGAGGTCTTAAATATACGTGACTGAACCATCTAAGTCAACTTTTCCCTAATTTTGTCACCTATTGGTCCTGTCCCTATTTTCCGACAATGCATATATCAAAGGTTTTTTTTTATACTTACCATTCACAACCTTAGCATCTTCTTCTAAGCTAACTTGTATGCTGTACCATAAAGGGCAACTGCCTTTATAGCTATCATACAGAGTTTTCCCTTGCTCACATGTCAATACTAGAAGCATCTCTTTGATACCTCCCAACATTTAATTCTTCATGAATGAATGAACCATAAACAATGTGTCAATCTTTGGTAAATCTTATCCATCAATTTAATTGTTCTCTAATTTCTCCTGTTTTCACTAATTTTATCTTCATGTGACTTTTTCAAGTCCACATACTTGCAAACAAGATGCCAAAATAATAGTTTAATCTGCATGGAAATGTTGGTCTTATGTACAAGTGTTTGTGCTTTTGTGTATATATCTTTTAATCTCTCTCTCTCTCTCACAGGCATATACATACATTTGGTATCCTAAGTTTCATTTCTAAGCTGAAGTCGACATAATCTTATCATTTTTGTCATTACATTGAAGATAAAAGACACAATTCAGTAATCAAGATATATTTATCCGATTCCTTGCAGTTGATTCTCATGAAAAGGGGAGGACAAATTATCTATTCTGGGATGCTGGGTCGTCACTCAAGTAAACTTATAGAACACTTCGAGGTAAAACATAATAGAAGCATTACTTTCTAAGCGAGTACATTTCCAGTTTCATCCATTGATAACTGATTCTTCTGCAAGTATGTTGTCCCCTCTGGGAGATTTTTGGAGAGATGGAGATTTGAAATATTGTATTTGTGCCATCTTGCTAGAAGGCAAAATCATAATAGATGAACATTAAACAGATGAACTAATGACAGCCAACAACTCATTAATTCAACTTGTTTTGGGTCTTAAGTATCTTTAATGAGGACAAAAAATAACTAGGTATATCAAATCACAAATCAGAAAGACCAAAAAACAATAGTATATCCATTGGCCACCAAATGAGCTCATGGTTTGCAAGGTATAAAGCAAAAGACTTCTATTCTTTGTGCAGAAAAATGACTCTGAAGTTAAATATTAAATGAATATAACACTATCTAACGATTATTTATGAGCCATCAAAACGAAAGCAAAACTAATATACATATAGCAGCAGAAAAACATTACAATATATATAATGAATAAACCATGAAAACTATTTCAAAGTAAATATGATGAAATACTCGTCTATGTAGAAATTGGATTCTACACACAACTTCAACCAAAACTTGAGTCTTGAATCCTGAGAAAACTGATTAAAATGGCCAAAAAGTTTCTCAGAATCTTTAGATGTGATTATGGTTTTACATGCTTAATATGGAATACTCCAAAATTCTATTGATCAATCAACCTCCAGAGTGCATAAATCAACATCCATTTACCATACAAGTCTGGTGGTCCTCTCTGAGTCCCTCCATGGAACTCTCAGTTTTGGTGTGTGAGTGGCCTTATTCTTTATCTCAGTTGTAAATATGCCACTATCCAGTGATGGTCCTGCCACTTGGGTCTTGGGAGGAGTGGGCTGAGAACAGACTTAACCTCAGGCATCATTAGTGCGAAAGTAGGTACCCTCCAATGCAAACCCACGTGATGGGAGCAGGAAGGACCGCTCAGGCCATTCGTTTTTGATAGTGGAGGATATTTTATTTATGTTTTTTGTATTTAGGGCCTATTTATTTTTGGAGTTATTTTATTTTTAGGAGTTATTTTATTTTGGTTAGTTTACCTTAGGGTTTGGCTAAAATATACAAGGGGTTAGATGAATTGGGACAGTAGCTTTGGTTGTTGACTATTGAATTAAATATTGAACTTGGATTTTCTCTCGTGATTCTCTCTCCTTCCCTGGTTTCCTCTCTCTCTCTATCTTTCTTCCCTTCTCTATTCTCTCTCTTAGAGGTCCTACACCACCATGCCTCACGCTTTATTCTCTCTCTTACTGGTTCTACCCCACCATGCCTCGCACTTGACAACATGAGCTTTTACCATTGCACCATGCAATGGCCCCATCATGTCAAATGTAAGTGAATCACAAAAGGTCGGAAAGAGTTGAAAGACACTCGCTAAGAACTCACAAGTATTATTTCATCATTGTTCTTCCAGCCCTATCAATGCCTCTTTTACCTATTTTCTGCAACAATAAAGAAATTATTTGTAAAAGAAGTAAGGTTTTGTACTACATTAATTTAATATTTTCCTTGTCCAACAGGGTATTTCTGGTTTGCCAAAGATCAAAGATAATTATAATCCAGCAACATGGATGTTAGAAGTTACTTCTGCATCAGTAGAAGCAGACCTTGGTCTAGATTTTGCCAACATTTATAAGGAATCGCCACTGTATCAGTGAGTCCCTTAATACTTAACATAATTGAGATTTAATAAAGAGCTATTGTTTGCAGCAGTTCTGGCAGTATGACCAATCCTCTACACAGGTTTAAGATGTTATCAATAAGCCTTTTTTTGGTGGGTTGTATGTATTTAAAATCAAATATAACATTACTAATTTGTCAAGAGTCAGAATTATTTTCTGCTTCTGTACTAATCAAAATCTTCATATTGTTCTTTTGCTCCTAGGAACACTGTAGAGTTGGTTGGACAGTTGAGTGAGCCACCACCAGGTTCAAGAGACTTGCACTTTCCCAATCGTTTTCCACAGAATAATTGGGAACAGTTTATGGCATGCCTCTGGAAACAACACTTGTCATATTGGAGAAGTCCTGAATACAATTTGGTGCGTTTCATATTTATGATTGTTGCAGCATTGTTGTTCGGGGCACTCTTTTGGCAGAAAGGGAAGAAAATGTAAGTCCTTTCTTTGGTTTGGTTGGACTCAATAACAGCATGTATAGATGAAGAGTTATAACCAAGTCAAAGGAAAATTCATCTGCATATCAACAATACTCCACTTAACGAAATTTTTGAAAAGTCAAAAAGATGCCAATACTTTCATGAATCATTAATATAGGACTCGTTAATATACCATTATATCCAGAGAACTTCAACGTAAATTTTTCCGCATAACACCTCCATTTTTATCATGTTTATGGTGCAGAGTTCAATGAATCATTGTGCCACATTTCCAAGGATCCATAAGTGTGACACATTTCCAAGGATTCATAAGTGTGATAGATAGCATATCTAGCTGGAAAAGAAGAAATGTTCACTCTAGTGTTTGTTCATTTTATGGAATTCTTTTATGAGAGGATTGTTAGAATCCATTATGAAAGGGTACTCTTCCTTTATTTTACTACTTGTAACCAATAAGAACAGATAAGCCACTACTCTGTTGTTCAAAATTTAAGACAATTTCCTCAATTTGTCAGAACCAAACAGAATGATACAAGTTTTATCACATTGAAGTGAAATACATGCATGTTTTTTTTTTCTTTTGACACAAATGATCCCAATACACATGATATACAATGACACCCATTTCTAGTCAACAAGCTAACGTGGAAAACTTGAATGCTACATTTAAATGCAAACTACAGCATCAAAGAATAGGATAGTTTTCCACCTTGCATCTCCTTTTTTTCCCATCCTCTAATTGAGGGCCCTAGGAATGATTAAATCCCCATCTCATAGCATTTTTTTTTTCTGAAGAAAAAATGAACAGGATTTGTTCAACATACTTGGATCAATGTATATTGCCGTAATATTCTTGGGCATAAATAATTGTTCAACAGTTCTACCATATGTGGCAACTGAGCGCACTGTTTTGTACCGGGAAAAATTTGCTGGGATGTACTCCTCAAGGGCTTATTCATTTGCACAGGTCCAATATTATTAAGATAAATCTATGACTTTTACTTATATTGCTATGACAAAAGACATTGAGTGTCTTGACAATTCAAGATTATAGTTAACCTTTCCCAATGTTGCAGGTGACCATTGAAATACCTTACATACTATTGCAAGCAATTCTGTATACAGCCATCACGTATCCATCAATAGGGTACTACTGGTCAGCTCACAAGGTCTTCTGGTACTTCTATGCAACATTTTGTACATTTCTATACTTTGTATACCTTGGGATGCTGATAGTTTCATTGAGCTCAAATCTCCAAGTAGCTTCCATATTGGCAACTGCAGTCTACACCATACTGAATCTTTTATCTGGCTTCCTTATGCCAGGACCGGTAAAATCCTCTCTCTCTCTAAATCTTAATAGTAATACATAATAACAGTCTAGTCTGCATCTTTTAATAACAAAAAGATTTATACTTGTTTGCATGGATAATATTATTACAAACCAACTTGTGGAATCAAGCACCGATGTATAAGAAGGCATTTTTCTCTTTGGTATTGATGAACCAATTATATGAGAGAGAGAATTTAATCAGGAGTTTTTTCTTTCATAGATACTCCCAAGGCTCCATTCAGCTAGGAATGAGAATCAAGGAAAAATTAGTTCTTTCTAATGATGTAAAATTTTATATGCACTTGAGTATCAGTGAAACAGACCTTTCTCAGAGTGCAATGCATTGGTCTGACTTCCCCGCCTTTGCCCTAGAAATCCCAGTAAATTTCACGAGAAACTTCAACTTTCACTAGAATTATGAAATTTTAACTTCCCTTTGACGCTTATCCCAAGTCATGGACAACTAGAGCTTGAAGAAAGATTCCAGCAACTCACCTTCCATACTACAAAAGACGAAACTTCAACTCATGCAACAAACACAGAATTTTCACTTTCCCTTTTAGCACTCATTCAAGTCAGGGATCAAAATTTCGTTTTTTTTTTCCATTGAAGCATTTCCGTTTCTCAATTAACCAAAACGAAAAACATGTAGAATACCAAAATTCACATGTTTCCATGAAAACAAAATTGTTTCCATTGAAACATACTTTATTTTCATGGAAATATACCAAAAATCATTGAAACATACTAAAATGCTAGAAACATTTCCTTTGTATCAACAATAATTCTATAAATTAGTATATGTTTAACTAGTAAAGAATTATTTAGTATTAATGACTAATTTACATGTATGTTTATTTGCCAGTTTCACCCTAGTATCCTCTTGTGTGAAAATATACCTTCAAACATTTTCAGTTAATTAATTATAATATTTATTTTCATACATTCATATATTTTAGTTTATGTTTTCATGTGTTTCTACGCGTTTTAATTTTTTTCATCGTTTTCACTATATTTTCAAAATATTTCCGTTTCCGAGGTGATCGAAACAAAATTTTGATCCTTGATCCTAGCCAAGCCTAACCTAAAGAAATATGCTAGATACCTTTACATTTCAAATAAAAAGAATTGAGCCTTCTCATTATTCAATAAAAATAATAGTTTCTGTATACATGAACATGATAGAACTTCTCATCTTGATTAAAACTTGGTATTATGACTATTTTGTTTTTATATGCAGAAAATTCCAAAATTTTGGGTTTGGCTGTATTGGATATGTCCTACATCCTGGTCCCTAAATGGCCTCCTGACTTCACAGTATGGAGACGTGAACGAAACGATACTGATATTTGGGGAGCGCAAATCCGTTCATACATTTCTACAAGAATATTATGGCTTTCGACATGATCATTTGGGTCTTGTGGCTGTTGTTCTCATCGCTTTCCCAGTTGTTTTTGCATCACTTTTTGCATATTTCATAGGGAAATTGAATTTTCAAAGAAGGTAAAATCTAGAATCACAGTTGTCCTTTTTCATGAGATTTGTGATCAAAATGATTGTATGATACTAACCACGAAATATCCTGTATTTCTGGTTAAACATGATGTATCAAACTCATAATTCATTATATATTATAGATGCACCAAATGAGGATTCACTAACCCTTTCTTATGCATCACCTAAAGTGTTAACCACATGGGTTACATCATTCTCAACTGTAAGCATATTGCATTGACATTACGTTCAACGATGAAGATATGCTAACTAAGCCTCTAATAACACGGTACTATTACAATTGAAAATACAAATGGTATTTCAAGCTCTAGTTGTCATTCATTCTAAAAAAATAAATGTTGCTCTTAACTAATCCTATATTGAACAAATGATTATCAAGTAATCATCTATTTAACATTTACATATTAATTAGACCTTTAAGAATACCAACTCCACACTATCAACAGCAATTATACAAAATCTGAAAGGGAAATGACATAAAGGGCCATGAAGTTATATAATTTTGTTTCAGTGAACAGGCATTCACATAATTTTTTAGCACACACTTGCATATTTGTTAGATACCATATGAAAATACAAAAGCATGCATATGTGTTTACACACACACACACACATATAAAATATATGGATCAGGAATAAACACACATTAAAAAGAAGTGGGAAAAGGTGACATACTCAGACTTGCAGCAAGAAAGAAGCCGGCTAGGGTTTTTGAAAGTCTCATTCATTGCCCACCTCTATTGTCCAGGATGCTGTCTGTTGGATGATGTCCATTCTGGAAATTTGCTTCCTTTACACTGTTTGGAGACTGGTTTGGAAAGAAAAGAAAGGGAATGGGGGAAGAGGTTTTTTTTTTTTAGGGTGGGGGGAACTAGACTTAACCTGACCTTTGAGGGGCTTTTTACCACATTCTCATCTCATGAAAAAATCAATCTCTAGTTTTTCAAACATCCCTCTCTCTCTCTCTCTCTCTCTCTCTCTCTCTCTCTCTCTCTCTCTCTCTCTTATCTCCGCCTGCTCAAAAACAGTCTCTTGTACATTTCTCTCTTCCAGCGCTCAAAAACAATCTCTCTCAGTGGAAATTTCTGCAAGCTTCACCTCTCAGTCTAAATCTACATTGCAAGAAGGAAGATCTCATTGATTGAAGCAGTCAGTTGTCTCCTTCCTCTGCAAGCTCCATTGCTCTCATATCATTCTTTCAAAGAGCTTTATGCGAGGTAGAAGAGATATCGAGTACCCTGTCTCCCCATTTAAACCCTAGTCATCTTCGTCCATTGACTCATCAACTTCATCAATCTCCTCATCAGATGAGACGTCAAAGATTGGTTTGAGAGCCCAGTTTCCTTCTTTTGAACATTTTTTGTTTTTGAGCAATTAAAACTCCTTTCCTTCTTTCAAACATTGGGCTCTGTGAGTGCATCTGCTGATCAGAGGTTTCCTCCAAATCCATCTCTAGTTCCCTAACGTCAGCACATTTCACCTTCTTGATACTTCTTTCCAGGTGATCCTCTTCCTTGGAGGATTTTGCGATGTTGATTGATTTCAAAATTCTGCTGGAGTTGTGTTGCCTTCCCAGCAAATTCTGCAAAATTCCACTCCCGTCCTCCATTTTCTTTTCTTTTTTTTTTGATAAGTAAGAAGAGAGATGTATATTAATAAAGGAGCCCAAGAAGGGCCACAAGGGCAAAAACCCCAAAAAGCTTTACAACGGGCTTAAAAATCCCAAAAAATCAACAAAGGAAGAGACATTTACAGGAAAAGCCTCTTTGGCCCAAAAAAATAATAAGCGCAAAAACGCATCTTTTAAGAAAGGAGTTGAGAGCTCCACATCCTCAAAGACACGATTGTTCCTTTCAATCCAAATACACCACAAAAGACAAATTGGGATCAGTCTCCAAATTCTTTTAATCTCTTTAGGAAAGTTGTATCATGCCCAAGCCAATAGAAGGTCTTTGACGGAACCTGACAAAACTCAGGAGACGCCAAAAAGCACAAAAACAAGGTTCCAACAACTACAAGAAACATGACAGTGAATGAGAACGTGATTCACCTTCTCCTCGTCCTTCTGACAAAAATAGCACCTACTAGCCAAGAGAAAGCCTCTCTTTTTCATGTTATATGCAGTTAAGATGGCCTTCCAGGAGGCTTCCCAAGCAAAAAATAAGGCTTTAAGGGGGGCTTTAGAGGGCCAAATGAACTTCCAAGGGAAAAAACGGCTTGCAAAATCGAACAAGCTCTTGTAGAAGGATCTGACAAAAAAAGAATTCTTATTTGGCAGCCACACCCTCTTATCCGCCCTCCCTTCCATAGCCCGGAAATTGCTGATGTGGCGGAGGAAAGATCCCACCTCTTCTAACTCCCAATCAAAAAAGTTTCTCCTAAAAGGAGCAGTCCGGACAAGGATGTTTCTAACTCGCTCCAAACACTCGCTAACCCAAGCCGCCTTGTTGCTAGCCAAGCTGTATGACATAAGAAATTTCACCCTCATCGGCTCATTCCCGTTTCACACGTCCTCCCAAAATTTCACACGATCATCATTCCCGATAACAAAACTACATTTGTCCTTGAAGATCCTCCATTCACTTCTAATGTAACCCCAGGGGCCACATCCCCTTGGCCCTCCGCACTGCCCGAGCACCAACCTCCATAATCACACCCATACTTAGCAACAATGATCTCCCTCCATAGCTCCCCATTGCTTTCACAGAACCTCCATAACCATTTCCCTAAAAGGACTGTATTGAAAATACTCAAATCTTTCACCCCTAAACCCCTGTGAGACACTGGCTTCTTGATTTTATCCCAAGCAACTAAATAAATTTTTCTGCTCTCCCCTTCGTGGCCCCATAAGAAGTCCCTCTGAATCTTCTCAAGCCTTCTGCTAATTGACTTCGGCATAGGAAAAAGGGACATGAAATAGGTAAGGAGATTGGCTAGGGTGCTCTTGACAAGAGTGAGCTTGCCTCCTTTAGACAGGAGCTGAGCCTTCCATCCTGACAGCTTGCTAAGAAAACTTCCAACCATAGGATCCCAAATCCCAATGGAACGCGAAGGAGCACCCAACGGATGACCCAGATAAACCGAGGGAAAGCTGCCCACTCTGCAACCTAACATGCTGGCTAACAAGTCCAACTCTTGAATCGACCCAACCAGAGTAATAACTGCTTTTTGCGAGATTGATCCGCAAACCTGACACAGCTTCAAAGTACACAAGGATGCACCGGACAAAACGAAGCTGGCGAACTGTAGGGTCACAGAAAATGATGATGTCGTCAGCAAACAAAAGATGGGAAATAGTGACACCACCGCCCCTTCTGTCTCCCACCTGAAAGCCTTTGATAAGACCAACCTCCTTAGTTCGGAACAAAAAGCGACTCAAGGCCTCCATAGCTATCACGAAGAGAAAGGGGGATAGGGGTTCTCCCTGTCTCAAGCCTTTAGAAGAATGGAAGAAACCTGCAGGGGAACCATTGACGATGACCGAAAAGGAAACTGTGGATATACATGACTAAATCTACTTCCTCCATTTGCCCCCAAAACCCATCTTAGCCAGCATACCCATCAAAAAGCTCCAGCTAACATGATCAAAGGTTTTCTCAATATCCAACTTGCAAACAAGCCCCCTTCCTTTTCTGCTTTATCCTAGAGTCAAAGCATTCATTAGCAATGAGAGCCGCATCCAGGATTTGCCGACCCTCCATAAAAGCATGCTAGCTGGAAGAGATGATACTACCCATAATCTTCTTCAACCTTAAAGAAAGAACCTTTGCAATCAGCTTGTAAACACTGCTCACTAGACTTATAGGGTGGAAATCCTTGATGCTAATAGCTCCTTCCTTTTAGGAATGAGGGCAATGAAAGAGACATTGAGGTTACGCTCAAAGCCCGCCTCCTTGTGGAAGGCCTCAAAGACCGCCATAATATCCGCTTTCAGCACTCCCCAACATTTTTTAAAAAAGGCCATAGTGAATCCATCAGGACCTAGGGCTTTATCCCCATTGCATGTATCTAAAGCTCTCACCACTTTATCTTTCAAAAAAGGGATCTCCAGATTAAAGGTATCATCCCCATTCAGTCTTTTCAAGCAAAGATCGTCCACCCCAGGTCCCCAACTGTGCGGCTCAGAGTAAAGACTAGAAAAGAAATCAACAATTCCTTTTCTAATGGGTTCTTTCTTAGTGAGAACTTGATTATCAATAACAATAAAGGAAATATTATTCTTCCTATAATGAGAAGAAGTCATTCTGTGAAAGAATTTAGTATTGTGGTCCCCCTCTCTAAGCCAAACGGTCCTAGATTTTTGCCTCCAAGAGATCTCCTCCATCTTGAGAATTTGCCTAATCTAGCCCTTTAAGCCGTCTCTCTCAACCCCTTTTTCAGCGAAAAGAGAGCCCAATTGATCCTCCCTGTCCAGCTCCAATAGGTTATTCAGCAAAGACTGTTTCCCAACCTGAATTAAACCAAAGATCTCATGGTTCCACTTTTTCAGATCTTCTTTGAGGAGCTTCAGCTTTCTGGCGATGCAGTAACTTGGAGACCCTGTCACAACATAAGAATCCCACTAATTTCTCACTATTTCCACAAAACCTTCAGATTTAAGCCACATGTTTTCAAATCTAAAGAGGCTTTTTCCTGCGCTAAAACCCCCGCAGTACAGCATGATGAGGTGATGATCAAAACAAGGCTGCGGGAGGCACTTTTGGGAGATACCTGGAAAGACATCCTCCCAATTGTGTGAACCCAAAAATCTGTCCAAACGAGACATAGCAAACTGGTAACCTCCTCTGGACCAAGTGAACCTTCCTCCCCCCAAATGGAAATCCACCAGGGTTTGGGAATTTATGAACTCGTTGAAGCTCCTCATAGCCAAGGTCAACTTGCCACCCCCAGTCTCTCATCCGGGTTCTGAACAACATTGAAGTCCCCCCCATACACTAAGGGACTTGCCAGAAGGAAAGCGACGACTGCAGCTCATCCCAAAATAACCCCTAAGACCATCAACCACTGGCCCGTAGATACAACAAAAGCCCCACAGGGAAGAGTTGGAAACCAAGCTAAACTTGCAAGAGATGGAGAACTCGCCCACTCTGTACTCAATACAATTGACCAACCGGGAGTCCCATGCGACTAAAATACCTCCTGTAGTGCCTTGGGCGCTCAGAGCAGCCCACATAATCCATCTGAACCCCCAAATGGAACGAACAAAGCTCCTCAAAATACACCCCATTTTAGTTTCCTGAAGACAGATAACTGCAGACCTCCATTCCTGTAGTAAACCTTTGATAACTGATCGCTTGTCTAGATCATTTAATCCCCTCACATTCCAGGATAAAATTTTTAAATACATAGAACAAAATAACTAAACCTTCTCGATGCCATCGGCAAGGACCTCATCAATACTTTTAACAAAAGTCTTCCTCCTTCAGCATTCAAGCAAGGCAAAGTTGAATCAAATGTGCATTCCCCACCAAATGCAAAAACAATCTAAATATCTAAGTTTGTGATTTCTTTTTAATAATTTAATTGCTCTATTTTTTTTAATCTCTTTTTTTTTTTTGAAAAAAAGTTCTTTAACAATGTATAAAATATGCCACCTGTAGTCTCGTCCTAGTTGTACCTTGTGACTGCTATGGAGCAAACATGAGTTTTTTTATTTATTTTCTCATGTGAAATGTAAATAAAAACTTAAATATTTAATGAAGAGAGAGAGTGAGAGGGGGATGGAAACTTGTTTTCCAAATTCATGTAAATTTTAAAAATGTCAGTTGAAGTGACAATTAGAGTAAAAAATTCGTACTTTAATTAAAATTGTCACTTCAAGGGACACTTTCAAAATTAAACAAGAGTTTAGTTAATAAGTTTACAATTACCCTAATTTGGAAGAAAAAATGTCAAACCACATATTTAGTTAAAAAGAACTCAAGAAAACACCATGAATTTGAATGGATTTTTTACCCTACCCATACACTTTTAAAACAAATTTCTAAGGCCCATGTGGTTTCAAACTTAATTCTTAAACCCATGTTCCAAGTAATAGGCATCCCTTGAAGAGATGCATCTCTTGAAAAGATGCATATATGCCTCTTTCCTACACTTTTAAAACAAATTCCTAAGACCCGTGTGGTTTCAAAATTTAATTCTTAAACCCATGTTCCAAGTAGTAGGCATCCCTTGAAGAGATGCATCTCTTGAAAAGATGCATATATGCCTCTTTCCTAAAGATCATGAGTTTGAGAATATCAAATCAAAATTGCATAGGTTTGCTCAAGAATATTTTTGCTGCTGTTTTTTTTTTTCCGTCGTTGACTATTATGTCAAAAAGTAGCAAATATAGTAAGTCGCATGCTACAAAAGTATCCACTCTCCTACAAAGTTTAAGAAAAACAAGAAGTAAAACAGATGAGCAAATTAACATACATAGCATGATTTGAAACTGCACTAGAAAACATATTGCATAGACTATTAAATAGTAATCATAACTTGAAAGTCTGAATCAATAGTAAGCTATTATGTATAAGCAGAAGCACTTAAAGGCAGCTAATAGAAGAATAACCATGCCAAAATAGGACACTGCAGGCATTGACATGAATTGCCATTCCACCAACTAGATTGGAAATTCCCATAATAAATGCAATCATTCTAACAAATGCAATCATATCAAAACAGCAATCAGTAGATCAAACAGAATATTGACCAAATGCCTGAACAGTATCACAAAAGTCATCTACCAGAAGCATAATACCTGGAACTGTCAAAACTCGCTTCAATAGGACTTCATCGAATAATATAAAGTTGTATCACAGGTCCTGGGCTTTCCTAATCAACAAGAAACTCTGAAATGAAAGAGAAATGTAATTGAAACTGAAAATTATTAATAACTGATGCCTTATCCCATCAAGAATATAACAGATTTATGCATTGATGAATCAGCTTTTTTGCAAAAATATAACCATAAAGAAACAAGAAAATGTGAAAAATGAAGCAATGGACAGAAACAAGTGTGTGATGTGTGTTGCGACAAGCAACCATGTCGGTGGAGCTTTTTTGGTTAATTGTCCCACAAGTTTTAACAACATATCACAAAAATGGTACCTCAAATGTCCTACTTGTTATCTTGCTTCCTTTTATTGTTATCTTACAAACACAACACATGTTGCACATCCTCCATATTTGTTTGTCTAAGAAACTAAATATATTAAAGAAATTCAAGGGTGGAGAGGACTTACTAAACCATGTTGACCAAGGGAACTTAATTCAAATGATATATCACTGGCAACCATAAATACTTGCAGCAACTATGAGCTATTTTCAGTACAAACACCTGAATACACCCAAATCCCTTCAAAAATAAAATAATAGTGTCTTGAATAGGACTTGCTGAAGACCATCTAATACCAACCAATCAGCACATAGCAAGAAAAATGTGCACAAGGTTGAAAATAAAGTATACAAGGTATTGAAACAAACATTGTTTCCTAGATCTCTCACCTCCATAGTACATAAAATTACACTCCCTTTTTTTTTCCTCCTTTTTATTTTCCCTTTTTTTTTAATAAGCAACACAAAATTGCACTCGTGTGGTAGAAAAGATGAATCTGCCTTGGCTGAAGGGCAGGTGCATGGAAGAACTTATTATGTCATTAATGCAATAAATATCTATGCCGTGGATGCCATCTCAATCGTCAACCTCTGCTTTGATCTCACTTTGCAATTCCTCCTTGTACTCCTCAAATGTCCCCGGGAAAGTTCTCACAGTTCCATTTTCTACAACCCAAATTTCGCTCCTCTCTTCATCCTCGCAGACACGTGATATAAGCCTAGAATCATGACTAACCAGGACAACTCCACCAGTGAATTCATCAAGTGCGTCAGCCAGTGCATCAATGCTCTGCATGTCTAAATGATTTGTTGGCTCGTCCAATAGCAGAATGTGGGGCTTTGACATGGATATTGAAGTGAAGACAACCCGGGCCTTCTGCCCTCCTGATAATTTTACAATGGGTGTTAGGTGGTTATGGCTAGGAAGTCCAAATTTCCCGAGTTTTCCACGGACAGCCTCCTGCTTGCTAAGTCCCTCTTGCTCTGGATGAAGACGAAGAAGATACTGAACAGGCGTTTCCTCCATTGTTAAAAGATCCACAAAATGCTGTGAATACCTTCCAATCCTCAACTTCTGACTCCTGCGAACTTCTCCCTCAGTTGGAACCAAATCACCAGCAAGAAGATTGAGCAGAGTAGATTTCCCTGCTCCATTGGGCCCAATGATAGCAACACGAGTCCCCATATCAATACCCACGTCGACATTAGACAGCCTGAAATCCTCCCGGTTTGGATAACTGAAGCTGACTTCAATGAGTTGCAAAAGGGGTGGTGTAAGCTCTGTAGGTTCGGGGAAGTGAAACTCCACACTGTAATCCTTCCACTTCTTTGGAGCCTCTAGTGGGGTCTCATCCTCCTCAACCTTGCCCTTTGCCTTGCTCTTTGATGCTTCCTTGGACGCTGCAAACTTTGCTCGATCCTTGACCTTTTCCTGTTGAACCCGATTACCTGTTCTCTTTGCAGCTTTCATCTGCTTGTCATAGATCTCAAATTTCTTGTTCATCTCCTTGCGACGCTGCTCATACCCACTTTCAAAATCATCAAAATTGCCACGGTAAAAGTGGAGTTTCAGGTCATGGAGATGAATAATCTCAGAACAGACTGTGTTGAGAAAATCCCGATCGTGTGAGACAACAATAAGAGTTTTCTTCCACCTGCACAAGTACTCCTCCAGCCAGAGAACAGCCCGAAGGTCAAGATGGTTAGTGGGTTCATCCAGCAATAAAAGAGTTGGCTGCACAAAGAGCGCCCTGGCCAATGATATTCTCATCCTCCAGCCACCACTAAATGACCTAGTAGCCCGGCCCTGCATGTCTTTAGTGAATCCCAACCCGGCAAGAATTTTTGATGCCTGAGCCTCAGCAGCATCTGACCCGATCAGCTGCAACCTCTCGTACAATTCAGCAAGCTTTTCTCCTGCATCGTCCCCATCATAGTCATCATCTCTGTTATCATCCCCTGTTACAGAAGACGAATTCTGCAGAAATGCAACCTCGTTCCGGAGTTTGACAAGTTCTTCGTTGGCCGAAACAACTGCTTCAATGGCAGTTTTATCATCACCAACAACCTCTTGTTCAACTAAAAGCACATCGATATTCCTAGGCACCGGAATCTTCCTCCATGCAAGGAGCTTCAACAGCGTTGACTTGCCCTTCCCATTGGGCCCAACCAAACCGTACCTCTTCCCATGGGATATCTTAACAGAAGCATTCTTTAGGAGTTCCTTCCCGCGAGCTGACACAGAGAAATTATCTACGGTTATATCCTTGACATTAGCATCAGCTTCATCTTCACCGTCAAGAACAGAAGCTTTACTACCAATAACTACAGTGAAAGCATCACGGTCATCCTTGAGAACCTCCTTCTTGGCTTGCTCTGCAGCATGAGCAGCAAGCATGTCTTTCTTCTCCCGTTTCTTCAACTCTTTGTTAGTTATGGAGATGTCAATCGGCCTTGAGTCTGTCCTCTGCTGCTGATTAGGTCGTCTGAAGACACCATCTTCTTGTTGCTCTTCTTCAGAGGCATGTTCTTCATCGTCATCATCAGATGGTGGAAGATCAATGCCATCAGTGTAAGACGGAAATTTTGAAGCCACTTTTTTCTTCGGCTTACCAGCTGTAGTGCTCAAGGAGGAAGATCCCTTCTTTGTTTTATCAGGTTTCTGATCCATGCTAGCAAGCATGGCCGAGACCGAGAGTTTTTCTTTCTTATTCTCTTTGGAGGCATCTTTACTACTTGGCTTAACCTTCGTGCCAGGACCAGCCTCTTCTGCTTTCTTCTTCCCCATTATAGAGCAAATCTATTATGAAAAGAACAAAGAACATCAACGGCATTAACATGAAATGGTTCGAATAAACTTGTCTAAATATAAAAATAATAATAAGATCAACTCACTAAAAGGAAGAGAATTCAGGTACAACAGTTACCCTAATAACAATTTGTAAAGACTATATCTACAAGGACAAATAGAATAGTCTAAGGCTGCAACTTCAAAGAACACTAAAGCATGCAAGTGACAAATAACCAGAATGGGTAAGTTAAAGAATTTAGATAGAGTGAGTATTGCCAAGTAATGAAACATCAGGAAAGGATGAAGGGCCAGCAAGGATTTTCTTTTTACATATATACAATATAAGAACTGCTTGATGTTCCAGGGGAGAGAGAGAGAGAGAGAGATGAATAATATTTCAGTAACAAGCTCCGACAACTGATGCAGCACAAATTAATATCATGTCTATCAAGTTGTGAATAGTTTTATTTAATCAAAATTGTATAGAAACAAATAGCAAATAGCTTTATTTAATGGAAAAATTGCATATAAACATATCCAACATCAATACAAATAGCAGATAGGCATATTAACAGAGGTACATCCAAACAAATGCTAATCTCAAATTGCATGTATTTACTCGACCATTTTTTCATCATTCCTTTAGGACCATATGAACTTCAACATTCCTTTCGGACAAACAATCAAACACACTACCAAAGTAAACATCACAAGAATATAAGAGAATATACCGAAGTAAACATCACAAGAATATAAGAGAATACTAACTTTAAACCAGAATTGAATAGAATCGTTTAGCTCTATGAATTGAAACAAACACAATTTCCATTTCCTCCAAAAAAAAAAATCTTTGAATTGAAGCTAACACGACAGTAAAACTAGGGATTGCATCCCCAGCATCATTGATTATCACAACATTCGAAAAAATAAATAAATAAATAAATAAATTTTTTTTTTAGAATGAAGCACATTATAAAACTAAAAGGACAAATTCAGAGCTTCAGAGAGAGAGAGAGAGAAAGGATGATACTGACAAGCAATATAGTGGAAAGAAAGATGAAACACTAGACTTCATTGGTGGTGCCGGCCCTTTTTTTTAATTACAATGAGATGGTAAATAGATGTGTGTAGTGAACCTTTTTTTTTTTACCCAAAATTTATACAGGCTGCGCGTCTTAATTCAAATTCAACAGGCTACTCAAATATAGTTTAACAAGTGCAGTGTTATACAAAGTAACAAAATTTAAAAACTTATTTTGCAAAGTGATGTAACTTGCCAAAATGGTATGTGTCTGCAACCTAAAGTATGCACCACCACATTAGATCATATCAACAGAGAGCATCCTACCAATGTTTTGAAACCCATATTGTTTGTCAAACAAAAAGAATATATGATAATTTAACTTATCAAAAATAAAGGGGCGAGCTATTCCTACTCCTACACTCCAAAAAGTACACTTTTGATCATTACAAATTTTTTTTTTTTTTTGCAGTGCAAGTGTTCAATGTGGAACTTGAATAGCTGTCCCCGAAACAAATATATGACAATTTGGCTAAAAAAAATTAAAAAATCATAAATCTTTTAGAAATAGTAACTATACTATGTAACTGATTTATCAAAAAGAACAAAAAGAGAGAGAGAGAGAGAGAGAGAGAGAGAGAGAGAATAATTAATGTTTTTCAGATATTAACATAGCATCAACTACAAATTGATATCAAGCTAATGACGAGACAGACACAAAATCATAAACTAAAATAATCTAATGTCTAAGATTTCTAAATTTGAACCCAACTTCTCGGCGAAGGCAGAATCCAAAGAATCCCCAATTCTTTTCTCATTTGATTCAACCCCAAATTCAATGTCAAGAACAAAACAAAATTATAAGAAGGGCTGATTAATTACTCGGATACCAAATAAACATTACAAGATTCAACCCTCCTATAAAACAAACTGAAATTATGATAGGGAGACAATTTTTGGCTCGGTTATATATATATATATATATATATATATATATATACACACACACACACACACACACACACACATATACACATATAAATAATTCTTTAAGAGAGAGAGATAAACTGAAAATAACAAATTGACTCACGTTTGCCGGAGTTTTGGCACGCCGGAACAAAGAGGAGCCCTGCAATCAAGATGCCTGATCGATCTTCGTTCTCCAATGTGTCACAACTGAAAGAAGAGTTTTGAGAGAGGCAGAAACCCTAATGCCTAGATTTTTATACCACCATAGCCGGCATTTAAGACCCGTCCGGTTTTAATAAATTGTAGACGGACCGACCTAATACAATATGAAAAAAAAATGATATATTGTAATTCAAAATTATGAATATTAATCAAAAATAAAAAAATTTGAAGTATTAATTAACATTTAGCTTGCATTATTTTTAGGCAATATATTACATATAAAATATATATTTGATAAGTATGAAATGTGAAATATATATAAAAAAAAGTGCACATCGATAAAAAAATATTAATAACTGTAACTTTTATAAAATCTAATTGCATTAATACAAATAAGAGTTAAATATACATACATATCAAATAAAGTTTAAATATATATACTTTTTATATTAATAATGTAAAACATTTCAGTTCATATTAATTTGATTCAAATGTGCAATATTATATGATATAATGTAATACATATTGTTAGAAGTATATTAGGATTACCTATATATTATTATGATATTAGGGTTAGGATTAGTCGCCACATATATATTATTGTGTAATGGTAGTGGAATAGGATTCTATAGTTTGTTTTCTTTATTTATACTCTCCATGTACAACCTCATAACCTATATAAGGAACTCTCTTGTTTAGTTTCTGTATAAATTCAATCAAATACAATGTAATTCTTTTAATTTTCTCTCCTCTCTGTCTTCTCTTTCTTGTTTCTTTTATGTTATTCTATCAAATCTAACACATATAAGTAATATAATAAGAATTTTAAAATCTAAACAAATTATGATATTTTTTTTTTTACGATATTTTATTGCGGTATTTATTTGATATTTTTTATTTTTATTTTTACCCATAAACTTTAACTTGATTGATACTTCCTCCACACAAGAAGTTAAGGCTTTAAGTCTCCTCAAGGGGCAAAAAAAAAAAAATTGTGTATTCGTGTATTTGTGTGTAATTTTGTAATTTCTTTTTACATTCAAACATTATATTACAATTGCAAATATTGCAATATATTGCTATTTTTTATACCATGTTGTCATACCAAGGCCAAAAGTATCTCACCCTTAGGGACACATGTAAAGAAAGGTTAAGTGGGTGGTACCTTTATATATCCACATAATACTATAAATATTCAAAATACACTTACATTTTTAGAGTTTCTGTTTTATATTTTATATAATGTGTAATTTCGTAATCATATCATAATATATATTTATAATGAGTATACTATATTTTCTTAATACATTTTTTTATTTTTAGATACAATTTATTAGGGTCCATTATAATAAATGCTACAAAATGATTTATTGGTGTTGATAAAAAAAAAAAATACATTAAAAAAAATCTATTATATATAACATTTTTCATTCATAATTAAATTATGTAAGGATAGAAACAAATACAAGATTAAAAAATATAAATAGAATTAAGTAGGAATATCAATCAAATGAGTACGGGATGAGATACCCCTATCTCAATCTTATCTAATTTAACAAGGGGTCATTCTACACCCCCCCCACTTCCTTGTCAATATAGTATTCTTTCATCCTAACATTGATAGTCCTTTTTTAATAATTTTATTATAAGCCTTAATTGTACTTAATTTAATTAAATAAAATTTAATTATAATTATTTCAGTCTTAATTATAGTGATTCATTAATTTATTTAATAATAGCATGCACTAAAAATACAAGTTTTAGGATAAAATATATTTATTAAACTATTAATATGTGAAGTGTGACCTAGGAAAAACACTGTTTGATTTTGGTATAACGTGCATCATAAGTAGACCTTGGGTCCACTTGCAACAGTATTTTGTGAAAATTGAGGTCAAATCCGGCTTATGTGGGTCCCACATACGTGGTGGGGACCAGGACATTTTTATTCATAAATAATGGAAATTATTCCAAAGCCAACTTGATAAATTTCAAGATTCATATGGATAAAATTAGAATTTTGAGTGATTTGACTTTGGAAAATGAGTTATAACAGGGAAGTCATGAGCCCGATGCAACAAGTTCCACGTATAACACACGTATTTGAGTAGTAATTAATATAAAAATTGTAAATAATATAAAGAGTAAATTACATATTTGAGATGTAAATAATACAACAGGTGAATTACATTAAATTCTATTCAATCCTATTTTTTTTTAATCAAATTGATCAAACATGTACTTAAATCGGTATTAAAAGGGCATTGTGGTAATTGGCATTTCACAGTGAAAAGGAACACTCTCAATTCAGAACTGGCTACCGCAAAATATTCCCAAAGTAGGCAAAGAGTCAAACATCACCTCTATCATAACATGAATGTTTTATATACATTAAAGATGCTGAAACAATTGTCCTCCAAAGACTGCTTCTATACTCGCTGCATTGTATAACATTTCGAGACAGAATTGTAGTAATCGTTGTTATTCATTCTAGGTTCTTGTATTTTGTGTTTATGTGATATTCATGCACTTATATGAGATGGAATCTGTTAATGAATCTCATAATAATAAATTTCATCCCATATGAATGCATGGGTATAAAGATATGAGTTATGAATCATTGCTCAATCATCCCAAGAAGTTACAGCTTGATGACCTGATCAATCAGTGACCCAATAGCCATTTTCGCAGCTCCTATACAAAACTTGGACAACGATTGAAGGCAGTAATGTGAGGAGTCTCAATTAGAAATCAACTGAAGTCCCCAATTCATTGCATCCATTGCCACTAGCAGCCATCATCTGCTTCTCCTGCAAACAGCCATTTTCACAGCTCCTATACAAAACTTGGACAACAATTGAAAGCAGTAATGCGATAACTCTCAATTAGACATAAAACTGAAGTCCCCAATTCATTGCCTCCATTGCCATTAGCAGCCATCATCTGTTTCTCCTGCTCCAGATTGTGGACTTTTGTCATTCATACCTTCCTCTCTGTATGCATCCACCATAATAGGTTGTGGAATCCGGCTGACATTGCTTCTCTTTCATTTGCTTGACGACTTATCTCATCAACAATATGACAACAGATTTCTGCCTTGATGAATCAGTTTTTTTTTGCAAAAATAAAACCATAAAGAATCAAGAAAATGTGAAAAATGAAGCAATGGAGAGAGACAAGCGTGTGTGCGCGTGTTGCGACAAACAACCATTTAAGTGGAGTTTTTTTGTCCTCGCACATTTTTACAACATATCACAAAATGGCACCTCAAATGTCCTACTTGTCATCTTGCTTCCTCCTATTGTTATCTTACACACACGCAACACAAGCTGCCCATCCTCCATATATGTTTGTCTAAGAAACTAAATATATTAAAGAAATTCAATGGAGTGGGGTGGACTTACCAAAGCATGCTGAACAAGGGAATTTAATTGAAATGACATATCACCGGCAACCATAAATACTTGCAGCAACTATGAGCTATTTTCAGTACAAACCCATGCATACACAAATCTCTTCTAAACTAACAAAATACAGTCTGGAACAGGACTTGCCGAAGACCATCTAGGCATCTAATACCAACCAATTTCAAATTCAAGATAATGAATTTCACATTCAAGTGATAAGGCCACAGTTTAGTAACAATACGAAAGTGAATCCACTCAGCACATAGCAAGAAAAATGTGCACAAGGTTAAAAATAAATGTATACAAGGTATTGAAACAAACATTGTTTCCTGTATATCTCCCACCTCCACAGCACATAAAATTACACTCCCTTTTTTTTTTCCCTTCTCCCCCCCTCCCCCCACCCCCCACCCCCCACCCACCCTTTTTTTTGATAGGCAACACAAAATTGCCCTCATGTGTAGTAGAAAAGCTGAACCTGCCTTGGATGAATGGCAGGTGCATAGAACTGATTATGTCATTAACACAATAAATATCTATGCCGTGAATGCCATCTCAATCGTCAACCTCTGCTTTGATCTCTCTTTGTAATTCCTCCTTGTACTCCTCAAATGTCCCGGGGAAAGTTCTCACAGTTCCATTTTCTACAACCCAAATTTCGCTCCTCTCTTCATCCTCGCAGACACGTGATATAAGCCTAGAATCATGACTAACCAGGACAACTCCACCAGTGAATTCATCAAGTGCGTCAGCCAGTGCATCAATGCTCTGCATGTCTAAATGATTTGTTGGCTCGTCCAATAGCAGAATGTGGGGCTTTGACATGGATATTGAAGTGAAGACAACCCGGGCCTTCTGCCCTCCTGATAATTTTACAATGGGTGTTAGGTGGTTATGGCTAGGAAGTCCAAATTTCCCGAGTTTTCCACGGACAGCCTCCTGCTTGCTAAGTCCCTCTTGCTCTGGATGAAGACGAAGAAGATACTGAACAGGCGTTTCCTCCATTGTTAAAAGATCCACAAAATGCTGTGAATACCTTCCAATCCTCAACTTCTGACTCCTGCGAACTTCTCCCTCAGTTGGAACCAAATCACCAGCAAGAAGATTGAGCAGAGTAGATTTCCCTGCTCCATTGGGCCCAATGATAGCAACACGAGTCCCCATATCAATACCCACGTCGACATTAGACAGCCTGAAATCCTCCCGGTTTGGATAACTGAAGCTGACTTCAATGAGTTGCAAAAGGGGTGGTGTAAGCTCTGTAGGTTCGGGGAAGTGAAACTCCACACTGTAATCCTTCCACTTCTTTGGAGCCTCTAGTGGGGTCTCATCCTCCTCAACCTTGCCCTTTGCCTTGCTCTTTGATGCTTCCTTGGACGCTGCAAACTTTGCTCGATCCTTGACCTTTTCCTGTTGAACCCGACTCCCTGTTCTCTTTGCAGCTTTCATCTGCTTGTCATAGACCTCAAATTTCTTGTTCATCTCTTTGCGACGCTGCTCATACCCACTTTCAAAATCATCAAAATTGCCACGGTAAAAGTGGAGTTTCAGGTCATGGAGATGAATAATCTCAGAACAGACTGTGTTGAGAAAATCCCGATCGTGTGAGACAACAATAAGAGTTTTCTTCCACCGGCACAAGTACTCCTCCAGCCAGAGAACAGCCCGAAGGTCAAGATGGTTAGTGGGTTCATCCAGCAATAAAAGAGTTGGCTGCACAAAGAGCGCCCTGGCCAATGATATTCTCATCCTCCAGCCACCACTAAATGACCTAGTAGCCCGGCCCTGCATGTCTTTAGTGAATCCCAACCCGGCAAGAATTTTTGATGCCTGAGCCTCAGCAGCATCTGACCCGATCAGCTGCAACCTCTCATACAATTCAGCAAGCTTTTCTCCTGCATCGTCCCCATCATAGTCATCATCTCTGTTATCATCCCCTGTTACAGAAGACGAATTCTGCAGAAATGCAACCTCGTTCCGGAGTTTGACAAGTTCTTCGTTGGCCGAAACAACTGCTTCAATGGCAGTTTTATCATCACCAACAACCTCTTGTTCAACTAAAAGCACATCAATATTCCTAGGCACCGGAATCTTCCTCCATGCAAGGAGCTTCAACAGCGTTGACTTGCCCTTCCCATTGGGCCCAACCAAACCGTACCTCTTCCCATGGGATATCTTTACAGAAGCATTCTTTAGGAGTTCCTTTCCGCGAGCTGACACAGAGAAATTATCTACGGCTATATCCTTGACATTAGCATCAGCTTCATCTTCACCGTCAAGTACAGAAGCTTTACTACCAATAACTACAGTGAAAGCATCATGGTCATCCTTGAGAACCTCCTTCTTGGCTTGCTCTGCAGCATGAGCAGCAAGCATGTCTTTCTTCTCCCGTTTCTTCAACTCTTTGTTAGTTATGGAGATGTCAATCGGCCTTGAGTCTGTCCTCTGCTGCTGATTAGGTAGTCTGAAGACACCATCTTCTTGTTGCTCTTCTTCAGAGGCATGTTCTTCATCGTCATCATCGGATGGTGGAAGATCAATGCCATCAGTGTAAGACGGAAGTTTTGAAGCCACTTTTTTCTTCGGCTTACCAGCTGTAGTGCTCAAGGAGGAAGATCCCTTCTTTGTTTTATCAGGTTTCTGATCCATGCTAGCAAGCATGGCCGAGACCGAGAGTTTTTCTTTCTTATTCTCTTTGGAGGCATCTTTACTACTTGGCTTAACCTTCGTGCCTGGACCAGCCTCTTCTGTTTTCTTCTTCCCCATTATAGAGCAAATCTGTTACGAAAAGAACAAAGAACATCAACGGCATTAGCATGAAATGGGTCGAATAAACTTGTCTAAATATAAAAATAATAATAAGATCAACTCACTAAAAGGAAGATAATTCAGGTACAAAGGTTACCCTAATAACAATTTGTAAAGACTATATCTACAAGGACAAACAGAATAGTCTAAGGCTACAACTTCAAAGAACACCAAAGCATGCAAGTGACAAATAACCAAAATGGGTAAGTTAAAGAATTTAGATAGAGTAAGCCTTGCCTAGTAATGAAACATCAGGAATGGATGGAGGGCCAGCAAGGATTTTCTTTTTATATATATACAATACAAGAAATGGTTGATGTTCCAAGGGGGAGAGAGAGAGAGATGAATAATATTTCAGTAACAAGCTCCAACAACTGGTGCAACACAAATTAATGTACGTGGATATCAAGTTGCGAATAGATTTATTTAATCAAAATTGAAAAGAAACGAGTAGCAAATAAATTTATTTAATGGAAAAATTGCATATAAACATAGCCAACATCAACACAAATTGCAGATAGGCAAATTAACGGAGGTACATCATGCTAATTTCAAATTGCACATATTGACTCCATTTTTTCATCCTTCCTTTAGGAACATGTGAACTTCACCATTCCTTCAGGACAAACAACCAAGCATACTAACAAAGTAAACATCACAATAATATAAGAGAATACTAACTTTAAACCACAATTGAATAGAATCGTTTAGCTCTATGAATTGAAACTAACACAATTTTCATTTCCTCCAAACAAAAATATTCCTTCAAATTGAAACTAACACGACAGCAAAACTAGGGATCGTTGATTATCACAACATTTGCAAAATATAATAGTAAATAAATAAATTTTGTTTTAGAATGAAGCACGTTTCAGAGCTTTAGAGAAGTGACTTTAGGGGGAGGGGGAGGGAGAGGGAGAGAGAGCGAAAGGATGATACCGAGAAGCAATACAGTAGAAAGCAAGATGAAACACTAGACCTTCATTGGTGGTGGTTGCCTAACTCTATATATTATACTTGCCTCTCTTGTACAGTGGTAGGAGCCTCATGTACTGGTTTACCCTTTTTTAAATTACAATAAGATGGTAAATAGATGTGTGTAGTGAACTTTTTTTTTTTTTACCCAAAATTTATACTAGTATAATACAGGGTGCAGATCTATATTCAAATACAACAGGCTACTCGAATATAGTTAAACAAGTGCAGTGTTAGACAAAGTAACAAAATTTACAAACTTATTTTGCAAAGTGAAGTAAGTTGCCAGAATGCTATGTGTCTGCAACCTAAAGTATGCACTACCACTCGGTACCATCATTAGTTTTTTTTTCTTTACCATGATCAGATGACATCAACAGAGCATCCTTACAATGTTTTGAAACCCAGATTGTTTGTCAAACAAAAAGAATATATAATAATTTGACTAATCAAAAATAAAGGGGCGAGCTATTCCTACTCCTCCTACACTCCAAAAACTACCCTTTTGATCATTAAATTTTTTTTTTTTATCGGTACTTTTTTTTTTTCCAGTGCAGTGTACAAACAGGAATTTGAATAGCTGTCCCCGAAAAAAAAATGACAATTTGGCTAAAAAAAGTCATAAATCTTTTAGAAATAGTAACTATACTTTGTAATGGATTTACCAAAAAGAAACAAAAAAAAAAAATTGATGTTTCGCAGATATTAACATAGCATCAACTACAAATTGATATCAAGATTAATGACGAGACAAACCCAAAATCATAAACTAAAAAAATCTAATGTTTAATGAGTTCTAAATTTGAACCCAACTTCTCAGAATCCCCAATTTTTTTCTCATTTGATTCCACCACCCCCCGAATTCAATGTGAACTATAAAACAAAATTATTACAAGATTCAACCCTCGTATAAAACAAACTGAAATTAGATAGGGAGACAATTTTTGGCTCAGTTATATATATGCACATACATATAAATATTTTTTTAAGAGTGGGAGAAAAACTGAAAATATCAAATTGACTCACGTCCGCCGGAGTTGTGGCACGCCGGAACAAAGAGAAGCCCTGCAGTCAATATTGCCAGATCGATCTTCGTTCTCCAATGTGGCACAACTAAAAGAAGAGTTCTGACTTCTGAGTGAGGTCGGAAACCCTAGCGCCTAGATTTTTATACCACCTTAGCTGGCATTTAAGACCTGTCCGATTTTAATAAGTGCCCGTTTGAGAGACCTTCAGCCCAATAGAGAATTGATTCGGAAAATCAATTTGGTAGTTGAATTGATATATAGATTTTGATGTTATAAGTAATTGTCGAGTGCCGGATAAAAACATTATTCATAACGCGGATGGTTATGGTACAAAAAAAAATAAACAAGAATGTATATTATTATTTAATATAAAATATGATATTTGAGTAGGTTTTTTTAAATCACTTTGTTGGTTTAAAATATATTTATTTGAAATATTATATATTTTTTAATATATTTGTAATAATATTAGTATGTGTATATATATACATATATATCAAAATAATTTTAATAATTTTAAGTTATTATAAAATAAAATTTTAATAATATATGTATATTTTGTATGTTTTTTTTTTTAACTTTTGATATTTTAAATCAGAATATTAAATCTTACGTTTTAAATCGTTGATGATTTATTTTTTAAATCGTACAATCTCATTTTGTAATTCGTTAAGGGATGAACTAATTGTGATAATCAATGATAAAAATTATTTTAAAACAATTTTGGACAATGCAATGTCTTTTTTGCTCTATTTTTTGTTGAGATAATTTTGAATGTGTATGGTCACTTGTTAAATTAATTAATTTCAAATATGTATGTAATAAATATTAATATACAAAATAATATTTGATACTATTTAATATAATATAATATAATAGAAAAATATTATGTTACATAATATATATTATATATTCTAAATTATATAAAATAAATATTTAATTGAAATAAATTAATAATTTACTAATGAAATAAATTGTTAATCTAGAGCAAGATTTCAATATAGTGTAGTAAGTTTATTTTTTATATAATAATATATAAATTTAATTATAGTAAAAATTAATTTAGAAATATATATATATATCTTTTTTTTCTGAAAGAAACGTGAAATTTTATTGAACAGTTGAAACTGCTCGAGGCCTACAGAAAAAATCAAGGAGAAAAATATAAAAATCTCTCAATAGGACCACAAAGAAACAGAAATAAAAGGAAAGGTTCATAACATTACAAAAAGGGTTCGAAAATAAAAGGAAACAACTTTCACCCATAACATTTCTGGTCACCACTATAAAACAAGGAGTGTAGACATCTAATAAGCAAAATGCAAATTTGAAATAAAAGGATGAGTTTCTTCCAGTCACATAGACTCACCATTAATACATGCAAAAATAAAAAAAACAGTAGAATAAAAGCTGACCCATCCACTTAAGTTTGACGCTTTATCTTTTGTCAAAAAGGCAAAATGTTATTGCTTCACGAGATACTAAGGCTGTGTTTGGATACATATTCAAAACAAATTTCAAAATTAAAAATCTAAAAACCTGTTTGTTTATCACTTCTTTAAAAAAAAGTTTCACACACGGTTTTCAAAACATATGAAAATTACTTCAAACCTTCACTCAACTCTCCTGACTACTAATTTCCCTCTCTCTCTCTCTCTCTCTCTCTCTCTCTCTACAAATCTAGACAGAGAAACAAAAGCAACGCCGGTGAGACAATGTCATCACCACCGTCGGGGGCATCCCCGACTCCCACGTCTCCACCATCGACTAACACGACATCGCCACCACCCGCGGCGTCTCCACCACCGACTAACACTACATCGCCGCCACCCGCGACGTCTTTGCCACCTCCATCTAATCCAACACCACCTGCAACATCTCCTCCTCCCGCTGCGTCTCTGCCACCTCCTGTACTCAGTGCTATGTTCTCGGACAAAATGTCGGTTTCGGGAGGGATAAAGAACTTTTCTAGCGAAATTTCGACGTGGTTCTCTTCTGGTGGTGAGAGATTTTGTGGGATCTGGAGGTGGGTTTGTGGGAAAATGAAGGGAAGGACATGTGTTGAGGAGAAGTGAGAAATTGGGTTAGTTTTGGGCGTGGAGAAGAGTGTGACGGAGATGGGTAGTTTGGATTTGGGGGTAAAGAAGAGTTGGGTGTAGTAGAGTGCAGGCGATGGAGTGGTTCTTGCATTTTTACTATTTGACTATTATATGCCTTAGCATATTTTCATTTTAAATATATATATATAGATGTGTGTGTATATATATATATATATATATCTTTATTTATTTTCCTAAATCTCCTAGGTTAGATATTGTGCCAAGGTGAAACAATGGAGTTTTTATGTAATAGATATAAATATTATTAATAACAATGATAAAAAAAATTTAACAAACATATAAAAATATTCAGTCCTATTTTTTTAAAAAAATGAGAAAAATATTTCTTTTATTTAATTTTTTTGTATTTTTTAAATTTTGACAATTTTTTTTTAACTTTTTTTTTCATGTTCAAATAAAAATTAATTAAAATCTCTTTTGACTAAAAAAATATAAGTTATTTATCTTAATTTTATTTTTACATAAGATAAAAAAATCTTTAGAAAAATTTAGAAAAATGTAAGAATCCAAACGTATTTTCACAATTTTTAACTCAGAAACTGAATTCTGATTAGCATAACCAAACGCATTTTTGCAGTTTTCAAAAATTCAATTACAAAATTCTGAAACACATTTCAGAAACATTTTTTAGAAAATTATATCTGAATCACTATCCAAACGCAACCTAAACAATTCGTAAATTTTAAACAAACTAAACCCGATGGATTCGCGAGTTATCCAAGGTTGAAACGAATTTGAATTTTAGATTTAAAGGACTATTATGCAATGAATACAATATCGATAAAAATGATATATACAAAATTATGAATATAAATATCAAAATATTTATTGTAATTCAAATATATTAATATAAAATCATGAGAATTTTAAATTAATTTATTTAAAGTATTAATTAACATGTTTATGCATCATTTTGAGTCAATATATTGCATATAAAATATATATTTAATAAGTATGTAATATGAAATAAACAAAAATGTACCGGACAGAACACTAATCATTTAAGTTTTTACTTGGTTAATAACTCTTCCACACCTCTTTATTTGAAAAATTGAGGATTAGAGGCAAAATCATGTATGTGTAATTTTGTAATTTTTTTTACATTCAAATATCATATTGTAATATATCAAATATTACATATCTCCGTACAAAAGATTATTCTTTTTTTTTTTTTATACGTTTGCATCCTAATTAATAAATATTTAACATATTAATTTAATAAGTTATAAATACACCTGGAACCAATAAATATAAATTCAGTTCCTCCTTATTTTGCTTAACAAGGAGATAATGCCCACGCAAGAGGTTTGACCAGCAACACATATTCGAGTTGTAAATAATATAAATTATTATAAAATAACAATTGATTGAGTATTTAAACTGTGAATCCAAGTGGCTCGCGGCTTAAAACAGAGAACACTCTTTCAATTGTGGAGGTAGGAGATTATGGCTCCCAAATTTTTTAAAATATGATTTTTTAACCACTTTTTATATAAAAAATTTTAAAAAAAAGTTAAGAATTGCCCCCCATAAGTTTCTATATTTTTATAAAAATCCTTATAAAATTTTAATTGTTAAAATCCTTGTGTGGTAAAATAAAAATTTTAAATATACACATTTTAACTTTTTAATTTGTTATTCTTGTTTGGTATAATTAAATATTCTATTAAAAATTATTTCAAACATTCATTTTAACTTAAATAAGTCATTGTTATTTTATTTCATAACATTTCCATTCCGCTTCCTACTTCATTCTAGATCTGGCCGTGTCTACCATAATATGAATGTTTTATATACATTAAAGATGCTACAACAACAGTCCATCACCCAAAAAAAGAGACAAAGATGCTAAAACAATTGTCTTCGAAAGATTACTCACGTCTAAGGCTGCCTCAATACTTTTTGCATTGCATAACACGTGAAGTCATCCAAGTGATGCAGTGTTCATTCTTCACACAAATGGAGTCATCCAAGTGATGAAGTGTTCATTCTTCACACAAATGGCGTGAACTCAAATCTCCTATTCCCACGTCATTGTATCCAAAAAATAAAAAAGAAACACGCGGTGGCAGAGCTGCAGTTACCCATCCCAGGAGGTTACAGTTTGATGACCTGATCAATAAGTGACCCCCCCCCCGGGGGGATAAAGCCCCGCGCAGCATGTAAAACAGCAATTTTTGCAACTCCTACAGAAAACTTGGAAAACAATTGAAAGCAATAATGTGATAACTCTCAATTAGTCATCAACTGAAGTCCCCAATTCATTGCCTTCATTGCCATTAGCAGCCATCATCTGTTTCTCCTGCTCCAGATTGTGGACCTTGTCATTCATACCTTCCTCTCTGTATGCATCCACCATAATAGAGTAAGTTGCGGAATCCGGTAGACATTGCTTATCTTTCATTCGCTTAAAAACTCTCTCCATCTCCATCAAATCGTTTGCTCTTGCACAAGCAGAAATAACTGCATTATAAAATGAGGTATTCTCGGGTATCTCCAAATTCCCAGCCAACTGGACAGTACTGACCACTTTATGGAAGAGACCTGCATTGGCGTATCCTTTAATAAGACAGCAGAAGGTCTTGGTGTCTGCCTTCATACCCTCCGCACGCATCTGGTTAAATGTGTACTCCATATGCTTTGCATCTCCTACATCTGAAAATGCCTCAATCACATTGTTGTAAGTTGAGGTTGTCCATGGAAATGAAAGCTTACGCATGTACTCCATCACTGATGACATTTTGTCATACATTCGCTTCTTCCCATAAGCACCAATCAGAATATTAAAAGTGCGTGTTTCTGGCTCAATTCCAAAATTACGAAATTTCTCGTACCATCTCTCCATCATTTCAATCTGACCCTTGTTACCAAACAAGCTCAGAATAGTGTTCATCGTCCATACATCAGGTTTGCACGTGGTGCCCTCAAGCATCCCCAAGAGCACTTTCTCCATCTGGTCAAATTTCCCCACCTTCCCATAGCCTCTTAACACTATATTTTGGGTGACAGTGTTGGGAGTTATTGAACGTTCAGCCATTTGTTCATACAGTGATTCTACCAGTTCGAATCGAGAAGCATCAACACAAGCCTTAATCAGGATACTATATGTAAAAACATCAGGCTGGCAAAGAGGTAGAGTCTTCATTTTATCAAGAATTGAGAATGCTTCATCGATAAGATTGCTCCGACAATAAGCACCAAGCAAGGCCGTGTAAAGTTCAGAGTTGGGTTCCAACTCCTCTTCAACCATTGTGTCAAAAAGTTGATGGGCACGTTGGGGTTGCCCAGACTTCCCAAGGAGAACAAGAAGCTTCATGTAAGTCCCTTCTTTAGGTTGATAAAATGGTTGTTCCTTGAGCATCTCAAATGTCTGAAAATTCAAATGGGTCACTATTATTACTTTTTTGTTGAGCAAGCGGAAAATTTTATCGCCAAAAAAATTAAAACATATATAGTGAAACTGTCCACATATAGGAAACAAACTCCAACAAAACCTCAACTATGCCCACAAAAATCTCAACCCAACCATGAAGGAATCTGACATGAAGCTCCCTCAAAATGGCAACCCCAGACATGGTCAAGTAGGACTTTGCACAAGCCTAGGAGCACTCATCAGTGGGGAGAGGGAGTCTGGCAAACAAGGAGGACAGGGGCATGACAGTGGACATTGGATCACGCTGAGAACTCTCTCTCTCTCGATTCTAAAGAGAGAGCTCTCAACCCCCTGGGCCATATCATTACACCGAAAAGGAAAAAAACTTTGGGCCCAAAAACCAATATATATGGATACACATTTGACAATACATAGATTTTACAGTTTAGCTAACTGTAAGATATCAACACAGGTCAGTCAGATTTTTTTGGGGGGGAAGAGGGGGGATAATCCATGTCAGAAATTGTAGGTAATAAACCCAGAATGGTTTTAAGTTGGGAGAAATTGAAATAATAATATTCCAACAACCAATACATAGCAATAGAAAAGCTTCATTTTTAGAAACCATTTTTGTATTAAGATACGAAATAAACCCCTCCCACACTACATACTTGATAATAGAACTATTACAGTATTTTCAATAAATGGTAGCTCCTTTAAACCAAGCATTCCTATGTACAAAATGAGAATCAATTGCATGTTAATAGAAAAAAATTCAGGGATAATGCAATCAAATTATGAACTAGAAACAAAGAGAGAAGGGAAATTAAGTTGTGTGTGTGTGTGTGTGTGTATATATATATATATATACACGTCTGTGTATAAAAGATGTATGTATAGCTACCTCAAGGGCTTCGAGCCATTGCTTTTTGTCGATGCGGTCGGACAAGGCTTCAGTGACGGTGTTGGCCCAGGCCTTGGCGTTGTTCTTACGATCCAGCTTCTTCTTAATGTTCTTGATGGGGATCCTCTTCGACCTTGGAGGGATTGACGTTTCTGAAATTCCTGGGTATTCGCCTTCCTTCCAGTGCCTCTTCTTAGGCACCGAAGAAGTTGTAGAAGAACAGGTGGCCGATGCGAATGCGCAGCGAAAAACAACCCTAGAATTTACATGTTTGCTGGTGCCAGTTGAGTTCTTGGTCTTGTCTTGAGAGAGAGGAGAGGGAAGGAGGGAGTAAGAAAATGAGAGAGAAAACGACGACGTCATTGCCGGCTACTGTGGACTGTGGAGGGAACTTGGTATGTGTTTGTGTGACAAAACTGAAAAAAGAGCAGCCATCGAGAGTGGAGTGGATGAACATCATCTTCCTGGGACCTGGAGCATCCAAAAGGCCATCTTACCCTTGTTTAAAATGACTACTTTACCCTCCATAAGCGTATAACCTCTTCTTTTTTATTTTTTTTTATTTTATTTTATCTATATAATGTTGTTATAATTTCTTGAAAAAATACTAAAAAGTTCTTAAAATAAAATTTCAATCTAAAAAACTCATTATAAATTTTTTTATCTAAAAGATTCAAAAAATAAACTTTTAATACAAAAAAAATATAATTATTAACTTCTAACTTAATATTGTTAAAAAATATTTTTCGTTAGACTAAAATAACTTTTAATATATATATTTTTAAAAATACTAAATAATTTATAAAATAAAATTTTTAATTAATTTTTTTTTATTTATCTTGAAGGCCTAAAAAAAACCTCACTTCATAAAATGTTACTATTTTTTTAGATTAAAAAAGTTATTTTATATATATATATATTATTAATTTTTTATAAAACATAATGTTGAAAGTTATTTTAGTCTAATCACTAATACTGTAAAGATCTGAAAAATGAGGAAAAAATATTAGTTTTTGCCAGTAGGACATTATTCTTGCACAGTTTTGTCGGTAAAGCATTTTCATGCATTATTTCACCGTAAGATATGTTTAGAAGCATATTTGGAGTGTGTCATAGAAGAGTAATATGCTTAGAATGTTGAAATATACATGTTGTACGAATTTGAGCCAAAACAGTAATAGTTTCAAAAATTAGACCAAAAGGGTATCCAGGTGACCCGGGTGGAAACGGTCAAACCCGGTCACAGGCGAAAATTTTATTTTTTAAAAATTTTCATTTAAAATAATTTTATGAACATTGGTTATAGAGTAACAGGGTCCCCGGGCTCATTAAGGGCAAAATGATCATTTTGCCCCTTGCTCTTTGCTCTTCCACTATAAATAGAACACTTAGACCCAATTTTATAAAGATTTCATTCTGTATTTACAACAGCTCACGTTCATAGAGAGAGAGAGAGAGAGAGAGAGAGAGAGAGAGAGAAAAGCCCTAGTTCTTCAAGCTTCAAGCTTCCGAAATACGCTTTTCGAGTGAGATTTTTGTAAAGACTTGAAAAATGAGAATGAATTTTTTTTTAATAGAACACTATTTAAAATACCCGAACAATATGACCTAGGTTACGAGATTTGAACTTCTTTAATTTTTAATTTCCTTTAATTAATTTAGACTATGAAATTATGTGTACATGTGTACATATATATAATTATGGGAATATATAAAATATTCTATTGTATATATATGTACATAAATATTCATGTGAATATATAGGTGTAATAAATGTGTATGAGTGTATAATATATGTGTAATTACATGTATGTGTATGTATGTATATACATGTGTGCCCAAAAAAATAAAATAAAATGAAATGAAATAAAAGAAATAAAATACAACATGAGTGTGTTTGGTGTGTGTGTGTGAGTGTGTGTGATATAATATATACATATATATATATATATATATATATGACTACAAACACATGCAAGCAATTAATGCAAAATCAGAAAAAGTGAGAAGAGAATAGGAAGAAATCAGAAATGGGGTGTGGGTGATTGTGTGTGTAAGTGAATGTGCAGTGTGTGTACAGTGTGCATGTGTGTGTGTATATGTGTATATATGTATATATATGTCAACACACAAGAGGTGCAGCATGTGTATAATTTTTCCTTACATTTGAGTGTGCCGTGTAGTTTTGGGAAATCAGAAATCATGATGGTGTACAAATCTGATAGAGAGAGTCTAGAGAGAGAAAAAGAGAAACATTGTGTAAGAAATTATGTGTGTGCATGCTTGTGTTTGTGAGCTTCACTTAAGTGCACCATGAAGAAGGGGACTCAGAAGCACGCCCCAGAACTGTGCATGCAACCAAGAGAGAGACAGAGGAAGGGGGAGAGAAGCTGTTAGAATAGGAGAGAGAAACCAAGAAGGTAAAAACTCTCTCTCTAAATTTTCCTTCTGTACCAACTGTTTTGGAGTATTATTTTTGCATGCATGCATCTTAATATAAAAGAAGATGAAAATAGATGAAAAAGGGGCTAACCGAGAAGGCTTAGAATGCAGGAACAGTGCAAAACCGCCATTAAAGGACCTTCACAACAGTGGATCTGAACCAACCGAGGTCAAACTGGGTTTGGCTTGTTAGGGCTTAAAGTAGGTCTTGTGAGGGTTAGAAAAATGGTTGTATGCAATCACTAAGCCCATGGATAAGTCACCAAATCATAAAATTCAGGTTTCGATTTTTAGGTACAACTTCCAAAACTTGATCTAAAACCTGGTTTTAAGAGTGGGGGCTTGAACCCCATGAGAATGGAACCCAACAAAAGAAACCCTATGAGATTTGGATCAGAAATGAGGGCGTACAAACCAGTTGCAGGTCGCGACTATCTAACCCACCATGGCTCATCGAGCTTGATTCGAGGCACAAAATGAATGCCAAATCCTAAGGGGGAGTTCCAGAAAAGGATAGGGGCCAAAAACAGAGAGAAGAACAATCACAAAACCCACGAAATTGAAAAAAATGAAAACTGAAAAATTAGGGCAACGCAGTGGGTGAGGGAGGAAGAAGGTGAACAGCGTTGGGTCGGGCCCCGACCCAACTACGAATGGTTTAAACCTATTAATTGAAACTACACCGTTTTGGTTGGGAGGATTTTAAAATTCAGGGCTGACATCAGCATTACACATTGAATCGGCCAAACCGGTTGGTCCAGTGAAACCCTAAACCGGTTCACTTAAAAATGGAATGAACCATTTGGTTTATTTTAAATATTCTTAGAAAATTACATTTTGACCCCAAGCAATTCTGAAATTTCGTTTTGACCCCAACAGTTCTACAAAATTATATTCTGGCCCAATTCTTGGAATTTTCATGCAAATGCACCCCTGAAAAATAATAAATAATTAAATAATTTATTTAATTATTTTGTTAATTGGGTAAAATAATGATTTTACCCTTGAACACTAAATGACTCAAACAAAGTCCAAATTAAATAAGTAAATAGTGCATTTTTACTATCTCGGGCCTTCTGAACTCAATGGCGGAGTCCAATTTGAGAAATTAAGTTCCGAAAAATAAAGACACGTAAATGATAAATGACTGTACTGCCCCTAATGATACCTTGGGCTAATTAAACATAAAAGATAGTACAATTTAATTATGTCGGACATTATGGACCTAATAATGAGGTCCATTTTGTGAATCGAGGTCCCGAAAATTTAGCTATACAACATGTGAAATTATCAAAATGTCCCTGATGCTATACAAAGTCCAAATAGGACGAAATTGATACCGATAGAAGCCCAAATACTCGTGAGACTATACAAATAATTAAATGTCGAATCGGGGACAGAATCTCACATAAAGTAAAATGACCAAAATGCCCCTGAGCATGGTAAGTGCAAAGTAGAGGCCAAATAAAGGCCAATCTGATCTAATAGTCCTAAGCACAATTAAGACTCCAGAACAATCAACGTATAAAATAAGAAATGACCGATGTGTCCCGATAATCAAAAACAGATACAAAATGAAGTCCAAAAGACTTAGAAAATTATATATAAGATATATGGAATATTTTGAGGACCACGATAGGGTCCGGGGCCAGGATGAAAAAATTACCATTTTACCCTTTTTAGTACCGATGCCCGAATTGAATTCCGCAAAAGCCTAAATCAACTTTATTCGACGTTCCGGACTCAATGGTAGAGTCTATTTTAAAAAAATAGAAACTCATGAAATAAAGACATAAAATCTGATGAATAGCATAATTCAAATAGCAATAGACTGAGTTACATTTCATGATTTTAGGGACACTGAAAGGCAAGGAGAAGGCGGTCTGACCTTCTACATTCTCGTCGTTAGTCCAGTTACATAGCGGACACGACTTCTTAGGGTTGAGACAAACCCATCAGATATGATATTTTGCTAAGTAAGGAATAGGATTAAGTTAGGAATGATTTGCATGTTGATTGAATGAATCATATGTTTATTTGATGTTAGAAAATCACATAAGGAATGTTACTTTAAAAAAAAACCTTGAGTTGATTGTTTATGTTGCTTATGTGTTTCTTGTTGCTATATGGAGATATGATTTGTTCTATGTATTGGTGTTGTACGTGATTTATGTTTTTGGAGAGTTGTTAAGATTGTGAACACATGACTTGAGTAGGTATTTACGTTGATCATGTATTGTATACTTTCATGTGGAAGAGGTTTTATAATTCAGATGCTGTGATTGCTTTAAGTGGAATACATTGTTAAAAGCATGCTCCATGTGTTGGTAAATTGCTTATCTGAGATTGTATTATTGTATGGTGGAATCAAGGTATATTGGCATGGTGTGATTCATTGAAAGCATGGTGTGGGTTGAGCATGTGGTGCTATGCATTATGAGGTTGTAAATCATGTGATGAGAGACCCAAAATTGGACGTTGTATTGGTACTCAGGTTCTATCGGATGTGTTCCGAAAACGAGACGTTGTATTGGTACTCAGGTTCCATCGGATGTGTTCCGAAAATGAGACGTTGCATTGGTGCCCATAATCCATCAGTTGTGTTCCGTAAATGAGACGTTGTATTGGTACTTAGGTTCCATCGGATGTGTTCCAAAAACGAGACATGGGTGTGGCATAAAGTGGCATGGGTGTGTCACGTATATTTGCATAACATCGCATAAATGAATTCAATGAGGTAGTATAGAGTTTGTATGAATGTGTTCTGAATCTTGTCAGTGCATTGTATGATGATATTGAATGACATGTAGATATAAATGTACACTTGCACATGCCACGCCTTAATTTTGTTCCTTGCATTAGCATTATATTATACCAGCAGTTGAGCTGACCCATTCGTGGGATAACTTATTACAGATGACGCTCCCGGCACTTGAGACTTGAGGAAGTCTTTCAGAGTGGAAGAGACATGAACTTAGATGTATATTTGGCCCTTGGGGCACATTTTGTGATGTACGGGCTTAAGCCCAAGATGACATGTTATATGTATGTTGACAGAAATGAATGTAAGCTAAGTTGAACCCGTTAGATTGTCCTTTACCTTTATTTTATTTCTTTTTAGTTTCGTTACACTCACCCCCGGGTTCATGAAAATTTGGGGCGTGACAATTTTCGCCGAGATTCCTTCTGAGAAGTTGTTCCTCTCATCGAGACCTGTATTGTCACCGAACAATTCGGCCATCCAGCGATCACAGCCTCCGCAGTTTGAGAAAAACTAATCTAGGTATGATGTAGTGCTAAGCTAGTAATGAATTTAAGTTTTCTTGTATTTTTTCATGCTATTGGACTGTTTGGTGAGTGTATTTAAGGTTAGGAAACCACCTAGAAGGTAGTTTCTTTGAAAAGCCTAGAGTTGATAGTTCAGGGATATATGTGTTCTTGGGGTTGTTGGATGATTTGTTGCCTTGATTGAGGTGTGTTATATTGATAAAATTGTATTGTTACAATTTGGAACCCATTTTCATGTTGACACACCTTGTGGTTTGGACCATGTGATGAATTGGTGCTTTAGTGCTTTATGGAAACATTTATGTCCTTGGTGAACTAGTAGAATTGTGAGATTGTGATTTGGATATATGTTAACATGTTTAGTTATGACATATATTATGAGCATGGTGTTTTGGAGTTTAAAGTTATAAATTTTGTGGAATAAATTGCATGACTTGAAAAAAGGGACACCATGTATTTGATAAATTGTCGCATTGAGATTACATGATGAGATCATGGCATTTTGGCATAGTGTGATTCCTTGAAAACATGGTGTGGGTTGAGCACGTAGTGCTATGCATTATGAGGGTGTAGATCCTGTGGTGAAAAATCCAAATTCGGCCTTTTGGTACTCGCATGCCTACGGGGTCCGGACCGTAAAGCGAGACATATATTGGTGCTTGCATGCCAATGGGGAAGAACCGTGAAGCGAGACATGGGTGGCATAGAGTTGCATATGTGTGTCATGCATTTTGACATTGTATGGCATCGGGGGATAATGGGATTATGGTCTTGAACTATACACTTGCACATGCCATGCCCTTAAATTTGTTGCTAGTCTTAGTATTATGTTATACCAGCTGTTGAGCTGACCCATTCGTGGGACATTATTTTTCAAATGAGGCCCTAGGCACTTGAGACTTGTGTAAGTCTTGAAGGGTGGGAAGAAATGGACATGTTAAAGATTTGGCCCTCGGGGGCATATTTTGAATGTATGGGCATAAGCCTAATTTATTGTGTTTTGAACTTGAACAAATTGTGGACAATAGGCCTTGGGCCATTTGAAATGTATGGGCGTAAAACCCAAATGAATGTATGATATTTTTATTTAAATGTGTGTTACATGGATAAGTTGATAAAGAGGGATGCATGTTTAAATTTGATGAATTGTGGTCACCGAGTGAGGGTGGGTTGTTTACCTATTTATACTTATGGATATTGTGAAAAATAGGTGGAAAAAATGTTTAGAAAAATAAAGGAGGTTATGTCCAAATTTTCAGAAAATAAAAGAATTGATTAAGTGTGTAAAACACCATTCAAATGGGGGAAATATATGCCCAAAATGAAGGTTTAGAAACTTGAGAAAAGTGGGTCAAAAATGGGGGAAAAGAGGTATTGAAAAACTTGGAAAAGAATTTAAAAATTGAAAAAATAGGTTGCAGCCATGAACAGTAAAAATACAAAAAAAAAAAAATCAAAACTGCTCTCTGTGCTACAATGCCCAGCCCATGACAGCCCGCAACTGCGCCCGCGCCCGTGCGCGCGCCACCCTGCTGTGTGCCACTGCCTGCCCTGTTGCACGCCCACTGCTTGGCCACTGTTGTCCTGCTACTGCACCTGTTGTCCAGCCACTTTACACCACTCTTTTGACCACCTTTTTGAGCTATTTTTGGGGCACTTTTTGAGCTATGTTTGGGCACTATTTTGAGCCATGTTTGGCCCCCATTATGGGCTATTTTAGTGACCTTTTTGGACCATGTTTGGTCACTAATATAAGTTGTGTTGGGCTCTCCCCCTTAGACGATTTTTGGTGGGTTTCTTGGCTCATTTATGGACCATGTCTTAGACTATTTTGGGGCCCCTTTGGGCCATTATTCCAAGGCTTTTTTTTTTTGAAATGTTTTGAGAACATTGTGGGGACAATTTTTGAATGTGACTTAAATTAATTTAAACATAAATTGGGAAAAGGACTTGAGCAACATTTGGGGACCGTTTTGAGTTAAGTTGAATAATAAGTGTTTAATTTTAACCTTGGAAAAAAATTTGAAAAATAATGAGAGAGATTCAATTAAGTTTACTTAATTATCATTTATTGGTTTCTTTTAAATTTCTGTTCCCTCGCACCCTGGGTTTGCGAAAATTTGGGGCGAGACAAATACTTTTTAACGGTATTAAGATAAAAGTTAATAGTTAGATTTTTTTGTATTAAAAGTTTCTTTTTTAAATTTTTTAGATAGAAATCCATATTGGCCTCTTCACTGCTTTTGAATTCTCTCGTCATGAATTTTTTTGGAATAAAAATTTTATTTTAAGGATTTTTTAGAATTTTTTTCTAATTTTTTTTAAGGATAAATTATATTGACATCCATTGAAAATTTTAAAATTATATTATCCTTTCTTATTTTTGCTGACAAATTACACATAGCTTCTTTCTGGTCTATTTTTTTCAAAATAACAAAAATACTCTTGTCATGTCTTTTTATTTTTTACATTTTTTCAATTTTAACTAAAATTTTCTAACTTTTTTTCATTTTATATAAAAATAAATTAAAATTAAATAACTTATATTTTTATTTTTGATCAATAATGTTTTAATCAATATTTATTTAAAAATTAAAAAAAGTTAAAAAATGATCAAAATTAAAAAAATACAATTAAAAAATAGAATAAAAGGGACATTCTTGTCATTTAAAAAAAACAAACTAGATGAAAAATATGTATAATCTGTCAATAAAAATATGAAAAGACTGTTTAATTTCAAAAATCTGATGAAATGTCTTTATAATTGTTAAAAACCTTCGAATAGATTAATGTAATTTACCATTCTTTTAAAGCAATGACATAATAATAATTTTATATAATTTGTCAATAAAAATATGAACAATATAATTTTAAAAACTACTTAAATATAATTTACCATTGTTTTAAGGCAATGGCACAATAATAATTTTATATAATATTTTTCATCAGTAAAAAGTATTTCATTAATAACATTGAGCGTTATTAGTGGAAAACCACCTCACTTTTCTCGTGGCCGTCCCAATAACAGCTTCCATGCATTTATTCATTCCCAGCAGCAGCTACTTGTCAATCCTCACACTCAATGAAGAGGCATAGTACACAGAAGAAAGTATTTCACTTGGATTCACAGTTGAGATGGGCACAGAAAACAAAAATACAAGGCCTCTAATTATCTATTCTTCTTAAAAAAAAAATCATCAAAGTCTGTTTTAGTCTCCTGTTTAACAATTAACATGTAATTTTAGAATAACTAGCATAAACAGAGATATACATAGCATTTCCCACTGAATTCTAAATCCACACAGATCACCATTCCTACAGTAATGTTTTTCAATATATAAAAGTTTTCCGGCTGATGGCCAAGAAAACTACTATATATAGCGAGCTACCTTAGCTTGATCCATACTTCAAAAGTTCCCATCTGAAGGGCTGGAAAATATAAATAACTTCAGGTGAGCTTTTGAAGAGCAGAGCGACACATACGCAGACAGCTGCAATGGCCACCAGTGAAAGCATTGCTGGCTTGTAGATAGCCAGTGATGTTCTGGCACTGCCATATGCCAACTTCTGATCACAGAGCTTGCAATGTCGCTGAATCAGCCTTATTTCATTCTTCTCGGTGTCAAAGCTAGCAACTTTTGCCGATTTATGCCCATCCATCGGTTTCTGCTTGAGGTTGCAGTCTAAGAGGACACCAGGGATGTCAAGAACTACATGCCCACTTCCCAATTTCTTGTTCATTTTCTTCTGAACAAGATGAATATAGGAATAGTAGCCTCGCAGGCATGCATAATCATAGGGTGTCAATCCCGTACTGTCACGAGCACCCTTCCATGCTTCAATTCCCACCTGAAAAAGGGCAGCATATATCAGCACGCCAAAAGGTTTTTCTTCTTTTGAAATAAAAAAAGAAAAGGGGTGATCTAGGAAGAATATAATGTCTGGGAAAACAGTAATCATCTTTGACATTATTTTCCAACACACCCCAAATTCGAAGGGAATTTGTTGTTTCTTCCCAAGTTATTGTACTCAAAAACAAAGCTGCTCAGAACAAGTAATTGGACCATGAAAAATAGAAACAAGCAGAAAGCAAAGCTGAAGGTCAAATTTTTGTCAGGTGGTCTCCAATTGTGAATTTTAGAGCCTCATCCATGGCATGGTTGGCAGCAAAAAATTTTAAGCATGCTAAGAGAGAAAGAGATACCAGTCCAGGATCATCTGTTAATGCATCCAACACACTCTCAGAGCCATCTCTACTGGCTGCTATGTGCAGAGGTGTCAAACCCCCAGGGCCAGTGACATCAGGTCTAAATAAGAAGTTATCCCCATCAACACGTTGCTTCTGTGCAGATCCTGATTTATCCGGAACTCCATCTGGAACGTATCTCAACAGGACTTCCACCATGGACCTGCAATTTCTCCGCACAGCTCTGTGGGGAAGGCCCAAATCCAGCAATGCAAGTTCAACAGAAGAATGCTCTCCTGCATCCACAGTACCATTGAACAGAATGTCCAAAAGTTTCTTAACTACAGCACACCAATCATGGTCAATGGAGAACTCTACAAGCCACCTGAACCGTTTGAAAGGGAATAGATCCAAGTTAGGGTCCAAACCCAATCTAAACTTCAAGTGACTTCTGTGAAGAAGCCAACCCATTTCCTGTATAAAGTCCAAAGCTTGATTCCTGGCTTCTACTTTCCCAGATTCTCCCCGAATGTCATCAGCAGTCTCAGCCTCTTCTATAACACTCTCCAGCGAACAAATCTCAGAACAAACATCCTGCTCAGTGACTATAAATGGAAAGAAGCTACTGCTGAGACCATGGTCCTCTACCTAAATGAATCAAATAAACAAAACCATAGTTCAGAAATTGGGAAAGAAAGAAAAAGAAGTGTGAGATATAGAGAGAGGTGCGTGCATTCATCACATTTCTTGAAATGACATGTTAAAACTAAAGAAGAAACAAAGAAGCCACTTCTTCTTCACACACACAAAGTTGGGGAATTCAAGACCAGCATCCCTTGGCATGTAATAAGAAAAATAAAAGTATAAGAGACTGGCCAAGAGAAAAATCAAGAAGTTTTATAAGCCAGAAGTTATAACCCAAAGCTGAATTTAGAGAAAAATGAAAGGATTCTGATAATGTTAAACCATTGTACTGGGCAATTCCCAACAAATCAAATGTCATGGATGGAATTGATCATTTTGTTATTTCAGCCAACTCCACACAAAAGTAGCTCGTGAATGGCTTTACAACACATAGATAACTTGTAATTAGTATATATTTCTTTTTTTTTTGTTTGGGGAGCAGGTGTATAGGCCAAGATATTTGGATCAACACTTAGTTGAGTAAAATTAAGATGCATAGACAGAATTTTTCTGTATAAAGAACCACAGTAATAGCTCACTGATAAAGGAAAACAACAGGATATGAAAACAGGGGGGCTGTCATCACCTCGATGAATCCTCTCCCAATAACATTTGGTATAGAACAAGCAAAGCTAAAGCACTGGATCTCATTGTGCTCATTGAATGTAGCACCACCCTCCATCATATCAGAACAACTTTCCTGCACCAGATACTTACCTTCTAGTGCACAGAGTAACCTGAAACAGGTGGTGGAAATGACTTAGTATATGTGGAGTGACCATAAACGATGTAAAAAAATCTAAATGAAACCCAAAACCTGGAACATTGTCTTGAAGCTCAGTATCGATGCATGTGCAAAAGAAATGGAGGATACCTCATGGTCGGCCGAGACAGGTTGAATCCTTTGACAAAAAATTGAGCTCTTTCAGAGACAGAAACAGCAATTGGTTTGATGCACGAGATCCTGAAATTTTTATGGCTTCTAACTGGTAAAGGCGTGTCTAAAACAACCTGACCTGTAGAACAAATAAAAAAGAAAATTAAGATTTTTTATCTTCCTATCATAAGTGATATTATTCACGGTACTGATATGACGGGAAAAAAACAGGAGCAAAGAATGAAAACAACATAAAAAAAAAAAACAGAACAAACCATTATATATGAATGCTACTTGATGCCGCACCCTAGTATACACCCATCCTGTTGTCCAGAAAGAATCATTTGATGCATCCAGAAGCCTACTCAAACTGGAGCTCAGATCACTGCAAAGCTGTATGCACCAAGAATAACTACAAAAATTAGAAGTGATTTTCCCAGAATAGGGATTAGCACAATCTTCACTTCTGGGCAGAAGCAGAAGCTTACCTGCTCCCATGTAGATTTTTCCAATCGAAGATATATAGTCAATATGATACAGCCAGGTCTTATGTAGCTCTCAATTTCAGAAGGACTGTGGGATAACCAGTCAAGGATCTGGAAATATGAAACATTTAACAAAATCAAACTTTTCGTAGAAGTAATCAATGGACAATCGAATAATTTCACAGCCCAGAAATACCTGTGTTCGCAGAACAAGAGGGAAATCACTAGGATCTTTTCCAAAGAGTTTGAAAACAATTCGATCTGTGCGACTCTGAAAATAAGTAAAAAAACTACAGTTAAGAGATAAATTTTTGAGCCGAAACGAAAGAACAATTTTCATGGTTCTAATTTGCATCAAAAGGAGCATGCTTCGTCCACTGTTAGGCAACATTTGACCACGGTGGTGCAAAAAATGAACTCAAAATTTAAGAACATAAGGATGACAATCCACAGCTATATTTTTTACATAATAAGTATATAAATTGTACAGTATATAAATTTAATGGAAGTAACTTTAGGAAACAGATTTTATTAAAAACTATAGGAAGTACATGCAAATTAATTCCTTATGCTGGCAATTTAGAAGTCCATTCTGATAATATTTCAGAAAATATCACCTCCAACTCGTCAACTTATATTTCATGAGAAATCCCTAATCAACATTACAGCAACGTCCGTTTCACATTGACATTTTATGCTTCAATTTGAAATCATTCAATAAATGCATGCAATCATGACAAATATACCTGAGCCTCTCCACTGGAACTTGATGGGGACTGGCTAGACGTGGAACCCGAGTTCCCACTTGTCTGAGGTGGGCTTGACTTGTGTGTGTCTTGGTGTATCCATAAAGGGCAACTAAGAGACCCAGTCCCTAGATTTCCGGGGGCACAAGACCTCTCCAGGTTTTCTGCAGAGTCTTGAGAATCATCATAAATGTTATTCAAGTCAATGTTATTCAATTTGATCCTTCCCAGTGATGTCTCTGGAACATTTGCTTTTGTTGGAATGCTGACTTTTGTAGGAAACAGAATAGTGGATTGTGAAGTAGATGGAGTTTGTAGAGTTCCACCCTGCGCACCACCTCTAGGTATTCTCTTCTGTGTCATTTCAGATGCGGATATGGTCACGCATTTTCCAATAGGCCTAGGTGGGTCCTGAAAAGCAATGCAAACATCTATCTTAGAAGTTGAACCAAAAATCATAGAGAACTTAAGACAATTTGAATTCAGATCAAGCACCTTTTCTGTAGTCCCATTAGAAGTCCCAGCATTTTGCCAATCTTGAGAACCAGACAGTAACCCTGATATGTTCCTACCATTGATTGTACCAGCAAGACTAGCAAGGTTTCTCAATAGATGAGACAGAAGATCCTGATCCTCTGCTTGATCTGAGCTATTAGCTGCAATTCATAGAGTGCGTAATTTTTGTAGTTAATTAAGTATGGTAATCATGACGCCAAAAGGGAATATAATAAGCACTAAAAAACAAAAAATCAATTTGAAAAAATAAAAAATTGCAAGCATAAACTCAATAATGTTTAGATCACTTTCAAGGAGTCAAATACACAATATGAATATGCCCTCATTGTCAGATCGAAAAGGTGCATGAGAATAGCAGCACAATCTCTCTGGGGGTGGTTGAGGTGGGGACAAGCAAACAAGTAAAAAATTAAGTAATCAATGACCATCATGACTAGAGTTTCAAGGGCCACAAAAAACACTCCATTCATAATCTGACCAAATAGTAGGGCAAACAATTCAGGGCACTAGTTACATTCTACCACATCATGCTCTGTACTGGCAAATAGGCTACCCTGATGGAATACCTCAGGCTGCACTATGACTGCAGAATTTCAACCATAGTGTTTGCTGGAAATTTACATTCATATGGAATAAAGTTAATTTGATTATAATAACAAAGTAATATTGCACATAAACTCTGGTGCATGATTTTGGAGGCAAGAAATCTAACAAAATGCAATTTCTTTATTAATGTCCCTGGGAACAGAACAACACAGTCAATATATTCCCCAGCTCCAGAGTTACAGATCACTCTCCATATACCCAACAAACAATGTTGTAACTTTAATTCAAAAAATTATCTATAGCTTCTACATGATATATAAATCAACCAATCTCAAAAAACTATTTAAACAAAACTCAAACCCAACAAAGCCTTAACACCAACTTCTAGTGGCCAGCTCACCGGCACAACCCTCAAACATTTCCACCAAGGTTTGAAATTTAAGTTTCAGCATCAGAGATTTTAGTTTAATAAATGTTGATTTTTATCTGAAATTTGAAATGGCTAGAATTCAGTAAATATCTCAAAATTACACTTTCTTCTTTTCTTTCAAAATCTTGAGTAGTGGTCTTATGATCACCCTCCAAAATTGAGCTCGTAATATATAGCTGAAAGCCCACAACTTGAAAAATCCTTTAATGGTCCTGTGTGTGTCATAGCATGCATTATAATCAAATCTACTTGGTTCATTAATGGCCACAAATCTCCTTCCAGCTGCAATGTACCGATGTATTTCTAACACTTCCATGGCTTAATTCTACTTTAGGAGTCAACAACAATTAACCGTGGTTTAACTTTAAAAACCTTCAGATACTCCGATTGGCTTCCTTACACTTCCATATGTTTCTGCAATAAGTTCCATATTTGTACTTATCAAAAAACAAAAAATAATTAAATAAATAAAAGAAGCTCAACATTTTTAGTGGTCAGATTTTAAACTAAATTGATATTTAGTTACTTACCTCAAAATAACTCATTAACAGGAACTGCTTCACCCAATTTGTAGCTTGAAATCCGAAATACAAAATGCCTTATAAAATAAAATAAAATTACTATAAAAAAAATTCCACCAAAAGGCATGCAGCCTAGCCTCCAAGTGTTCTACATCACATCTCCGAGCATCTAGTTTCAGTTCACCTGCCTTTGCCTTCGACATTTCACTAAAACCTAAGCACAAATCTCTCTCTCTCTCTCTCTCTCAATTACAATTATTTTCTCTTCTGTTTCGTTTTTTTTTAGTAGAGGATGGCAGAGGAAAATTGCACCACTATTCTGAACTACGCATTATAAATTGCTTTTGTTTCACCTTTATTGTATATGCATCCAACAAAAAGAGATGGTTTGGAAAAAGTTGCTCTTCAAGAAATCAATAATCCTACCCACTGTATTACATTTCTTTACATATCATCACTTGCACTTGAAGACAATATTTACTGAATTGTCAACAATGTGATCAATTAAAAGCAATTCCCCTTCAACGGCTATTAAACTGAAAAATGAGTATTAAAAGCTAAAAGAACAACACATGAATAACAACCAATAGCTTCCAGCAGAAAACCTTGTATGCAATCAAGTCCTGTCATGTTCATGTAAAGAAGCAAGTATATATATTTTCAGTGATGTATACTTACAATGCATATTGGAGAGTATCCTTAGCAGACTTATCAATAAATAACTACTACCCCGCTCATCATTCAGGGAGCCTCCATTAACTACATTTTCTGGATGTGTCTTCCTCCTCCGCCTGTTATGGCCTGCCAAACGCCTACGACAACTTCTCTTCCCTTCATCAAACTCTTGGAGGACATGAAACCTGCCCATAAGTGTAACAAGGTTGCATCTTTTCTCTGATATTGCTGGAAAAAGGAACTAAGTCTAACACAACAACAACATTTTGTCCTTGGACCCAGTTGAAAAGAATAAAAAAACCAAGGACAGTACTTAAATCTAACCAAATGTTTTAAATTGTGAATTTGTTATAAAGCCTCAATTTTTGGTGCAGAATGTGTCAAAGAAATCACTGGATGCCAGGACATTATTTCATGACAATCCCAGAATGTTTTCTACATGCAGAGATTATCATAGAAAGCATTAAAAGCCAATCTCCACACCAAAACTAACCTGCTACACTGCTGACAGAAGCGCTGCGTAACATTTCCCACCATTGCTCTGCTGACCTTAGAATGCATTTCACAAACCTTATGCCTTCGGTGATAACCCTTGGCATTGCTCAAATCAGCTCGACAATCATCCACCTGACAAAATGCACGGTTTGAGGTAGCCCCAACAACTTTGCTCTTCTTCCCACTTTTCCCCTCCCACTCTTCTGCCTCCATTTCCATTATAGGGTACACCTGCCCACCAAGCTTCAGACTAAGGGACCCACCTTCTTCATTCAGCTCTTCGTCCTCAAGGACAACAATCCTCCTCCGCTTCTCCAATTCTCTCTTTCCTTTCTCATTCCCTAAATTAATTTCGTCTGAACAAGTGGATGAACTGTGTGACAAGCCCTTGTTGGCCAGAATTTCCGACCCAACTGGAAACAACTGCCTACTCCTGCAATCTGACGGCACAGAATTGAGTGGAGTGGCTGTAAATAGATCACCATCCCATTTCCAATCATTTAAATCCCATTCCATGCTCCTCTTCCCAATTGCCTTCAAATCAGACACCACTGGACCATAGAAATGATGAGCCTTTCCTCCAAATTTAGCGTCCATTGATGAAAATTCAAAGCAACCAGGAAAAAAAAAACAGAATCTAATTCCACCAAAGAAAATTACAAAACAAAAGAAAAACCCTAAAAACACAAAGATCAAACTCTACTTATATGCCTTTCAAATTAAATTATTACTAACTCCCAAACACCTAAAATTAAACGACCCAAACACCTCCTAGCCTCTCTACACCACATAAATGGAGAAACAATACACCGGCACATCCATGATCCAAACAAGAGCAGCCGACGAGACCAAAATACCCCATAAATTATCCAATAATCAGTTGTTCAACAAGACGACACCCACACGCCCTCAATTCCATCAACAGAAAGTGTCTTAACTTTAATGTCAACACCATCAACAGTAATAAGCAAACTCAATAATCAATGTAATTCAACAACCCAAAAAATACGAAAACGTAGAATAAACTTGCCGAGAGAGACGGTGGTGAAGTTCGATCCGATGACATGTAGATGGTGGTTGTGAAGTGTAGATCGCCGGCGATATAGAGTAAATGATAGAGAATTTTGATTACGGCCGAAAATGTTTTTACAAATAAACCAAAAAAATACCGCAGCAGAGGAAGAATAGGTGTGGAAAAAGGAAGAGGCTCGTGACCTTGTATGACCAATGATTTTTTTTTTGGGTTTTTAATTTTATTTACCGCTTGTTTTTGTTTCCAAACTGAAAAATCTTCTTCATCTTCGCATACATGTAATAATATTGCATCAGATAAAAAAAAATTATTTAAATAAGTATCAGAATATTGTTGTGTTACAGAACAATTACATGATTATGGTATAATTATTTAATTTTAATTAAAAATATAAAAAAAATATTTATGTATATTATATACGTAACAAAATATTATTAAGACGCGTGATCAAATAAGAGTAAATTTTTTTATTTAATTTAAAGTTAAATATTAATTTTTTTTATTTTTATCAATGAAAGAAATAGATAAATGATATATAAAATAAGAAAAATTATACTTATAAATTGCCTAGTTGTTATAGCCTTCTCAAAATTTAAAAATTAAATTTTTTTATTCTTATTTATTATATAATTTCTTTAAAAAAATTAATACTTACTCTTTTAAATTTTTTCATATTTCTATTAAAGGTCCACCACTAATCTTTTGAGTCCCATTTTATAGGTCAGCTTAATAATTCTTTATACTTGGATAGATAATTACTTATGGATCCAAATATATATATATGTTGAAGTTATAATATTTTGTGTTTATATATAATAATTTTATTATATATTTGTTAATTATATAGTTAATATAATTTAATCAATACAACACATGACTAAATACAAACTAATATCTAAAGATAAGAAAAACATTTCATATTTTAAAACACTTATTTTTAATACCTCTCCAATACACTCAAATATAATTTTTAATATTATAAACACTTATTAGATAAATTTATCCAAACACCCAATAACTTAATCTTATCATATTTCAAACAATAATTTTATACAGTTCATTCAAACGGACATCAAGTATCATTCATGTGTTACTGGAAATAAGATTCCAAATCATAACATTTCTTTCAGAGGAGAATATGAGTGGCCGACTAAACTAATTCCAATTAATTTTCTCGTGAATATAAGTTGAAAATAGATCCAGTCTTTTTTTGAAATTTCAATACGACCCTCATCCAATATAACGAAGGTTGGTACTTTCTTAATACATCTAATTCTCTTATAATTAATATTTAATAAATTAATAATATCTAATAATTAATAAATTTTTAAAAATCAACTTGGATTAGGGGAGAAAAAAATGAGAAAAAAAAAAAAAAGGGTGAGAGAACCTTCCTTCATGGCATTACAGTAAATGGAATGCATATGCTGAAACCGAGGAAGCAGCTGCAAATCTGTTTTAACTCGTTAACCATTTTCTTGCTTAACTTCTAATTCTCTTGCAGCATTTTGATGGTACGATTTGGGGAGAAAATAAAAAATTTAAATAGAGTGTTACCACTTTCTTGCATTTAAAAATTTATGGTGGAGAGAAAAAAAATTAGGAAAGAAAATTTAAGTGATTAAGCTTTCTTCTTTAATATTTTTTTTTTCAAAAGTCAAAAAAATTTGGGAAGAAAAGAAAATTCATTTAATGTAAATTTGTTAAATACCTTTACAGACAAGATAAAAACAAATATTCTTTTTTTTTTTCTATTTTAAATTATTATTTCTTTTATTTTCTATACAAAAGGAACCGTTAATGCAAAGCCTCACTAACATAGAAAGTCAGTTTATGACTGACGGTTCTGATAGCTTAGTACCACCAAACAGTGATGTAAAACTATTGACAAAAGTCACAAAACAAGGCTCGATAGAGAAAGACAATCGTCAAATTGCCTTAGGCTGGTCGAGATACCAAAAACTGGGCCATCTTCAGTCCAGATATAATGGTATCTCTCTACCAAATTAGGCTTGACTTTGCCAACCCAAAGTTGAACAAGCAGAGTTCACACTACCAGAAAATCTTTCTCCACCATGGAAAAGGCTTCTTCTTCACTCAGAAAAGATAAGATACAATTTAAAAGATAAGATAAATTTTTTTACTCCTATTAAAAAATGAGAAGAAATTTATTTTTTTTTTCTAACCAGAACATTCAAACAAGATAGAAATAAATATTTTTTTTTTCTGTTTTAAATTAGCATTTCTTTTATTTTCTATACAAAAGGAACTGTTAATGCAAAACCTCACTAGCATAGAAAGTCAGTTTATGACTGAAGGTTCTGATAGCTTAGTACCACTAAACAGTGATGTAAAACTATTGACAAAAGTCACAAAACAAGGCTCGATAGAGAAAAACAATGGTCAAATTGCCTTAGGCTGGTCAAGATACCAAAAACAGGGCCATCTTCAGTCCAGATATAATGGTATCTCTCTACCAAATTGGGCTTGACTTTGCCAACCCAAAGTTGAACAAGCAGAGTTCACGCTACCAGAAAATCTTTCTCCACCATGGAAAAGGCTTCTTCTTCACTCAGAAAAGATAAGATACAATTTAAAATTAAGTGATGAAAATAAACATTCTTCAAATGCTATCACAAAATCAGAATCCTTTGCTTTATCTTCTTCACAGCAAGGGCAACTCAATAATAACCCTCATCTGAACTATAAAAAGATTACAACCCAAAAAAGACCTGTACACACCACCACTGATAGGGCTAGTCCATCATATGATCATAATGCTATTTTCATACACAAAATAATCATCATCTCTAACATCTACAAGTAGGAAATAAGAAACCAAAAGACTAACTATGCTGTCCCTTTATGGCTCACCGCTCACCTCCGCGGCCAGTCCTTGATCCCAACTGATGTAGACCCAAATAAATCGAAAGACAGAAAGAATATGGAAATGACCCTTTGCTCATATATTTACTCAAATCCTATTAATACTTTTGCTTATGCATGGTGGTTCCTTCTGCTCTCTGACCTCGGGTCTGGATTGTCACTCCTCTCTGTCAGAGTTCTCCCTCTGAGACTCACCCGTGGTACCAGTGTGATTCCTTCGGCGTCTTCGATCCTGAAAGTCCAATAGTGTTACATTTGGGGGGATTACCCAGCACATATCTAAAATGAACCAAGTTTCATATTATTTCTTCTTGTTTTTTTTTTCTTTTGTATAATTTTTTGTTTTAATACAAAGTTACACAAAAATAAAATAAAAAATTTGTGTTTTGCATTTTAAATTTCAAAATTGAACCTCTCGTGGTATGGGATATTCCTCCGATTCAAGCATGCGGACAACTTGACCCATCTTTGGTCTCTTTTCAGCATCTGGATCAACACACCTCAAAGCAGTCAAAAGGGCACGTTTAAGGGCACTTGTAGATGGCCTGACCTCAATTGCTGGGTCAACCACTTCTTCTGAGCGCCTGCTGCCAACCATCATCTTGAGCCAGTCTACTAGATTTACCTGCAAGAACCACCAAATCCAAAAATCAGGTGACTGCAACATGAAATTTCAAATACTTTAAAGAAGTCTGCTTAATTTACACATAAAAAACTGAAAAAGAAAAAAAAAGAGTCTGCTTAGGGAAAAAAGATAATGTAAAGAAGACTACATCATGAAACAAATGAAGCAGCTATGTATTTCTCTGAACTTTTTTGGAACACTTGATGTAATGCAGACCAACAGTTTCCACCTAAGACAAGGTAATTTTCGAAATGAGATGCGTTATTTAGAGGGTATGCCCCTTTGTTTTTTTACACAAATTCTTATTTTTTGATATAAAATAACCTTGACACCCCCGAATTCCCCCCCCCCCCCCCCCCACCAAAAATAAAAAGCAAAGGAAAAAAGGGAATTTCAAATGGGGCAGATAGTTTTCAATGATACCCTATTCGGAGTTCATAACCCAAAGTTAATTCATGCCCATACCAAGGTCAATTCACAGTGGGAGCATTAAACTACCATTCTGAGTGAAGCTGTCAAGATTAACTCTTTGGTCGTAACCAAATAACTTTTTAATATTTCAAAAAGTGATGTAAAGTTCTCCATATTCAAAATTTTAACCGAGTTAGCTTGACCTTGATTTAGAGATGCGATGAAATTCTAGAACTTTCTTCCTTCATTTCCCTTGAATAAGATATAATACTCTTGACTAATAACAGAATATTAAGAAAAATGTGTAATAATAAAACTCTAGATGACTAGATTCCAATGAAAATTTATGGAAAAGGGAAAATCAAGGCAACAATAGGATGTGCTCGTGAACATTCCATGCACCAAATGCCAATTTTTGAGTTCAAGGGAAATACGGTTGATGTTTGCAGTCTCACAAATGGTGTTACCGCAAAAGCTGGCAAATATAATCTTGTGAATGCATGTGCTCACATTTTGAAGTACAAATTAAAGCAAACTTAAATTGGTAATGGAAATATCTATTTGTAATAGATTGGCAACATACAATCCAATGTCGATGCCTCTGCAGAATTTTAGCAAAATTCTCATATTCAGCTAATGATTCTTCATACCTCATGTGCAAGGCGGCCATAATCCACTGGATCTCTTCCAGTAATTGCTTCCAAGAGAACAACACCAAAGCTATAAACATCACTCTTCTCATTTAGAAGGCCGCTATTTGCATATTCTGGAGCCACATATCTGTAGAATCAAGAAAGAAACAAAACATAAAAGAAAATAATGGTTATTTCCTAATTAATGATTATTTGATGTTGCTTCCAAATCTTTAAACATAAGAAACAAATGCAACGTGAAGACGAAGACAATAAACCAGCGGTCCAGCGCACAGCTGAAGTCATTGGAAGCTCTCTTAAAAATGCTCACCCAAAAGTACCCATGACTCTGGTCGTAATGTGACTCTTTCCAGCACCCAGCAACTTGGCCAGGCCAAAATCAGATATTTTAGCATTGAAGTCATCATCGATCAGTATATTGCTTGATTTGATGTCTCTATGCACCACTTTCGGCTCAATTGCTTCGTGCAAGTATGCAAGTCTGCAACAAATATATCACATGTAAAAATGAAATGAAATCACGGACAAATGTAAATAACTCAGAGTGGCCTATGGATGAACTTACGCCTTAGCAGTGCCAAGGAGAACTTTCATGCGAGCCTCCCATGTAAGATGTCCACGCTGACGCATAGCTCCATGGAGCCATTGCTCTAAATTGCCATTGTTGACATACTCATACACCAACATCCTGAAATTAAATAGAAAAATCGAGAAGTAATCAAGCACAAGAAATTCTCTTCTCAATAGATTCTATTAATGTGAGCAAACACCTCCTTGTATATGCAATTGCAAAAAGAGAGAGAGAGAGATAGAGAGAGAGAGAGAGAGAAGGGCAAGAGAATAACACAGCCAATTCCATAAATAAATAATTATGGAGTCTAATACCATTTCTTTTTCCATAAACAGGAGGCCAATATATGAAATAAACATCTCTTCTCAAACAACAGTGCAGTCTGAGAGAGAGAATTAGTGGGGACAGTTCAAACTCAATTAAATAATTTATAAAAAAGTGTCATGTAATAGTTAGTTACACCGTATTATACCTTCTGTGAAAATATAAAAATTGTATAAATATTCAGTTCATAGGATTTCTCTGTTTTTCATCTACACTGAAAAGACTAAAAGGAATATCATACCTGTGGGTTCCCTCGATACAGTAACCAAGAAGTCGAACTAAGTTTTTATGCCGCACATGACCAATAGCCTCAGCTTCTACCCTGAATTCCTTCTCTGCTTGTCCTCTATAAGTAAAATATTAAATATACCATATAAGCTAGTTATAGATAGTTTCATGGGAATTAGATAACATAAGAAGCTATGTAATGACAAGAAAAAACCTGGCTCGAAACTTACAGATCGTTGAGGAGCTTCTTAACGGCAACAGGAGTCCCATTGATCAGACGGCCCTGATAAACAACTCCATATCCACCCTCACCAATAACTTTTTCCTTTGAAAATCTGTTTGTTGCAACTTCTAGGTCCCTCAATGTAAACCAATGACCCCAACCGAGGTGAGAGAATTCAGGCAGACCAGATAGAGGAGAAGGAGCAGTTATAGGATGCATAGAAGGTCTCTGCACATTAACTGTCCCAGTACTCCCTTTTTCTCCCGAGTGAGACCCATCACCATCTTTCTCTAAATGATTAAATGAGCCTGATTGACTGCTATTATCAGCATTCTTTGTCTTCTCTACAGCCGAATGCATCAAAAGATTGTCCGAATCTTTGTCACTGAACTTGTCATTAAGGGCAAGGAAATCCCCATCATGACGAATCACGTTGTTTTCTGAATTTTGATCAATCCTAATCTCTTTAATTTCCTTTGATAAAGCCGGGATTTGGCTAATGGGAAGTTTATCATTAGCCCTTCTATATTTCTTCCGTGAAGTAAGACAAAAAGATAGCACAAGGAGAATAAGTACAATAAAAACACCCACAAAGATCCCTATCAGAACCCACACCTTAAGATTAAAAAACTGTGTTCTCTTTGATAATTCTGTTTTCAGATCAGACGCCATTTTTATAGATGCCGATACTCCTGTGAGATAAAAAAAAGAAGAAGAGAGAATTGAAAAGGCAATTCCATGTGTGCACAAAGGATAAACTATGTCATATGTTTGTGTGTTCTTCTTTTAATTAAAGCATTATCCAATTTTGTTGACTTCTTTTTCCCCAATTCTTATTTCTTTCCACATTTCCAAAATGACAATGGAATACAATCATTTACATATAGTATGGATGACCTATTAGGTTTTAGATCAAATGATCATCCAATACTGTGTAACACTACCCAAGGGTCGATCGTATCCTTCAGTACCAAAAAACTCTGGAATGGAATGAGAATGTGGAAGAAATATGGTCACCATATCACAACAAATTCATGGAGGGAGGGAGGGGAGAAGGAGAGAGAGACAGAGAGTGTGTGTGTGTGTGTGTTCAAACAAACGGACAATTTCCAATCTCTCAAAGATAAGCAGACGAAACTAAAGCGAAATGAACTTCCAAACTTTCAGAAACCAAATCAATAACAAAAAAAAAAAAAAAATTTAACCGAAAGAAAGAACAGCAAATGCATCACTTTCTTTATACAACACAGCCAACTAAACAGTCGTGCAATAGAATCATACAAGCCTGAAAATTCAAATGAGCATGACTGCATATATGTACATATATATACATACACACATGTATATCTAAAGTTTCTCGTTTTTACCTGTATGCGATTTGATGCAGAAAAAAGCAGCCTCCACAAAGCGTTTTCACACTCTCCCCCTCAGAAAATGAACGAAAACTCTGAACCCTAGATCTCTTTTACGAGAAATCCTAGAACCCATCTGGAAATGAACCCATTCAAACAACACCAAATCAAACCCATTGTCAAGAATCCCAAATATATATGTAGTTCTCAAGGATTTGCTTTATGGGTCTTCTCTTTTGCTTGGGTATCTATATCTTTAAAGAGACCCTTAGATGACAAAGAAACCCCTTTTTTTGAAGTTGAAGGTAATTGCAGAGAAATGGAATTCCGGGGTTTGTGTGGAAATGGTGGTGGTGGGGGTGGTGGTGGTGGTGGTGGTGGAGATTAAGAAGCCATGGACTTATCACTGGTAGGTAATGCCTCAGATACAGCAAAAGAAAATTGCAAATATATAAATTTGGTGATTTAAAAGAAACTCTTGAAGATGACTGTGAATCATTATCAGAACTTAATTAGCATAAACATTTAAAATATTAGACCTTTCTGTGAGTTTTTTATTTTTTATTTTTTATAACTCAATTTTCTAAATCCATTTCTTGAGTCAAACATCAATATTTTTAAAATATATAAAAAAATGTAGTAGAAATAATGATTACAGGAAGAAACATGTGATCAGTGTGACTGAAGAAAAAGTGAAATGCTACTTACACTTATATTTGGGCCGAAGGAATTGAAAAAAAATAAAAGAGAAAGCAAAGAAAGAAAACTTATATCAAATTTATTTTAAAAAATAAAAAATAAATAGAGGAAGAAGAAGGGAGAGCTTAACATTTATTTGAGTAATTTTGTTATCCCTTTAAAAGTGAAAGAAAATAAAGGTAAATGAAACAAGAATTTAATAAATTTTTAATAATACTAATATTATCCTTGAAATTATAAAAACTAAAATAAAAATAACACATCTAGCCAAAATGATATAATAGTAAAATAATATAAAATATTTTTTTTTCTTTTCTCTTCTTTATCATTTTTTAAATAAGATGAAATAATTATATTAATCTTTCATCTTTTTTTTTATTAGTTATTTAAACATAAATAAGAAATTACACTTTCCTCCTTTCTTATCTCATTTTCCTCGAAACTATTCTCTACTCATTTTCTTTCTTCACTACTCATCCAAATGAACTGTTAGTGATATGTTACAAGGTCAAATAAACATACTGGACAACATATGATATCAGTAGAAGGAAAAATATTGTGAAGATTGACTTTCACAATGTGATAGATTGATTCATATATTATACGTGTAGATGTCATATATTTGTGTGTAATATATTTATAAATCATGTTGCAAAAAGTCAAAATTTAATCGTCACGATGACAGTGGCACCAATGGGTTATTAGGAATTTTTGACCTGAGGCACGCAATTTAAAAATATATTTCCCGGACCCAGGTTAGTTTCAACTTATTTCCTGGAGACATGTCCTTTTGAAAAGCGTCTAAATCTAAGACGCCTCTATAATTTTTTTGAACAAAAGCGGAAGAAACCCATACGCCTTTGAAAGGCGGAGGAAACTCCTACGCCTTTGAAAGGCGGAGGAAACTCCTACGCCTTTCAAAGGCGGAGGAAACTCATACGCCTTTCAAAGGCGTAAAACCTTTAGACGCCTTTTACTATTTATATAACACCACAGAAGCGTCCTCTGTCATTACGACTTTTCTGCAACAGGAAAACCCTAGCCGCCGTTCGTCACCATCGCTCGCCGCCGTCGCCGTCGCCGTCGCTTCGCTTCGCTTCGCTTGCCGTCGTCGCTGTACGTACATCTCTAACTTCTTATACCATATAGTTTTTGCATGATCCTATTCCCTGATCAGTCTAATCACCCTTTCCTATTTATTATACATGTTATTTAATTTTTAGAAGAAAAAACATTTAAATGTATTTTCTGGCTCATCCAAAAAAAATCTCTAAATATTTTATCATTTTTTATAACACCCAAGTTAATGCTCAAGTGATTAATTTGCTTGATTGAAAAATTACAATTTTTTTAAATAACAGAGTAATTATTTTTTTTTTTGTTTTTTCATGATTAATCGTTGATATGTAAGGGGGATCAGAAATTGGAAGGCTCATTGTTGCCTGACCATCTATGTTCTCACAACATTGGACTATATTAGAATTATACACTTGTTGAAGTAAAACTTGGGGAGATGAAGCCATGAAGGGTGTTAAAATGAGGCAGGTTATTGTTTGTGGTGAAGAAAAGAACAACATAGACGGAAGAAATTAGGTGGAAAAAGAGGAAAAAATGTGGTAGTCATGTTTATGTATATCCATTAATACTAGTGACTTATTTGGTGCTGAAGTAAGCAACTCTAGCACAATTTCATAGAGAAAATTTTAGTGTTTTGCATGTTTGTGCAAGAGATCTAGTCTCCTTGTTACACTTCCAGGGTACTTTTCTTGTTACATTTCTCATTGGCTAAGCCTATAGTATAAAGTGGCATTTGACATACTTGTGGGTCAGAACTTAAAGTTCTACTTCTTGGTACTTCATACCTACACGGCAGATTTTGATTGGTACTTGGAATTAGGTTTGAGTTTAACATAGAATTTGTATATTACCATTATCTTTGTTGAAATAATTATGGGTGCATACCAAACAGCATGCTTAGTTATATGCATATCTCAATAAAATTTTATCTTAGAAGAGAAACTTATTAATGATAAATAGAAAAATGTTATGAGATGTACATGTATCTTCTAACATTATTTTAGTGCTGCTTCAACACTTTGTTTTAGTCCTATCACAATTATACATGTGTTGTGTGTGTGTATAGAGAGAGAAAGAGCATGTAATTTGAATCCATTATATGATGAATTTTGATGAGAAAGTTTCAAAAGTTTCTTAGTTTTCTGCCGTTATGATTTATACATGTGCTGCCATATTGCTTGTCTAACCCAAACTTATTATTGGTGATATGTGGCTATTGCTGTTAAGTTGACCTCCGGTTGCTATGTCAAAATGGGTTTCAATATAATGCAACTTGCATTATTTTTTATATTGTCTGGTGACATTTTCGTAGAATATTCGTTTTTTTTTTATATTTCCTTGCCAGAAGTGCTTTGTTTGAAAAAAACCACAGAAAAGACCACCCTAACTTCCCTACACCAAAAGCGGGAAAAAACCAATAACTCACAGTGAAAAGCTTATCCACCAATACATAATTATTGTTTGATAGTTTAATATGTTAGAATCTGGGTCTATCTAGCAGAGAGGCCCATATTGTTGGTAATTGCAAAATTTCTTGTTGCTTATGTTTTCATTTTCATTCAATCAATTTTCAGTTCGAAAACATGGATTTTAAAGAGAACATATTTCCTTAAGTTGATGAAACTTTATGCATCCAATTGATTATTAAATTAAAAAAAAAAAAGTGTTGGCTGGTCTTCTTTCTTTCTTTTTTTTTGTTGATAAGTAAATGTATTTCATTAAAAGTGCCCAAGGGCGGCAACCTGTATACAAAAGAGACTCACTAAAACTAGATTCTCATATTCTCCAAAAAAACAACAAAATTATATACATACCGACATATGCCTCCGAAGTCCAAAAGCATAAAACTTAAAAAAAATAAAAATCATTGAATCTACAAATGCCCATATTTTCCCCTTCAAAAATGTGCCTATTCCTTTCCATTTATAAACACTAAAATAAACAAATAGGCACTATTCTCCACACTCTTCCTATACTCCCCCTTCCACATCCCCCTACCCAACTTTTCAAACAATCCCTTACCGAAAAATGCATCAGCCAATAACCAAATAATGAGAATACCTAGTTCCATACTTCCCTCACAAATGGACAATGAAGGAAGAGATGGTTGATTAATTCTTCGTCATTCAAACGCATAACAAAACCTCTTTTCTTGAGGTTATCCATTGTTAGAACTGAACCCCAAACAAGAGACCGAGTAAAAAAATTTGCTTTCATTGGCACCTTCGTACCCGAGACAACTTTTCAATGGAATTGTCATTCACCACTTTTTGGCATATTCTCTTGGCTAAAGCCCAAAAATCAATGTTTCCTCCATTTTCCCAATCTTGGAAATTCCTTCGGAAGGAAGGATTTCACACAATTCCTTCCTCCAATAAAGATAAGTACTTCCAAACCTTTGCATCTGGATTTGTAGCAAGGTGGTAGAGCCTAGGAAATTTCTCCTTCAAAGCGACATCACCACACCAAATATCATACCAAAACTGGACCTGAACTCCATCTCCAACCTCAAGACCAATTCTTTTAAACATTTCATCTTTTCCCCTTCTAATGGATTTCCATTGGCTCACCCCCAAAGATCCCTCAACTTCATTTGAACCCCAACCATCTGTGTGACTTATTACTTGTTAATATTTGGTAATAAAAGAAATCAATTTTCATAAGGAGAATGTGTGTTTAGTTTCCCTAATACCAGTTCATGGAAATTTTTATTTTTTCATACATAAGTTCTACTTTATGCTATTTTCTTGCATATTATGCTCCCGGTATTGTTGCCTATGTGAATCAAATTTTTTTCAGCTTTAATGACTTAGTTATTTTACTTTTTGTACTTATTTACTTTTAGTTAAATATGGATGAACGGAGAGATTTACCTGAGCCAGGCCCTAGCGATCCATCGGTGTTGTACTTACAACATCAGCATCGCTCGACCGCTATTTGGGACAGTCATGACTTGCCCACATTGCATTGTCGGCGCATTGAGGCATCATTACGTAGAGTAGTACGTGTGTTAGACACACGGGTATTGCGATGTTTGATGAGGGCCGGGTTCTATGGGTTGTATCGGTTAGGCTTCATGGCGCTAGATTGGTCCCTCATCACTGCACTGGTCGAGCGGTGGAGAGTTGAGACTCACACATTCCATTTGCCTGTGGGTGAGGCGACTATTACACTACAGGATGTTTCATTATTACTTGGGTTGCCGATTGATGGCGGTGCCGTTACAAGTCAAGAGGTGCAGAAGCCTATTCCCGAGTGGCAGCAGTTGTGCCGCGACTTGCTCGGGATTGCTCCACCTGATTCAGCTTTTGATGGATCACGTCTTAGGCTGAGTGCATTGACGCACCATTTATCTCAGCCGATCCCCAATGACGCTGACCAGAGATTTATCGAGGCGTATAGCAGGACATACATTTTGGTTCAGCTAGGTGGGTGCCTTTTTGCAGACAAGTCATCCAGTAAGGTCAAGTTGATGTTTTTACCACTACTGCGGGACCTTGATGCAGCGGGCAGGCTTAGCTGGGGTAGTGCAGCTTTAGCCTGTTTATACCGTGAGCTGTGTCTTGCTACTAGGGCCGAGGCATCATCTATTGCTGGCCCACTTGTTCTTCTACAGGTGCGAATTGTTAACATTATGTTTAACATTTTATGTTCAATATTTATAAAATGAATTAAAAGTGTCATCCCATTTATGTTGTTATACTTTCTCCAGCTATGGGCTTGGGAGCGACTTCGTCATGTTCGACTTGAGCGTCGCGATGTACATCCACGTGCACCATCCCCACCGATAGCTGTAGGCTTACCTGGTGCTCCCCTAGGATGCAGGTATATAGTATGCTTTCAATTATTATACTTTATTTTTGTTGTATTGGATTACTTATTTTTTGACACGAGTAAAATTTAATTGAATATATAATTTAGCTTACGTAAAATTTGTCAAGTATAGGTGGGATGTCCCTCACTACCATAAGGACACCCCTGCCCACAGTCTACGCCACTACCGAGACCAGCTAGACCAGATGAGGCCGGAGCATGTATGTACATGATTATGTCATATAACATGTGTACCTCACCTAAGATATAAAAAATGGTATTAGTATTCAAACTGACAACATGTATTACATAATGTAGATGATCTGGGAGCCATATACTGCAGATGTCATGCAGTCATTGCCCGATTACTGCCTCCGTGGTCAGGCGATTTGGGGAGCACGGGTGCCACTTATTTACTTTGCAGTTATTGAGTGGCACTTCCCAGACCGCGTACTACGGCAGTTTGGAGTAGTGCAGGGCATACCAACTTCGTGTGATTCTTCCCAGGAGCTACATCGTATCGACATGCGAGGGAGGCATGGATGTGATTGGTCGGATCATCACAGGGCATATATCGGCCAGTGGGACCACCGTCTCGACCACGTCGTGTTTGGGGATGGTTCAGATAGAGCTACGGATCAGTGTACCGATGACTATATGCCCTGGTACACAGGGATTACACGGAGATTAATCGGGCCAGTTATTCAGATGCCAGCGGTTGGATTCCAACCCGTTGGTAGCATTCGACATCTGCTGGTATAAGAAATATCTCTTCTAGAACTCACTCCTGACTTGCACCTACTTCTTATTATTTGTTGATGAATTTAATTTTTTCAGGAGGATACAATGACACGCATATCTCAGATTTCAATTATCCCCGAGATTGGTGATACAGTTCATCAGGACTTATTCCACCTGGTCCGCCATATCCATGCCATGTCTACAGCATGCTTGGCTGCTGTTGACGAGCATCGACGAGTGCGTGACGGGGAGGGCCAGCAGTACGCACATTCAGCGCCATCAGCCAGTCACCATACTCAGCCACAGTCACAAGAGCCTGAAGACACGAGTTTTCATCATTCTATGAGCACACCTGTGGCTGATCATGGGATTGCTTCACACTATTCCTCCCCTGTACCAGATCCGTTTTCCTCATACTTCATCATGGAGCCTGACTCTGTGCATGTCGGGGGTGATGATTGGGTGGAGGAGCCCGTTGGTGATGTTCTAGTGCCAGAGCCGGCACAACATGGGAGGGAGACACAGTGTCTGACACAGGCTGCTGACATGGAGGTGCAGCCAGAAATGCAAGATGGTCGAAATGATGTTATAGTGTACAAGAGACGACGGACTGCACGAGCCAGACCACGTGAGCATGGACGAGGTCACTGGCATACACAGATTGATGAGGGTTCGTCACAGTTGACTCAGGCCACGTTTCAGCCTCCACAAAGCAGACCAGTACGACAAAAGAAAAAACCAACATGTGGCACTTAACTGGTAGGGTATATTATATTTTTTTTGTTGATGATAACAGCTTGAGTACAAATTTTCCAAGCAACATGTGTTTGATTTCTTCGCTTCACTTCTTTTTTGTAGGAATAAATGGAACTCTGTGAAGATAGTGTCCTATTACATCGAGGTAAGCATTGAAGTTTTCTTGGTTGCAGCTATATGCTTGCTTACACTTATGCACATGCACAAAATTAACTTTTGTTACAATTGATGTTTTGGATTTAAAATTTCAGAACCTTCAGGCTTTGGATTACTTGTTTACAAACGTTTTGATAAGAATGTTTTAGTGGTGGCAACAAAGGATTCATCAGTTTTGGCTCTTGAGAGTGATACAGGAAACACTATTAGCTCTAGCATGGTCTGTCCTAAGAAACCCTCTAGAGCTTTATTCATGCAGATTTTCGGTAATTCACCAGTCACTTTTTCAGGTTTTTGTATTGTACTTTACTTGACAAGACATATCTGATATATAAAAACTTCATGTGGATACCTTCCCACTGCAATAATCTTTTTCAGGATTTTACTTTATGCCAACATCAAAATCAACTAAAAGATTAATTTGTTAATGTTGCACAGAGGGACATGATACATCAGGTAGAGGATCTAATAAATTGGAGGGTCCAGACTCGAGTAAGGGGCACTCTATTGATTGTGTCATACCAAAGCAGTTATTAATATTGATATGTTCTGAGAAAGCTGCTTATGTCTATTCCGTAGTGCATGCAGTTCAGGTAATAATACTTTATGTGGGCACCTGCGATATGCAAAACTACTATGTTTGGTACCTATTGCATTAATTTTTTTTTTCAACAGGAAATGATGCTATATTTATTTCAAGAAAATAAGAAGCTTCGTCAACAATTCCTCTAATATAATTTCCCGCAGCAAGCAATACTACTCAGTTCGTGTTCCTTGGTAAAATGGATCTAGTTATTTGGAACAGTGGAATCTAACTTGTATAATTTCTATTTTATTAAGTGATTGAATTCATATTTACCTTAACAAAACTTTGTGAAATTTTAGGTCCTTGCCAGAGTTGTCCCTTTTGAAGGAAACTTCAATTAGAGGTCTCACATTTTCAACTCCAAAACTGAAATCAATTTCTGAAAGTTCAGTATGCTCGTCACGGGATGGAGAACTTATTATGGTATAAAAGTGTAACTTCATAAGTTGGGTATATTTCTCATTTGGACATAGGAGTTGGAATTTTTTCATTAACTGATCAAATTTCTCCTTGTACAGGTGAATGGTGATCAGGAAATCTTTTTTGTCTCAGTTTTGCATGAAAAGCAAATGTATAGGTATGCACATCTGGTTGAGCTGAGCCTAATTTATGGAACTTGATTAGCATTCCTCACCTCATTTGCATTTTCATGCCATTACGCCTGTTGTTTCTTCTTCCTCTAAAATTTTATGTCGAGTGGATTGTTTAGATAGCCAGCCACATTAACCTTTTTTTTATTTTTTAAAGATGACATCGACATTGAAGATCCAGTAGAAAAACCAAAAGGACATCCTATGATGGCAGTACTAAACAAACAGAAATTGACAAGCAAATTCCAGGCATTAAAAGGTCAGTCCAAGCTGCTAGATCACCAATATCTGCAAGCAGTGGAACTTAATTTACTTTGTTCCCAATTCACTGATACTGCTTTTTTCCAACTTCTTACTGTTTCATTTCATTGCAGCGCTAATATGTTCACTGACTGCTATAGATGGGATTTATTAATCTTTAAATTGTTTCTAAATGGTTTGGTTTCCATTACAGCTTTTCTCATTTTCTTTTTCTTTCTCTACTTCTTTCCATGACCTAAACAAGCCTAAGTAACATGGATATTTTAACGTAGTTAGATGCCAACATTTCTTTTGCCCTCCTTAGTCTTTAGCCATTGACACACCTTGGATGGGTCCTTGCCTTGGTTACCAAGAATAGCATCAATATTATGCCTATCCTTAACAATGTAGTGATTCAGGTGGGGATAGACACTGCTTTTTTGCATCCCAGTTTGATCTTGTTACTTGTGACCAAACTGAATCTAAAGAACTGATGACTTTCCCTTATAATAGGAACTAGCACAAACCCAAAAAAATAAGTTATCATATTAACACTTATGTCCTCGTCAATACTTCTTCAATATGCTAAAGACGAACATCATGAGGACATTCCATTGGCACACAATGAACTAGCTATGTATATTTCCATCTTCACCATGTTCATCTCCTTTCTAGAAGATATGAATTCTCTTTCTGAAGACTATAATTTGCACTGAATTCTCTAGTTTTTAAAATGTAAATAGGAAACGATAAAGGAAATATAAAACTATATAAGTAGATGTGTTTTCGATGCAGTAAAACTAAAGGAATTCTCTTTTAGTTTTCTTCTATGATATCATAAGGTGGGCTACAATAGGCAAAGTATAATATATGATGTTCAAGTGGAAAAAAAAAAAGAAGGTTTTCTGGAAAAAGAACTGCACTCCATCAATCTACATTTTGTCGAGTTGGTTCATTATGAAGACTGTTGACTTTCAATACCCTTACTGGTCTAAGACTATTTAGACATTCAAACCTGGATGAGGGCTAATTTGCACCTTGAGTTTTGGACCACTCTTTGATCTTGTATTAGCTCAACTTCCACATGGCTCATAGCATTGGCAATTGAATGCTTACATTTAATCATGCATGAAAGGAGGACTGTGGAAAGTTGTTCATATATAATGTTCCACATGTATTGACATTAAGTGCCCAAAGAAAGAAAGGATCTTTGTCATAAGCTGGAAGGCTTGCAACTTCTCACACTGCATAACAATACCTTTGCAGACTTTTCAGGATAAAGTGTGACTAACAAAGTAAAATCTAAACAGAAAAAATTGCTTATCTGTTCCATCTCTGGGTGCAGGAATCAAGTGAAGCGAAAATGGCAGTAAGCAAGTTGAATGAGAATTTGAGGAAGTTGCAGGTATCCTAAAACATATTTTTCATTCTCAAACTTCCCATTGGTCCCATGAAAATTGTAATTTCTTATTTAAATGGTTCAATTATTTATTTACATGGCATTTTAGTATAGAAATTCATCTTTTTGAATGGAGTCGTTCAGAAAAATAAGAAATTCTAACGTATTTCTTCCTTCACAATCTTTTAAAGTTTTCTTGAAATGACCAAATTTGTGATTTTAAACATCATTTTTTATATGATAATTATTTTTTCAAATGAATCCATTGAAATGATGAGTTTTATTTTTAAATGTGATATTTTTGGTGAATAAAATCATTCAATTTGAGGTAATTGTGAATGACAACTTCAAGTAAAATCTAGCTGTGCCATCAAACTGCATGCCTGCAATGTTTTGTCTTGGAAGGTTGAATTCACAAGAATTCTAAAGGATACCCTATAGGTGATTTTCTTCCCTTCGCTTACATAATGCCTTGTGATGCTGCTATGAAGGAGCTAGATATTAGATTTGCAACACTCACTCTCTCTCTCTCTCTCTCTCTCTCTCTCTCTCTCTTGACAGTGATAAAAATTGAAACGGTAACTCCAACCCTCCTGTTAGATGTGTAGTACTATCTTGAGATAATTAGTGTGGAAAATAATATTTCCCATTATCATAGATCTTGGCATATTAATGATCTAAGTCAATTAATCATCAATTGTTAGTTTATTTTTATATTTCTTTGTAATTGAAATCTTTTAAAAAAATTAAATGCATGAATACATGCATGAATAGATAGCTTTAGTTTAGACTTTAGAGCAGATCCCTTCACTGATATGGGGAAAACTTTTTTTAATTTAGTCTAACCACATTCCATATATTTTTTTTCCAATAGATAAGGTAGGACCCAGTTTATCTTTGCTTTCCTTTATAACTAACTTCACTTTTGGATTTGGCAAACTTGGTGAACATTGCTGCCATCAAGGCTGCTGTTGAAGGTGCTGAGAAGTTAACTGGAGCAGAGCTGGAGTTCGCAAAAGATCGGATATTTGCTTGTCCAAACCTATCAAATGTTAATGAAAAAATAACAGTACCAGTAAATGTCTTATTTGTGTTTTTTTTTCCAATTGGATTCTTTGTCAGTTAATGTAAATTTGACAGTTATATATTGAATTTTCATTAGTAAGGTTGTTTTGAGGAGTTGTGAATTTTGATTCAAAAATCAAACCATGATCCTTACCTACTTTCTGCCTGTCAGTTGCCTTTTACCATTGTGCTACAAACCAGTTTGATATTGCATGTGAAAGAACTGCCGGGAACTTGTGAATCAGATGACATCTATTAGAACTTTTGTCCTTCAACCAGGAGAGAAGATAAATAGATTGATAATAAACAATTGACCACCAAACCTAGTGTTCCCATTTTAAGAATTTACCATTTTTTTATAATAATAATAATTAAAATCACTTTGTTAATATATATGAATAATAAAAATATTAAGAATAAAATATAAATATCTTAAATTCAAATCTTAAAATTTACTCTAATAAGAATAAACTAATTTAAAATAGTAATTATCGATGCAATAAAGAAATAATAATAGTAGTGTTATCCAGTCCAAAGGAAGAGTAAGAAAAAATTAGTTTGATTGTTAAGGAAAAATTCAGAAATGGTGATCAATTTTTTTTTTTTTAACTTTATTAAGTGTCCATTTAGGTGAATGGTAAAAACAGGTGTTGCGTAAATAAATATTTAAAATAAAATTCATTTTGTAGTGTATGCTCCACCAATTCAGAAAAAACATCTTTACCTTTTTTAAAGTATTTTCTTGCACCTGATATTGGAACTTTGCTTTGAACGTGCCTCCTAATGGCGCGGGAAGTATCCAAATTTTTATTTTTATCAGGTGCAAGAAAATTTTTTATATGATTATAATTTTTATTTCCCGTATTATTTCATCTAAACAAGTACCCACAAAAAATTAAATAAAAAAATGTAGCACCAAAATTTTTATTTTCGGTGACACCGATGTATGAAAATTAAGAACAATGTGACTGTAGTGTTAAGTTTCTTTTGTCATGAATTTTTTTGTATAAGAGGCCAAATTGTTAGCATGACCGGATAATGGGACCCAGATGTGCATGGTATTTGGAAAGATGTTGGGGACAATACAAAAATTTGTTTTAAACCATTCCAGTTGTTTATATACCACTTTTTTGGGCACCAACAATGACATTATAAGGATTATCATTCCCATTCACCGTCTCAATACCATCCAAAAAATATCATTAATCTTTTTCCCTCAAAATAATTTATTTGTGTTCTGTTTTCTTGTTGTGTCTCAATTTGTGACTGAACCTCTAAATTCTGATACATGCAAGTAAATTTATCGAAGGACCAAAACAAAACATTTAAATCAAATAAATCAATAGAAAAGGTGAATTTACATTTAGATTAAACACTATTTAACAGTATTTTTCTTTTCTTTTTTTTCTCTCCCATCCCTCACCTCCCTCAAAATGCAAACAATTCAAAGCCACTTACTAATCAACTGGCATAAAGGTGCTCGCTCTTCAGAGTTTAATTACTAATGCCACTTGCAATATTTACCATCAGAATGGGAAACACAGATGTGTCGGCAGCTTCCTCCAAGTAGAAAGTATGTCCCAAACTTGTCGTGTTTACTAGATGATCCAATGCAGAAATGGAGGCCAAGACATAACATTAAGGCTAGATTTTCTTATGTTTGGTCAATTGCAATAAGACATTCTAGGTGACCAGAATGTGTAATTTCTAGTTGCTACAATTCATCAAACATGAGTAGGGTGTCACTTCAAACTTACCACGCCCGTACAAGTTCATGGTTTCATTGATGAATCTCTTACAATCATCTTCCTTGACAACATCTGCAGCCATTATCAAGACATGATTTGCACCCAGCAGCATTGCATTCTCACTGATCCCTCCGAGTTTGTACTCTCTGCGGGCGACCAATACAATATTCGCCTTTCTCTTCGCGTATTCATAAGCAATTTGCTGATATTACAACCAACCATTCCAAAGCACAATCGTTACTAAACTGCATGCAATGAGTGAAGGTGCATCTAACTATATACGATAGCATGTGTGCAGGAATTATCGAGGGGGGGGGGGGGAAGGAACAGGGGCAATTCTTTCTTGCAGTTTTTCAATTCTTGCTTGTCTAATGTACATGCGTTTTCATGATAAAACTGCAACTTGCAGTTCTTTTGCATGGGATGATTTGGGGATAGAGAAAAAGATTTAAATGAAGTAATATCACTTTTTTTGAATTGTTATAAAGAAGAGAAAAAAGAAAAGATCAAGAGGAAGAGTTTAGTTATTAGGTTATCTTCTCTAATCTCTCCAATTTTGGAGAGATTTTAAAGTGAAAAAAGGAGATAAATACTAAAAATGCCTTAAAAGTTTGAGTTAAAAATTAGGCAATTGTCAAATAAAAATAATCATTGTCTCTATTTATGGGTTTCCCAATTCTTCAGTAGGAACTCTTTCTTGCTAACAGCAAGAAATTCACCATTGTTGCCATTGTATACTTTATTTGGATGGAAAGGAACAACAAGCTTTGGTGGTCAAAAATCTTGAACACTGATAAACTCTTCTCCCTTATCAAATCTGCAACCTTGCTGGGAATCTAGCATGTATTGGACTCTGCCTAATGTTATTTTTGTAGCTCACTGATTCTTGTTTCCTAGTTTCAGGATCTCTTGTCTAGGTTCTCTCTTTGTTCTGTGTTTTTGCTTTTTCTTTTTGAGCTGTATAGCTGGTATCCCCATTACACCTTTATATTATTTTCTCTCTTCTATAAAATCCCGAGACCAAGGTCCCATCCAAGATTACAAAGTCATCTTCTTTCACAGATACAACTTAGATTCATGATTCAGAACATGCCCACATACCTACGTAGAATTTTCTCGCTGAAATAAATAATCTATCTTACCTTAAAAAAATTTAATGAAACTAAAGTTTATGTCCAAAACTTTGACAATATGATCTGATACCCATAGGGTTAAAGACTGAAAATCTGCAGTTTTGATGATTAATGTTTTGATACCCAACATGATGCCAGCTTCAATAAAGGAAGCACACAAACAATGAATTGTGTAAGTTTGGATGATTAAGTTCTGCTAACACTCTTGACCAATGTAGATAACACAAACAGTGGAAATGAACATGGAAAGTGAACCTGCTTTGAAGCAAGAACTGCAATTTTATATTTGGGGTCTATGTCAGGTGCCCGGACAACTGATTTCATTGCATTGAACATCGTTGAGAGCTTAAGGAAATCCTCATCCATTTGTTCGCGTGGCCATTTAGCAGGGTCGAAGACAAACTCGCTGTCAAGTTGAAGCAGCATTTAGAATCATGAGTTTGAGAAGATCAAATTATTTATAGTTCAGTGCAAAAATTAGCAGTTCAGGAATAATGGAGAGGGCATGACAGTATTCTCAATTTATCAGAATTAATCAAAAAACTGAAATCAGATCAAATTCAGAAACATTAAAGCTTTTGACCCACCAGCAGTGTCAATCATGTCATCTACCATAACTGTAACTTTTCCCTTGACATCACCAATCAGATTCATTACCTGCAAGATAACAATAACAATTACAACTAAGAACATGAAGGTGACTTCATGAAAAATAACGAACAATAGTTATGGGAGAGAAAAAAAGGGACCATCTCTTAAATTCACATAATACATGCAGTTTATGTTCATTGCCACTCACAGCAAGCAGTTCTCTAGGAGTTAGGTTTTGTACCTCAATTTTTGGCAGCTTTATCGTACAATTCGTGTCATTTCCATGTTTCCATCAAGTTGATAATCTTGCGAATCCTACAACTACATAAAAGATCATCAATGTGATGGGCCAATGCCTGCTTCGGGATGGTTGTTAGTAGGACAAGATCGACGATCGTGACCAGTTTGCCTACATATACCACAGTGATTATGCCTAGTGACTTCTCTGATGTCCATCTCGTTTCTAAGTCGTGATGACCTAGGACGACCCCTTCTTCGTAGAAGGGCGGGATTATGGCATACTCTTGGACCAGACGGTGTTTCCCAGTAATCCTCGTGGTGGAGTGGATAAAATTGTGATTGCCATGTCTTCTCGTATGTGCCAATACTGTAACATTCATTCACATATTCATGAAAAGACACTCTCAACTCTGTCATAACTGCGATTGCATGGGAACAAGGAATTCTGTAAATGCTCCACTTCCCACAACTGCAAGTGCAGGCAGTAAGATTAACTACTTGAACATTACCCTTGGCTGTTAAAACCCTCATAATTCCAAGACTGGAGTTATATGGTGTTAACTTGTGACGTCCAGCCTTTTCTTGATTCCGATTAATCCTCTGTGCAGCGTAAGGAGTATACATATAGTTACTACTTATACCGTCCAAAGCTAATAGCCGTCTGGTATTGAAGTAGTAAACCACGCGCTCAAATATAAGTTCGACACATGCAGTGATAGGCAAGTTTCTTGCTCCCTTCAACACACCATTGAAGACCTCGGATATATTAGTCGTTCGCATCCCATAGCGACGACCATCATCATGAGCAATACTCCACTGCTCTGCCGGAATGTTCATCAAATATTCTCTCGCATCTTTATTCAACTTGCCAATTTCTTCCATGACTCGATCGAATTTTCGTATTTGATGAGTACTTCCGGCAATCCACACCAATCTCTTCAAGTGTGCATTCTTAAACCTGCTATTAAAATTGCTCTGAACATGTCGAAGGCAAAAACGATGATATGCGTGGGGCGGTTTCCATCTAGAATTAGGAGCATTAACAGCTGCAAGGATCCCGTTGTGTCTATCCGAAATCAAACAAATACCTTCCCTATCTCGGATGACATAATCCTTCAAATGTTCGAGGAACCAACTCCAACTATTGTAAGACTCCTCATCAACGATGGCAAATGCAAGGGGAAAGATCTGATTGTTTCCATCTGCTCCCATTGCAATTAGCAACTTCCCCTTATATCTCCCATATAGGAACGTAGCATCTATACTAACAACCGGCCGACAGTGGCTAAACCCTTCAATTGATGGTTTGAATGCCCAAAAAACTTTATGTAATATCACATCATCAGCCGAGGTAGTATGGAAAGTCTGCCACTTCACGATTGTTCCATCATTGTATTTTTTCAATGCGCCCATAAATTTTGGCAAGAAATTGTAGGACGACTCCCAATCTCCAAAAACCCTTGCCACGGCTTTTTGCTTCGCCATCCAAGCCTTCTTATAAGAGACAGGGTAGTTAAATTTTTGCTGCACATAGTCTCTGATAACAGCTATTTTGAGAGATGGATCAGCTTTTACAAGCCCTTGGATTTCAGCCCCAATCAATATGGAATTCAACTGCCTGTGATCCCTGTTTAGACCAGGATATAAGCAAGTGTGAGGTCCTTCAAATTTTGTTATTTCAAACCACCCATGCTTCTTCCTCTTACAGGCACGCATTCTCCACCGGCAACCACACTCATCATGCATTTTACATCTTAGAGACCATATACTTGAGCTTGTTTCCACAACCTCATATTGCTGGTGTGTTCTAATGGAATACATTTGTATAGCAATCCTCAACTTATCCTTGTCAGCGAACAGTAGACCCTTTGCTAACTCATCCCTCATCGGGTCCCATACATGGCCATGAAGTGAAGAGCTACTATCCAAGGTTTGATTAGGCAACTCTACAGTAGTAAAAAATGGTGACATAGGCTCATGCATTCGGGATTCCGCATGCATTCCATCAGAAGCTTGCCCTAGTACGGCTTCTTCATCTTCCTCATCATTTTCACCCAACTCATCCATCATCCTTTCATCCTCCTCCTCCTCTGCCTCCTCGACTGAGTTGTGTGGACTGAGATTTACGTCAACCCCTCTATAAGCCCAGGACGAATCATGAGCCATAGCCACTTCTTGAACAACACTTTCACGATTCGGTATTGTATGCAACTGTTGTGTTCCATCATTATATGGTGAGTTAGACATATTTGTTTGATGGGGCGGAAACTCCGATATCATCGGTATATCCTGTGATTCATTCCCATAGTCTTGTGTTAGCAATCTAGTGAATGGTCCTAACACCTGACTGGTTCCCCAACCTTGGTTCCAATTCTCTATTTCCACGTACAAGTCGATACTACATATTTGTGGATTCTCAAATATAGCACCAACCATTGCTTCAACAGTGTTATTGTCAACAATTTCTAATGGCATATATTTTGTCATGTGTGCTCCCACTACTGATGGAAATCTGCAAGTCATTTTCAATTGACACGAATTTCGATCCAACTGCAACGCATTACAGACGCAATCCACCATTTCAGTGTAAGTAACGTCATGATCTAATCTTACACATGTTCTCGGAGCATGCACATCGTAAGAAAACCCTTCTTCCCCATAAAATGTATTGCCCCCTAAGAATAGACATACAGTTGCGCGTCTCCGTGCCATTTATAACCTCCAATCTAGAATGAAAAGATTAGTAAATTTCAAATTTTCAGCAATACATACAAACTATAAATATGCAAGTAATTGACAAAAAAAATAAAGTAGCTAAGACATTTCACCAAACAGCAACCTAAATCCTCACTGAATAGGCCAAAAAAATCAGCCATAAATCACCCTAAAACTTTACAAAACAGCCCTTAAAATCAACCATAAAGCAGCCTAAAACTTTACAAAACAGCCCTTAAAATCAGCCATAAAGCAGCTAAAAATTTTACCAAACAGCAACCTAAACCTTCATCGAAACCTTCACCGAACATCCCTTAAAAATCAACCATAAAACAACCTTTAAAAGGCACCTTTAAAGTAGCAAAGATATTGTAATTTGAAACTTTGTCATCTTTATTTATAGATATACACAGTTATACATCAATTTGCGTAATGAAAGAAAATGCGTGAGAAATATTAGAGAGAAATTAGTTTTCTAATTCTAAAAATCAAGTTATAGTATGAGTTTGTGAAAATCATGGAAGCTCAAGTCTTGGCATTTCTCTTAATGAATTTTCTTACACTTCCAGGTAACTACTCCCACACCATTACTCCTAATGAGATTGATGGACACACACACACACACACACATATATATATATACGTATATACTGTTGAAAGTTAGTATTCTGAGCAATATCCTAAAATTTCAATACAAAGGGATGGATCATGGGTTGAAGATTCTTCTAATTTTGAAAAAAATTACCAAGCAAGGCTGAGTATGTCAGTGAAGCCACTTTTTACAGCTGACATTCCTTCTATGCAGAATTAAATTAAAAATACAGTAAAAAAGAATTAAAAGATGCCCAAAGAGGAAATCTCAAACAGTTTTCCACTCAAATAACTCAGGCTTGATTAAAAAAACTGACTATAAGGCTTGGTAGTATCACCTTTTGCTACTGGCCTTTGCCTTTTTCTCTCTTCGCAGCTTCAGGATCTGGAACAGGTCTCGGTGAAGCAGCTTCTTCGACTGGATCTGAAAAGGATATGCTCACTCTCTGGTGGGGAAGATGCTGGGTGAAAGAAGCCCTAATTGGTTCGTAGGAAAGAAAATCCCGTAAAAAAGCGACTGAGATCGAAGGTAATATTCCACAGAGAAGCGTAGCAGTTTCCTACGCCTTTAAAAGGCGTAGGAGTTTCATGCGCCTTTGAAAGGCGTAGGAGTTTCCTTCGCCTTTAAAAGGCGTATGAGATTCCTCCGCCTTTGAAAGGCGTATGAGATTCCTCCGCCTTTTAAAGGCGCATGAGTCTCCTCCGCCTTTTAAAGGCGCATGAGTCTCCTCCGCTTTTGTGCCGAAAATAATTATAGAAGCGTCTTAGATTTATACGCTTTTCAAAAGGACATGGGTCCGGGAAATAAGTTGAAAACAACCTGGGTCCGGGAAATAATTTTTTAAACTACGTGCCTCAGGTCAAAAATTCGGGTTATTAGGCACCTCATTTATGGGTATTTTGAAATTCGTGAAAATTTGAAATGTACTTCTTCATTGAGTTTTGTGATTTTCCATTTTTAAATATATTTCTGGCAGTTTTTAATAGGCTGGATGGTCAAAGAAATGGACTGGATTCCATACCAATTCTGTGATAGTCTTAAATACCCTCTGTTGTCCTTTAAAATTGGGGCAAGGATCTTTGTGTTTGAGGGGACGGAATCATGCTGGTGGAAAATTTATTTATCGGTACGGCATAATGCATTTGATCAATAAATGAATGATATATAAATAAGATATATAATATGAATTATATAGTTTATTTGTGTATAAGTTATTCTTATCTTTTGTTAACTTTCAATCATGTGATTAAATTATAAATTGAAATTTTCTTAAGTCCAGTGTTTATAGCTCAAACTTGTACTTGCGGGAGGGTGGTCTCAAAGCAAGTCTTTTGAGACACTTACAATGCAGCTCGCCACCTCTTGATGCATTGTACTCGGATCAATAAATTCTTTCTTGCAATGATGTATGGGCATGAATCAATCACAGGACCTACCAGAAACAACACACCAAAAAACTGCAGAAACTCCTCTGTAATGGCTTTGAATTTTTCAAACAGTGATCAAAACAACATAGCATGATAACCGCAATAATTGAAGTTCTGGGAAATAAGGTGGGGAGGGAATCATGGTGGTATGGGGAAGCAACAAATAGATGAGTGAAAGAGAAAGCAAGCCCCACGCTCGCAGTCAAAGTAGTACTGTTGTCACTCTTGAGACATTGTTAACTTGCATTGCTTTTTATGTGTTGAATAATGGATTGAATTGAAAGGTGTCCAAAACCTTACCTTTAGAAGAATAGCTATATCTAAAATCATTGTTGTGGGCATGGTGTTCTTACCTAGCTAGCCAGGACCATCAAGTGAGAATTGAAATGCTCGGAAGCACTCATCTGTGAGAAGATCACAGGTTGTATTCTTGTTGATCTCTTGATTTGGGATGGAACCCATTAATTCAAAGCTCACTCCATTTTTGAAAGAGAAAAGAGAAATAAAATTTGGTAAATTATATTTACATCCCTTGAGTTTTTTTGATAATTATATTATTATTTTTTAAATTTTTTAAATTACACAGGCTCCTTCAATTTTATCTGATAAACTACGAATACGCTTTTCATTAATTTTTTTTTTCAAAATTGGTCCTTTCATTTTTGTTTTCATACTGACTTTTTTTAGGCTTTTAAAATTACACTGACATTTTTTACTTTACTTGATAAAATACAAATACCTCCTCCAATCAATTTTTTTCCTTTTAAAATGACAAAATTGCCCATTTCAGTTTTTTTTTTCAAATTTTGACCAATTCTTTCTTACCTTTTTTTTAAAAAAATTAAGGTAAATAACTTATTTTCATTTTATGTAAAATAAATTTAAGGTTTTAATCAATATTTATATTTAAAATAAAAAATAAAAAAATTGGTCAAAATTGAAAAAAACTAAACAAAAAAAAAACATGTAAGGAGTAATTTTGTCATTTTGTAAATAAAATTTGGTTGGACGGATATTTGTAATTTGTCAAGTAAAATATAAGAGGTTAGTGTAATTTCAAAAATTTCAAGCGAAATCAGTGTAATTGTAAAAAATCTCGTGAAAAATCGATATAATTTACCCAAAAAATCATTATAGTTAGATGTCTTTTAGACATACAAGAACTATTTGAAGTAAATGATTATTCACATCAACTAACAACAATGTAATGTTCTTATGGTTTCCAAGTTGTTGTAGTACAATGGGTTTAGTGTTGTGTGGCTAGATTAAAGTCCTATCTAAGTGGTGTAAGTACAAGTACAAATTTTTTACATGAGTTTAATTCTCTCCTCCCCTATCATTGTATAATAAAAAAAGGTATTGATACGATATTAAAAGGTTATAGGTCCGGTTAAGGGTTCAAATTTTATTGTTGATAATACAAAAAAAAAAAAAAAATGTTTTCTTTATATGCAATAGGACATACACAACCTTTTTACCAAAAAAAAAAAAAGAGGAAAAACATAGACTTTTCTCTCTTTTTAAAATATTTTTGAAAATATATGAGGAATATAATGGAACAATACTTTTTTGTCCAAAATACTGTCCATGTATTACAAATCTCAAATGTAATTATTCTTCAAAACAATTAATCTCTTTTAGATTGCTTCACATGCACAAATGGTAATATTATTGCTGCTACTATTAATTAAATGATTTGCCACATGCTCATTCATAATATATATATATATATATATTTAATATCTCTTTTTTCCCATGCATCATAAATCATATGATCATCTTTTAATGTGAAAAATAAGTTATTTATAAATAAGGTCATGAGTTATAATTTTACCTTTTTATTAGGAAAATATGCAATTTATTTCTTATTATCTACGTAGTAATTGCAGTTTTTTTTAGATTGTTTAATTTTTTCAATGTCCATAATTAGAAGATCCCGTGAGCTTGTAAAAAATATATATGTACAATACATTATGTGTTAGAAAAATATTATGATTATGATTATGAATTAAAATTAAATTTTATATCCAGTGACTATAAAATTAATGCGAGACAAATACTCTTTTATAATCTTAGCCCTGTTTTAGTAATTATATATATATATATATTTATATTAAAAAGATTACATATACATTTTCAATAGTTTCACTCATTTACAATACTCCTTCGTGTTTAAAAAATTAATTTTGTATTTGTATTTGTGTATTGAATTTATTATTTATATTTGTTATTGACTTTTAAACTACGTGATTCAAAGAAATGAGTGAGAACCTGCAATGATGCAATCTGCTTATGTTTATCTTTGATCAAGTCAGAAATTTAAGGAAATATTAACTGAAATATATACACTGCGTTTGGATAGTGATTTAGATTTAATTTTTTGAAAATTATTTATGAAATATCTTTCAAATTTTTGTAATTAATTTTTTAAAAACTGTGAAAATACATTTAGATATGATAATCTAAATTTTAAAAAATTAAAAAATATATATATATATATATATTTAAATAACATTTTCTGAATTTAGTTTACTAAACACATATCCCGTATTTTGAAATTAAAAATTTATTTTTGAAAACTCTTTCCTCTGCCCAGCTTAGAGAGTTCAACTTAAATGGCAAAGTGGCCTCCAGGATACATTGTCTATTCTAATATAGAAAATTATTATTTTTTTTTTATAGTCATAAGTTGAGAATTTATTTAGTATGAAAAACCAACTCAATAGCGCATGTCCAAGAAAAGATTCTCCAGCTTCGTCTCTTTGATGAACCTGTTGATGGAAAATGTAAGACATGAGCAGGAAGAATAATGTTGTAGTTAATGAATGAGTGATAATCAGAAACTCAGTTTGCATAACAACTTTAATTGCATCCTTCTCTCCATCTAAAACATAGAAAAAATTATGAGCAAAGTAACAAACATATTAATATACATAACAACACAAATTTTTTTTTCCCTCTTTGTGCAGGCAACCTATTTGTTTTCGAAAGAAACCATCATACGACTATTCCCTTCATAAACAAATTGAGTATTAAGGAAATTTAAATGAAACAATAAAATGAAAGTAACAAAAAATTACTAATAAAGTAAACATATTTTTGGATATTAAATTTGTATTTTTAATAAAAAAAATAAAAAGTTTACAGGCAAAAAAGAGATTGAGTATAATTTATCACTTTAATCAATAGCTGAAAAAATATAAAATTACGGATGGTATATATATATATATATATACACACACATATATATATATATATAAAATATTGTGGATGATAAATATAAATGAATTATATTTAAGTAAGAATTTAAAAATTTTGATTAAAATTTTATTTTTTATTGTGTTGATATTTAACAAAAAAAATGGTTTCAACTTTCAACCATTAAAAATTTAAAATAAAAGAAAAATTATCAGTAACAAGTAATAACTATTTCGGTTTGTGCTGCCAATAAACACTGTTTAATTTGCTCAAAATTATTATTATTTTTTTTTTCTTTTGGCGCTCTTTTCTTTCTATAGCGCCACTCTTCTATTTAAAATGGAGAGGTTCAAAAAGTTAGTCCAGTGCACAAAAGGCAGAAAACTCCCCCTCTGCTTTGTTCACGAGACTGGTTCGTGGCCGGAGAAGTGTAGGTTGGAATGCACACTCCGGCAACCTCTGCACATCTTTTTTATTATTCTTCTTTTCTGGCATTAACGAGACATTGGAAATCAATCGATCCAAAAGGTTGGCCTCTTTCTTCTTCTTCTTTAACGGAATCACTGCTTTTCCGGTTGAAATTCAATTCGCGTTTCAATCGATAAAGATCAGGATTGTCTTCTTGTAGTTTCTCTTTGTTATATATACAGCATACGTATCTAACGCACGCGGCAGACATTGGAAATCAATGGATCACCAAAGGTTTGCCTCTGACTTCTTCTTCTTCTTTAACGGAATCAATATGCTTTTCCAGTTGAAATTCGTTCATGTTTCAATTGATAAAGATGAAGATTACCTTCTTATAGTTTCTCTTTGTTATATATACAGCATACGGATCTAAGGCACGCACGCAGACATTCGAAATCAATCGATCACCAAAGCTTGTCCCCTTACTTCTTCTTCTTTAACGGAATCAATGCTTTTCGGGTTGAAATTCAGTTCATGTTTCAATCGATAAAGATGAAGATTGCCTTCTTATAGTTTCTCTTTGTTATATATAAAGCATACATATCTAATACGCAGATACACGCGGAAGACGTTGGAGGTCAATCGATCACCAGAGGTTGGCCTCTTTCTTCTTCTTCTTTAACGGAATTAGTACTTTTCCGGTTGAAACTCAGTCCATGTTTCAATCGATAAAGATGAAGATTGCCTTCTTATAGTTTCTCTTTGTTATATATACAGCATACATATATAACACGTGCATGCACGCCGAAGACATTGGAGATCAATCGATCACCAGAGGTTGGCCTCTTTCTTCTTCTTCTTTAACGGAATTGATGCTTTTCCGGTTGAAATTCAGCCCATGTTTCAATCGATAAAGATCCGGATTGCCTTCTTATAGTTTCTCTTCGTTATATATACATCATTTATGTGTAATACAGGCATGCACGCACACATCCTTATTTTCATAATTGTCCTGCTCTAAATCTCTATAGGTTCGAGTTCCACAATTTGATGAGCGCATTTTGATTTATCAATGTTCATAGAAATTTTGGAAGACTTTGCAAACGGTGATTTTCATGACTGAACACCCCATTGATGTCATTGCCTATTTGTTTGAGGCTTAGATTTATAACTCTCTCTCTCTCTCTCTCTCTGACACACACACACACATCTGCAACTGGATGTTATATTTGTGATAACTGTTGTGTATGTTCTGGTTGTTCCCATTTTATTTTTATTTTTGTGCATGTGAAAAACAAATAAATTGTCTTTGAAGTCTACATAACGCTAGATTCTTGAACTTGTTTAGGGTTCTGTTCATTGTATTTTAATGTGTGCGGTAAGACTGACCAAAATAAAAAAAAAAACTTACCAAAAAATATGTGCGCTAAAATTTGGCAGTTGAATTATATAATTTTAGACCATAATTTCCTTCTCAATCTGCATGATGAATTCCAATTTTTGGAACATTTTCTCAATTGTATAATATATTGATGAAATTCTTTGCATTAGTACACTAATGCATACACAAGTTACGAAAGTCAATGGCCATAATGAATAAAAACATTTTGTGAAAATTCTTTAACACACACACACACTCTTAGATTGTGCTATTCTTGTGCTTATTGGGTTCATGGTAATCACCAATTGGCTATAAAGCTGGATAGTTGTTTTAAGTTTTCATACCTTTGGTTAATCATTTTAGGTTGGTGGGGGTTACAACAATTTTTTTCGAGTGTGGAGAAAGATTGTACCTCTCACTATGTTACAATGGATAGGAGGATCAAGGCGGCAAGTGACAGCTGTAAGTATGTTGTGGAGTTTAATTTGTACTTTTCTTTTCAACTCTCAAAAATTTACAATTTGAAGAAATAAACAACTACATTGGAATCAACTTCCTTAAACTGCACACTTTTTACATTTCCAGAATGACCAGATAGATAAATTAAACTGGACCACTTGTCGATTCTGCAACAAATTTCCTACAACATATCAGTTGAGCCATTTGTGATATTAATATAATAATTTTTATAACCCAATACAGTTTGAAATTGAAAATTTTTATTCGAAAGAAGAAATGATGAAAGAATGAAACAGAGACTGGAGTTTGCCCAAGATCTGCATTTATTCGTCAGATTAGTTCGTTGAGTAAGAACGTGTTTAATGTCTTCTTGCACCAACTGGTGTGTTGATCTAGTGGTAAACTGGCTCCACTATGGATCGGATGCCAGTTGATCTACCAAGTTTGGCCAAAAAATAACAACTCTTCCCCACCTCCTTCCCCCTCCACATTTGGACTTAGAATAAGGTTTGTGTGTGCATGCACAAATGCGGAGGCTTGGTCATGTATTTTGAATGTTGAAGCAACTATTTTTTTTCATTATAGGACCGTTGTCAAACATGTAGAACCTGATGGGTTATGACACGCTATAGTGTCAGTGAAGAAGATCTCTTCTTCCCATTCTACCTAGAATGCCTAAGTTTTGTACTCCTACTTATTTTGATAAAAACAAATATGACATGCTTCGAATTCTCATCATTAGTTTAAGGTTTATGCAAGTAATTGCACTGTCATAGGTACAATATTGGCATTATACATTGCATCTAGTAAACATAATGTTGAGTTTCTTTTTCTGCATATGAGCATTTTGTTTCTCCTTTTGTGCATGATATTTTGATTGTGCTGAGATGGGAAAATTTCAGTCAAGAAAGTCAACACAAAAAAGGTATTGAATATGTGTTAATTTTCTTCCTTGGACAATAGAAGCAGCAACAATTATTTACATTAATATTTTTTAATGTTGAATATGTCAAAATTTGAGATGATATTAGATGCAGTAAATTGACCAATTCTTACATGAGTTTCTAAATCTCCAAGGCAAAAGCAATATTTTGAGCAAAGAAAACGGCAACAGCAGCAGCAGACAACTGGCTTAGAGAGTTATTCTGATGGAATGAACACATGCAGTCAACATCAAACAAATAATAGATCGCTGGATGTTCTCAGTTTGCTAAACTTGTCAACAAACGTGCAGTCTAGTTGCACCAGTGGTAAGTTTATCGATATTTTTTTTATTTTTTTGGGAAGTTCATGGCATTGTATTTTCCTTTCTCTTTTTTTTATTGTGTAAAGTGGTTGAGATCTTAGTTATGATGCTGATTCCTATTAGTTTTGTTACTTACTAGATCATACCTATAATGTTGCATTTGTTTTCTCTTCAATTGATATTGTACTTTTGTCATGATTTTCCCCCCTCTTTGGGCAGTCTTGAGAAAGTTGTCTGGACACATGAAACTGAAGATTGAGCACTATTCATGCCTGTGCAGTTAATTATACAAACTAATCCAAATTCAAAACTAGTGCTGTGATATGTACTTAATAACTTCTAGCTTTTCACTGAAAACTTCCTTATTTTCTATAAATCTACTAGCTGAGAATATTTTCTCTTTCAAGTTTCAAGTATAGTTTCTTGTCTAAAAACTTATTTTGGTCAGTATTTTCTGGTATTGGAGTGACATCTGCAATAAAGATGTGGTTAACTTGTATATATTAATTCTATCCAACAAATTCTATCCTTTAAAATTTAATTAAACACTGTAAGTTATCTTCAAAAAGGCAATAAATTCTGGATGCTTTGCCATGTAGGTTTGGTCTTATAATGGTAGTTATGCTCTAAATATTTCTTGGTTGATGGATTCATGGTGTTCAATGTATCTAACTTTTATATATCTTTTCCTTTACATTTCCATTTTTTTGTAAGCCCCTTACATTTCAAATTTTGTAACCATATAAGCAAGGGAAAATTCAGAGGTCAATGCTTTGACTGTGGACTATCACATTACAAAGTCTCCACCTACAATTCAAACCAAAAAAGTCACTCGAGTGGACCCTATTGAATTTGTGGAAGCAAATAGGTTTTTCTAAACTTAATCCAAGGTTTTAGCATTAAATAGGTTTTTCTCACATAACGGTAATTGTTATTTTTTGGTTCCTTTGTTTCTCAGGTAGCTTTTGCACTTATTTATTTATTATATCTTCTTTATTTTCTTTTCATCACTTCAATAGAAGTTATAAAGACTTACTATCAAAACTCTCAAGTTTAATGCCACCAATTTTGTAAGTGCTGTTAGGTTGGAACTATAATTATTTTCAGCCAAATTTGGCTTATATATAGAAGATGCTATTAAATCTTTTTGCATTTCGGGCACATTTCGCTTCGATTGCATCTAGACATGTGTTTTCTATATTTGTACATATGTCTTACTCCAAACTTGAATGATCCTATGTTGAAGACTTGTGAACAAAGTTTGTTGTCTAACATAGAAATTTGTTGATTTTTAGATGTCAATTATGTTGAGGATTATTTTTTTCCCTAAAAGGCTATTGTACTTGCGCCTTAGAAATTAGATTTCCTTTGAAATAATTTTTCTTGGGTGGTTAGGCTATAACTTCACCTGTAAAGGCATCTTCATGGCTTTGGTTTCTCTATATATCATGGTCCATGGCTTAAACATAGGGGCCAAGCTACAACTTCTTAAATGCAATTTTGATGTTCCCACTTTCCTGAACTAAGACAAATGTTAGTTCAACTTTTCTTCTTTGTTATAGTCATGATTTTAGGGTTTTATGTTCCATAAGCCACCTCACAAAGGTATCTATACATGGTGCTGTCAACTCCTCAACCTTACAAGAATAGGATTGTTGAACTGTTAGTATGTTGGTCAAGACAACTATAAGTTCTCTTTCTATCTACACCAAAGTAAGTTCTGTGAATTCCAAAATTATGCTTACTAGACAAGCTCAGTGATATCTAAGTTTGGAAGATGTCTAACTGTAGGTTGAGCTTCGCACGTTGGATGGATTAGTGAAGGACAGAACTTAGTGTGCTCCAATTGGTTATTACTTCATTCCAGTTTATGACAAGGTATTTTGAAAACAACATTGCATTTTGTAATGTGTGGATTAGCATATGCTATCATCTTATGAAATCTCGTTTTATGAGTTGAGAAATTTTCTTAAGATGAGTATTTTTCTACCAAATCTTCAGAACACTTGCATGTAACTGATCCTGCCAGTTCACATGGTGGGTTAGTCTGGTTTTCCTGGATTATTTATTTGTCTTGTTGAGCCCTTCAAATAATTTTGAGAAGGGGAAAGAGGTGAGATTGTGTTTAGCGATGGAAATTTGGCAGGATTACCTGCCCTACTCCCATGGGGATAGGCTTGGGATTTAATCAATTGGCATACTCAACTTGGGTTCATGTTTTAAACTGTTGCAGGATTTATGCACTTTATAAACATGTTTTATCTCATAAATATTCTTTTGATAGGATAGTTCCTATATTTGGACATAAGAAATGGTCTCATCTACTACATCAAACACGAATTAGATTGATTAGGTCATTGAGATTGAATTGAGTAGTTTGGTTCACACTTGGCTTATGTACAACTCAATTTTAGGTGTCGAACTAAATAGCTTATAGTTTGGTTGACTGTTCTACTGATCAGGTTGATCCACTGTCCATGTTTCAAAATAGTGTTTCTGTTTTTTTTTTAATTGCTGGATTTACCTGGTTTTGATCATGTCAAATTTAGATTGGATTTTGCATTTGGTTGTAAACTAATAACTATTTATTTAGATACCGGGGCAACTTTTTACTTCCATTCATTAGAGGAGTCTTAATTACAATTTGATATGTGTTCATATGATTTTTCTTGAATTAATTTCTTGATTGGATTCATTCATGTGGTTCAGTAATTCAATTAGTTGGAGTTTTGAGATAGTGTGAGAATTTTTATTTTTTTTCATTTTTTATTTCTTCGAAACGGTGGATGTTTAAGTTGCAAAACTCACTCTTGTTTAATTTTTCATTGATGCTTGACTTGATAGGGAGATATCAGCAGTCTACATCTTCTCCTAGGCCTATTCATTAGTTGAAAAATGTAGCTAGAGGTCTCTTCATGGCTTGTGCTTTCTCTTGCTCCATGGGAATTATTACCATTATATTATGCTGTCCTCTTTACTCCAGGAGAGTGTAGCTGACCTTCTTCATTCAGTTATGGTAGCAGTATTGTTATGGAGAGCATCACTGTCTTGTATATCATGGCCAAAAATCGCAGACATTATACTTTATGCCTTGGCTGTGAACCTATTTTGTCAATATTGTTGCTTAGTATATCCTTATGGTCCCCTCTTTTTGTTGTGTTTCATGATCCCGTTAACTAAACCTTGTCAAATTTCACGCATTGCCAGAAATAACTGGAAATATGTTAGGTTTGGTAGTGCAGACTTTGTGTGGTTCCTTCATTTTCATTGTTGTTAGAACAAACCTAAACCTTTTGTCTGGTCAACTTGCCAATCTGTCCTATCTAATATTATTTAAGTCAAACCCATTGTAGCATAGTGATAAAATTTTAGGGATGGCATCTGAAAGGGAGGCCTCTTATTACTAACAATCCCCAAAAAAGTTCAAAATCTAAACTTCGGCTTGGAATTGAAAGCTCAGTTACCAACACATTTTATTTGCTTAACATGTTTGTTTCGCCCTTTTACAATTGCATGTACTCTTCATTTCTCATCATAATTATTTCTGTTTGTAGGGTTCTGTTGTAATTAAAATCAAGGGACCCGAAGGATGGTCATGGGACCCAGATCAAGTTGAATACTTTCAGTGTTAATGTCACAATATTTTCTTGTACAGTGCTTTACTCTCCTGTTTTGACATGTGGCAAATGTAGGAGCATATCATGAAAATGTACTTGGAATAAACTCTGACATAAAATAAAATCTTTTTGTAGTTTCCTGTTGTTGTTTATCACAATGGTTGCAATGCCAATGAAGATATAAAATTTCAATTCACAGGGTTTTTCCAAATTGATTTACATCACAATTTTTGTTTTTGTAGTGCTAGATATGTGTTAATTCATTCATGTTCTCTTATGTTTGTTTCAGATTTTGTTATATACCAGCCTTCTAAAATTCCTTGGTTTGTAGGTTTACCATATTTGGAAGAGTTGTAGGAGCTGTTGGTGGAGAGAGCTGTCCACAAAAAGATGGAGGCCTTTCAAATGTGAAAGTTGAACTTGTGTCTCCCAAGGGTGACCTCATATCTTCTGTTTTAACATCATCAGCAAGAAGTTACTCATTTGCCAACATTATTCCAGGTTTGAAGTTCTGTTGCTACTTTGCTGACAGAAGGTCAAACATATTTGTATATAATTTGACAACTTTTCTAGTACTAATATTATTGTTTTCCAATCATTTGTGTAAATTTTCTTGGTAATCCTCTCATTTATTATTATTGTTGTTGTTGTTGTTGTTGTTGTTGTTGTTATCATTCATTTATTGTTGTTGTTGTTATTATTATTATTTCCTGGTTAGGTTCTGTGTATTAACAATAGCCATCCTTGGATGTAGGAAAAAATAAACTACATGCTTCATGTTCTGATTTGAATATTGAAGTTAGAGGTTCCACTAAGGCTACAAGCTTGTTATACACTCTCTTTCTCTCTCCCCCCCCCCCCCCCAATCCCACACACAAACACATGAATATATTGTACCTTGAGATGCAACTAAATTCTACTTGACAATGAAGCAGGTGGAATTGAGGTTTGGAAATGGCATAGTTGATGACATATACTTTGTCCCTGGGTATGATATTTGCGGATTTGTAGTTGTCCAGGTAAATTTTTATTCAGTAATAATTTTTGTGCAAGAATATGATTGCTTTTTTTTTTTTGATAATCCAAGTATCCCCCACCCTCTCGGTTTATGAGTGGCCAAGGACTAATCTTGGACGTGCCAATCCCACCGCCCACAAGCGGGGGCACCACTTAAAGCACGGTACTCACTAGCTGGGGAATTGAACTAGAGACCGTGCACCTACCACACAGCCCCACATCTGTCCGTACCAACTGGGCTCCCCGCTATGGGCATAATGTTTGTGCAAGAATGTGATCTCTTTGTTTGCCTCTATATGAAATGCTGTGTATTCTTCTTTTGATCAATAAAATGTTGGGTCTTCTACTGTGCCAAGCTATCCATTTGGTTAGTTGGAGGCTTAGGAGGCCATAATATCATTTGTTGCTGTTTATTTTCATTTCCTTTGTAATCTTTTGTGGGAAATTATTTGCCTAACTTGATTTCAGATCAAAGTTCTCACAGTTATATGCTTATGTCATCTCATATCACTTAATTAGCAACTGAAGTTTAGGTGTAAACAATGCATATCATATCAGGTGAACCGTTGACGTGTAAATATTAATTTTCTTGCATCATGTGTGCGTGTTGGGGAAGTGCATTTTGGTAGTGGATGTCTCCATATCTCTTTTCACGAAGTTGAAATTATTTTTACCTAACCAAATTTATTTGGACTATCCTTTCTTCTTCCATTTTGGTTTATGTTCGACTGTTCGTTATAGGATAATAAGATGGTCTGTGTGACTACTGTCCAGTTTAAACCCCGACATATACATGTGTAAATTTAGTGCGTCCTGAAGTTTTTTTTTTTTTTGGCGGTATTCGGTGGTGTCATATGTAAATTAAGAGAGCTAATATATGATTAACTGTTTTGGCATGGAATTCCTACCCTGGGAGTCCTTGTGTATTTGTACTCGGATGATGTCTTAGAAGTGGATTGCCCCCAAGGTTCTGGTAATGCTCTCAGACAAATGAAAGCCCTTTGCCATGCTGTATCTGATGTTGATGGAATGTTCATATTTAAAACAATACCTTGCGGCAATACCTTTTCCAAGTTGGAGCTTTCAATTATGTCTCAGATTTCCAATTCTTTGTTTGACTCTGCAATTTAGATATTAGTGCGTTTCCAAAATGGATTTACACTGATATCTCAGCAGAACTTGCTCCAATGAACTGAGCTGTCTGAACTCATTTGTTGAGGCCAAAGCACATTGAGCGTAGACTTGGTTAATTGACTGTGACAGACTGACAGTATATATCTATAGACACACGCACACACACTGTTTTCTAGTGAGACATGACTCATCGTAGGCTCTTGCAGTGTCATTTGAAATATAAAATTTTCCCATGAAATAAATATAGACTTTAAAAATAGTATATGTCATGCACTATCCATTTTGAATAATGATTATTTAGACAATGTGCTTAATCAATATATCGACTTTAGATTCTAAATGTCTTCCCATGCTCGCTTTTGTAATCATTTACTTGCTTATCAATTATTGAAACTCAACTGGTAGTAAATTCTCACCACATTGAATTGCATGGAAAATGTTGCTATTGTCTGCTTTAGCAAATGCTTTCCTTGCTATTTGAAACCACTGGGCTTGATTCTGTGAAATACTTACAGGTCCTACGAGCTTATACCTTACTACAAGGGAGAGAATGTTGTCTTTGGTGTTTCACCTGCCTTTGTGTTTGTTGGATGGTAAATATATATATATATATATATTTAAGTGAGAATTTAGAATTTAGAATTTAGAATTTAGAAAATTTTAAAATATATATATATATATATATATAGATAGATAAAACTAGTGCTGTGATATGTACTTAATAACTTCTAGCTCTTCACTGAAAGCTTCCTTGTTTTCTATTAATCTACTAGCTGAGAATATTTTCTCTTTCAAGTTTCAAGTATGGTTTCTTGTCTAAAAGCTTATTTTGGTCAGTATTTTCTGGTATTGGAGTGAGATCTGCAATAAAGATGTGGTTAACTTGTATATATTAATTCTATCCAACAAATTCTATCCTTTAAAATTTAACTAAACACTGTAAGTAATCTTAAAAAATGCAATAAATGTACCAACAATATGAATATGACTCTTTTCTGGATGCTTTGCCATGTAGGTTTGGTCTTATAATTGTAGTTGTGCTCTAAATATTTTTTGGTTGATGAATCCATGGTGTTCAATGTATATAACTTTTCTGTATCTTTTCCCTTACATTTCCATTTTTTTGTAAGCCCCTTACATTTCCAATTTTATAACCATATAATATAAGCAAGGCAAAATTCAAAGGTCAATGCTTTGACTATGGACTATCACATTACAAAGTCTCCACCTACAATTCAAACCAACTAAGTCACTCGAGTGGACCCTATTGAATTTGTGGAAGCACGTAGGTTTTTCTAAACTTAATCCAAGTTTTTAGATTGTAATATTTTACCTTGTTATTGGTTTTCTTTGTTTTTATTGAGTTTAATCCTGCCATAGGTTAATTTCATTGCCCTCGACGAATTTGCAAAGCTACTGCTTGGGATGCCCGTGATCTGATGTAATGATTCTTTACCTTACTTTTTTAGAATTTTTACTGACCAGAAGAGGATTCAAAAATAGTTCAAGCACTCTTCACGAGATAACACTATAGCTATATGACACTGGAAATGTATTATCTTCCATGAATTTTATGGAGAAGGTAAAACCATCATTGCTAAAACTTTCTACAAGATGAATGAAAATTTTGGGCATCAAATTAGTGTCCCTCCTAATTTATGTCACCTAAATAAAGTTTTACCTCAATTAGTACTCTGGAATTCTTGAATGATGTGCAAACCCATCATCTAGAAACAAATAAACCTGCCATCAGGTGGTTGGGGTTGAAAGGCACTTTGGTTCCCAATGAGTGTAAGAAAAGGGCATTTGGGAATTAGGTGGTTTCTTTAATTAAAGGGAATACAAACTAGGTTATGAAGATGCAATTGCACAATTATGTGAAATTTGAGATTAAAGAAAATGAGGTGGATCAGGGAAATTTGGAGCAGGATTCAAGATAGATTCTAAAGAATTACTAGTTTGGTCCCTTTACTTCTGTCACTGCACCCAAAGTTGGCACTGTTGAGAATAGTAAACTGAAAAAAGTTCATGATTGAGAAAGTCTGGCCTCTACTTATCATCCTTAGTATAATAACCAATGTATCATTTTAGTTTCCTTATGAAATTGAGTTTAGTTTAGCGTAATTGTTATCTATTCACGTTGTGCCTGTTGAGAGCTTGATATACATTGTTGGTCTATTCTCTAACAACTTAAGCTTTTAGAGTAATTGGTGATCTAACAGTGCCATTGATCACATTGTGACCCATTTGAAGACAATTACAATTCATTTCAGGAAAATAGATGACGGTCAAGCTGGGGAATATGTTGAGATGTCTATTCCAAAAACCAAGAAGGGGAATTATTATTTTTATTCTCCATAAATTGCTAATTTTCTCCTTTGATATTTTGTTTTTGTTCACGTAAGAATGCTTAAGCTTTATTTTAAATCTGCAATCCATTCCCTCCAGGCTTAAAACAAACTAGATTATTAAATTTACTTTTTGGTAATTAAAAGTGAAAAGGTAAGTTTCCAGAATATGCTTGAGGCATTATCACTACAATGATCGTACTAATCCTTTATTTTGGCCATTAACTTCATATATAGCAATTTAGATAGTCCAATCTTGTTCTTTCAGCCTGTCAGGTTTCAGTTGTAGAATAGTTGGTTTAGGTCCTCATATTGATGTTACTTTCCATTATTATTCATGTTAATTGGGAATGCATCTAATAATGACCTACTAATCACATGAGCATTAACTTACGGTCTGTGCTTGTTAGTGATTATTTTAAGTGATATACCCTTCGCTTTAACTTGTTCAACTGAATGGATGTTTGTGTTTGACCACAGATTTGATCAAGGCAATTCCTGACGAACACTAGAAGTTTCTTACTGATTTGATTTGGGTCTATGAAGAGGATTCTTTGCTTTTCATCCTTAATTTTAATTGTAACATTTTTTCTTTAAAACTAAACTGTGGGGAAGAAAATCGAGTTTTGGAATGGTGACTAGCACATTATTTGAAATTTGATGTAAATTAAGGACATAAGAATAAAGCTAAATGGGTCATGGACTCTTGGTGATGTTTAATTATTCTAGAATGATTTCTATGTTGAGATTGAGGAAGTCAAACACTAAATTAATTGTTATGCATGCTGGTTTGGAGAAAGGGAACGGATTTTTGAAAGCAAGGGACAATTGGATGCTTAAAGTAGAGGCTTTTGGTGGAAGGTGATAACTAACTGGCTCTTCTTTCTATAGTTATTTAAGTAGAGGTTTCTTATGTTGAACTTTTTGTATAACATGCAGTTTTGGTGGCAAGTATAAACGTTGCGTGATTGTAAGCCATTTTCTCTTACATTTTGAAAAACATTGTGATCTTTAATTGATTACTTGGCTTCTATAGACTTACATGTCAACACTAAAACCTTTTGAACTTATTAACTATGTTTAGATTAGGGTAGGACTAATAGATTCCAACAATTCGGTGGAGAAATTGGAATAGTTTTCTACATGAGTGAAACATTTGTGGCTGCTGGTAAAAAGAAGATTCAGATACTCAAGAATGAAAACTTTTCATGTTGAAACTTTGTCACTAAAAATAATCTATCTATATCTATATCTATACTTATACTATATATAAAAGTACGAGTTGTTTTTGTTTTACACATTTTTGAGTTGACAAAATCACCCTTTAATGCTCTAAAAAAACACGCCTTTAAATTCTATTTTTAGAAAATTTAAAAAAAAAAGAGTTTTAATAAACGTACTTTGTAATATTTTTTTATTGGTTCAACTAAGAAGAGTTCTAATAAAATTAAATAATTTATAAAAAGATAATTTTATCTAAAACTAAACCAACTGAGGCCAGCCCAATTGGTCATCCATGCCTCCTTTAAATGGGAGGTCATGGGTTCAAGTCTCACTCTCTATTAGCAAGATTTGAGCAAACATAACCTATTAATTAAGGAGAAAACGTAGTTAATATGTTTACTTTCTTATGTTACCTTTAACATTTCATTGATCCTTGCATGAAAGTATTAGTGATGTATATAAGTGGTACTGTTGGAATTTCTAGGTTTCTTCATTCTTCCTTAATTTTGCTATATACCTTCAAAATTTTTTCTTCTAGTTAGGAAATATACATAAAAAAAAATGTGAAGGCAATTATTATTTTGCAAACTTCAGTGTGTGAAATTTAATTATGTTTTTCTTCCTTCTTTTTCTCCTCTGATTGTGTATTCAATTATTTTTCGATTTATGCCAGTAATTGCACAGTTATAGGTACGATCTTGGCATTATACATTGCATCTAGTAAATGTAATGTTGAGTTTCTTTTTCTGCATATGAGCATTTTATTTTTCCTTTTGTGCATGATATCTCTTGATTGTGCTGAGATGGGGAAATTTCAGTCAAGAAAATCAACACAAAAAAGGTACTGAAATATATGTTAATTTTCTTCCTTGGACAATAAAAGCAGCAATAGTAATCTACGTTAATATTTTTTAGTGTTGAATTATGTCAAAATTTGAGATGATATTAGATGCAGTAAATTGACCAATTCTTACATGAGTTTCTAAATCTTCAAGGCAAAAGCAATATTTTGAGCAAAGAAAACGGCAACAACAGCAACAACAGACAACTGGGGTAGACAGCTATTCTGATGGAATGAACACATGCAGTCAACATCGAACAAATAATAGATCGCTGAATGTTCTCAGTTTGCTAAATTTGTCAACAAATGTGCAGTCCAGTTGCACCAGTGGTAAGTCTTATCTAAAATTTTTATTTTTTTGGGAAGTTCCTGGCATTCTATTTTCCTCTCTTTTCTTTATGTGTATAGTGGTTGAGATCTTAGTTATGATGCTGATTCCTATTTTGTTTGTTACTTATTAGATCATACTTATAATGCTGCATTTGTTTTCTTTTCAATTGATATAGTACGCTTGCCATGGCCCATGATTTCCCCCCCTCTTTGGGCAGTCTTGAGAAAGTTGTTTGGACACCTGGAAACTGAAGATTGAGCACTATTCATGCATGTGCAGTTAATTACACGAACTAATCCAAATTCCAAACTAGTGCTGTGATTTGTACTTAATAACTTCTTGCTTTTCACTGAAAACTTCCTTATTTTCTATAAATCTACTAGCTGAGAATGTTTTCTCTTTCAAGTTTCAAGTATGGTTTCTTGTCTAAAAACTTAATTTGGTCAGTATTTTCTGGTATTGTAGTGACGTTTACAATAAAGATGTGGTTAACTTGTATATATTAATTCTATCCAACAAATCATATCCTTCAAAATTTAATTAAACACTGTAAGTTATCTTCAGGAAGGCAATAAATATACCAACAATATGAATACAACTTTTTTTCTGGATGCTTTGCCATGTAAGTTTGGTCCAATGTTACCTGGAACGTGGATCGTTATGGTACGGGGAACGGGAACGTAGATCGTCACTTGTTATAGAACATGGTACGTTAGGGGTAGGCTTCTTTGGATCGCTTTGTTGGAACGAAATATGTTTATTTTGAACGTGATATGCTTTTTGATTATATTTGTAATAATATTGGTATGTATATATAAGCACCAAAAAGATTTCAACGATTCCCAACCATTATAAAATAAAATTCCAATGATGTGTGTGTATTTTGTATGATTTTTTTAGGACTTTTGATATTTTAGATTGGAACGCTAAATCTTGCGTTCCAAATCGCTAATGATCTATGTTTTGGATCATGAGATCCCAATTCGCAATTCGCTAGGGAATGAGCGAATTGTGATAACCAAGGTTTAGTCTTATAATGGTAGTTCTACTCTAAATATTTCTTAGTTGATGGAATCATGGTGTTCAATGTATATAAATTTTCTATATCTTTTCCTTACATTTCCTTTTTTTTTTGTATGCCCCTTACATTTCCAATTTTGTCACCATATAAGCAAGGGAAAATTCAGAGGTCAATGCTTTGACTGTGGACTGTCACATTACAAAGTCTCCACCTACAATTCAAACCAACAAAGTCACTCGAATGGACCCTTTTGAATTTGTGGAATCAAGTAGCTTTTTCTAAACTTAATCCAAGGTTTTAGCATTAAATAGTTCTTCTTTTTTCTTTTTTCCCTTTTTCTCAATTGTTCTGAGTGTTATATGAAATGTTCTATGCATGATGGTTCTGTGCTGAAGTAGGAACTTCATCTAACTACCAAGGAGACACTATATACCCAAAAAAGTAAGTTTTGTGTGCATGCGTGTATCTTTAATTATCAAAACACCGTCCTCCTGGGCGGGCGTGCAGCGGTGTTCCTATGGGGGGAGGGAGTAATGGGAAAGGGTAATGCATTCCACATCGCCTGGGGAAGGGAAAGGTGAAGGATTCATAAGTAGGACCATAGTTCTCCTTGTCACAACGCGTTTTAAAGCCGTGAGGGTGGAAAACCCAAAGCGGACAATATTGTGACACGTGGAGCGGGTCACTACAGATGGTATCAGAGCTGGACCCCAGCCAGAAGTATAGAGATGGCTACATGCTGCTGCACTCCCGCCTAGGAGGACGGTGTGCCTATTGGGGGAGGGGGTAATGGGAAAGGGTAATACATCCCACATCGCTTGGGGAAGGGAAAGGTGAAGGATTCATAAGTAGGACCACAGTTCTCCTTGTCACAACGCGTTTTAAAGCTGTGAGACTGGAAAGCCCAAAGCGGACAATATTGTAACACGTGGAGCGGGTCGCTACATTTGTCCCAAATGAGGAATATGTGTTCCTATAGTCTAAACAATGATTTCTCAAGATATCAAGATATTGATTTAAGAGGCTTCACTTATTGGTAACTCAAAGTCACCACCATTAAGAACTTGAGTCCACTATTCTTTCAAGATTAAAAGCTTACTACGAATATTGAATATAAGAATCACATCAAAGATGATAACTTTATATGATATATTTCTCATAGTGATCCAGTTCAGTGTATTTCAAATACACTAATACAATAATTCAGGGTCCACTACTCTAGTGGTTGAGATAAACCACCTTATTACATAGAGGTCAGGTGTATTACAGTCTTACAAATAAGATGCCCAATCTCATCAATGACTGCGAACAATTCTAGTATTGCTCGATCATAAGTTCATATCTCCTGTATATAAATCTCATTTATATACATGAACTATTTCCAATAACAATTCAAGGACTAACCATCTCATGGTATAAAATAACAACATGCACATGTATAATAATATGAAACTTAATAATAATAAATCAAATTTATTAAATAATAACAAAATGTCTTGGATGTGAGAGCATACACCCTAACAGCTATCAAGTGTGCTATCTATAAACCCTGAAGCTTTCACTTCAGTAATTCACTGGTTTTGTATGAATTCTAATTTGGATTCTGCACTAGATTTATTAGGAAAATGTTATGAAGAGACTTAAGGCCAAATGATGGGTTGCTGACTACTTTAGTTGGTGGTCTTTGCAAGGAGGGTAGGCATTCAGAGGCCATTGACCTTTGGTTTAGGCTACTTGAGAAAGGGTTTGCAGCAAATACAGTGACCTCAAATGCTCTCATCCATGGACTTTGTGAAGCAGGCAACATGCCTGAGGCTGTTAGGCTTCTCAAGTAGATGCTAGAGAGAGGATTGAAATTGGATAGGATTACATATAACATGCTCGTCTCTGGGTGTTGCAAAAAGGGGAAACTGGAGGAAGGTTTTAAGCTAAGGGAAGAGATGATTAAGCAAGGAAATCAACCAGACACTTTCACTTACAGTTTGCTGATACATGGGCTACGTAATTTGGGTAAGATGGAGGAAGCTGTTATGCTTTGGAATGAGTGTGAAAGGAATGTTCTAGTTCCCAATGTTTATACGTATGATGGATATTGTAAAGCTGAGAAGGTTGGAGAGGGAAAATATCTCTTCAATGAGATGCTCAAGCAGAAAAGGCCAAATTTGAAGCTCAAAGATGAGACACATGAATTACTTGAGCATAATGCAATGGGTCATTCGACCTGAAGCTCCTCGGGTTGATTAATTGCACTGGCATGTAATTGGATTATTAGTGGTACATCCTGCAAATGTTTTTGCTGTACGGTTTCCTCGCAGCTTGGATGCATTTCTTTGGCTGACAGCTACATCAAAATTAAATTTTGATATGAGCCCTAGTTATTCCATGGAAGATGAGAATTCACTACAAACAGGTATCTACTATCTGCACATCTTGAAGAGGTTCATATCCAGTGGTTGACCAATTCTTTTATTTTCCAATCAAATTCTCTATTGCAGTGATGCATGAATATGCAAATGCTTCAACATTTGCTTAGATGAAAGGTTCATTAAGCACTTTGTCATGTCCTTATGTCAACTCTTTTTTACCACTTTGAATTTCCTGGACAGTTCTGAATTATAAAAGAAACAAGATAAATGATACCCTGGAGTTTCTTAGAGCTGAATTGGCTGTAATTTTGGAATCATATTTTTGTTAGATGCAAGGGAGAGGTTTATTGAACCAATTTCTGGATCCAAAGAGGTTCACTTTGCAATTCATGGATGCAAGACATGGCTAATGTTCAGAGATGACAAGTTTTCAGTTATGGCATATGGGAGTGGTGTTTTTTTTTTTTTTTAATCGTTGTTTCATTTTCTCCATTGTTATCTTTCTTGTGAATTTTAAACTTTGTGTATCTTCCCATAGAATAGTAGTGATTTGTTGGGAGAGAAAGAAAGGAGAGAAGGGGGGGGGGGGGGGGGGGGGGGGGGTGGGGCAAAGAATCTGGAAAAAATAAGCAGAGTAAATAGTTTTTCTTGGAATTCAAGTGGAGGTATGCCTAGCGACTATTGCTATTGTTTGGTTTGGCTATGCTACGGCGACTTTTTATATATCTATTGCTAGTGTTTGGGTATTTGGATCTCTGCGAGGAAAATGCTATATAATTGATGTGCCACAGTATTATCTAGCACTGGTATTGTAATATTGGCCGTATATTAAACTACATAATTAATGTACTAAAGTATTATATTGTCACATTATTTGAGATGGAAGTTTGAGATGTGTACGTTACTCTCTATGCAAACATCCGTTTACCAGACACGGTGTCACTTTTCAATATGTGTCACCTTCAACAAGTGTGGGGTATTAAATATTTAAATATGATAGCCAACTGGAGGCTGGAAATAATAAAACAAATTTTGGTTGGACAGATAAGTATAGATGCTTTTGTTAAATGACATGTATGCATGTGATATATAATTTGAATGTTCTAACCATCAATTTGACTGGGGACAGGGCCCAATGACCAGGTATTCAAATTGCAGTTTAAAAGTAATATCTTTTTTTTTTTGGCTTCTTGTTTTCAGGTGTTTGGATGATTCAGCAACATGGAGGGGGTATTATCTACATGAGGTCTTTTTTAGGGTTTTGACCCTATTCCAGGGGCCAGCTTGGCATTTCTCAACCATCAATTTGACTGGGGACTAGCTGTACAAGGCCCAATAACCACGTATTCAAATTGAGGTTTAAAAGTAATATCTTTTTTTTTTTTTGCTTCTTGTTTTCGGTGTTTGGATGATACAGAAACATGAAGGGGGTATTATCTACATGAGGTCTTTTTTAGGGTTTTGACTCTATTCGAGGGGCCAGCTTGGTATTTCTCAACAATCACTGTACAGAGCCCAATAACCCGGTATTCAAATTGAAGTTTAAAAGTAATATCTTTTTTTTTGCTTCAATGTGCCAATTTGTTGATGAAGAAAGTCACACACCATAATGTTATTTAGTTTCAAATTCTACAGACTGATATAAAAGTGTGTACCTTCCTTCATATTTAAATTCCAATAGCAAGAACTGAATTTCAGCAATTAGTACAAGTTGGCCATCTTGCAATTTTGTTATAAAACTTTATGATTGTCTGCAAATTAAAATAAATAACATGAGAAATACAATATCTCTTGATTTTATCCTTGAAATATATAGAGGGATTTGATGAAATGTTTCGAGCGAAGAAGACTGGTATCATTTCCAAGTTAACAAAATCAAAAATTCAATTCAAGTCACGAAAAAAAACCAAGTATGCAGCAAGTTCTCACTTCATTTTTCCACCCCTAGACTCATTGAGTACCACTAAAGTCCTACTACCTTGTGTTTAGGGTGAAAATTCATTATGTATAATAGCACTCTATTTAGAAATGAATAATGACATGGAATACATCTGTTATTACATTATTCTTGATACATTCTTATATGAGCAAATTCATGCATATACAGATTAAGATATAACATAGCGCTAAAGTTGAAGATGATTTGCATACATGGGCTGAAAGACATGATCAGAGTCAGACTCAATTGCAGCAGCCAACTCCGGCCATAAGATTGCCGACACAGTCCAAGAGCCATCACCCCTTGCACTCTGCCTCTGGTTTATATAGCCAACTCCAATCCTTTCTATGGTAGAACACACTGTCCCAAGCACTGGACTCCCAAAACCAAAGTCCAATTCAGCAACAGGAAACCTTCTTCCTGATGACACAACGACGGCAGGCCCCCCACGACCTAACACTATCTTAGATAGCATCAATCCAGGCCTATGGCACTCAATCCAATCAATCAAATCCAAGAAATGAGCCTCATTTGTTACCTGGGAAATCGCATTCTGAACAATCCTGGCAACATCTGATATAGATCCTTCCTTCAATTCAACCACACTTGCCTCCCCAAAACCCAAAGACAGGACATTACCTATGTAATTAGACATCAAATTCTGATCTTTGCACATTCTGGTTCTCCCATCTATTAACCAACCCATCTTACAGTGTTTGTGACTTTCACCAATTGCTCTAACCATAATCTTCCAAATATAAGCAGAGAAAGCCTCGATTTTGGTTCTTTTGCTACCATCAATACATGCAAGTCTCTGCAACCGATTAATGCTTGATACATCGATATGATAAAGGCGCTTGAGCAAGATATTTGTTGTTGGCATGTTGATTATGTCTTCCATGGTGCAGGTGACAAAAGTTTTGTCCAAGGAGGGATCATACGTAGGAGGAGATCTGGCGCGAAGATATCTACGATGATCTGGTATGCAAGAAATTGGCTTGTTAATGGCTATTTCAGACCACGTGACAAGAAACTTACCAAAAGCACTAGCATCAGCCAGTGCATGATCAAATGTAAATGTTATTGATATGCCTCCACAAGTGTAACGTGTCACTTGGATTTGCAATGGAAAATCATGATTGATGGAGACTAGTTTTCCCTGAAGGGACTGGTTAAGATCATAGAAATTTAGTTCTCTTAGAGGGATATTAGCATGAGCTTCAACAACAAGAGCACCATTATTGTCACAGATGATTTCAGGCTCACTGGTATTTGGATTTTGAACAATTCTGCCAGCAAATGGAAAAAAGTGATTAAGAGTTAGGGCAAGAGAGCTCTTAAGGGCCTCAAGAATGGATGTGAAGTTGTTAACTAGAGGTCTGCGGTAGAAATAAAAGTAAGTTACAGGAAAACGGCCAGAAAGGAGGTCAAGGTTTGAGAGGGTGAGAATAGGAGGGTCTGGCAAAGGATGATCAATAGCTTTTACAATACTTTTGTTGGTGAAGTTCACTTCAAATTTGTGGTGGAGTGGGACCTCTATTGCCATTAGAAAGTCTAGCCAGCCCGTCTGGAAATGATCGGTTTTATGCTGGATTTTCACCCTCTTAGTGGCAGTGTCTAGATAGATAATCAACTAGTTGAATTTATAGACATAGCATACTAGAATAATGGATCAATAGAAGAAGAAAGAATAGAAAAAGAAAAAGAAAGGGGGTTTCAAAAACATCAAAACATTGAACAAGGGCTCCAAGATTTTTTTGAGCCGTAGGTGAGTTAGTGACATGTTCAAACCAATGATGAATGGAGCAAATAACTTTGTCCAATTGTGCAAGTGTGGTGTCAATAATAAAGGGTTTGTATCCGTCCCACTTTCCGGATAGTGGTGGTTGTGCATGTTGCATTCTGCTTTTCTCTACACTCAACAACACTGCATAGCTTCTTTGCAATTGACAGAATTTACTTCAAAATGTTATGGTCACTGTAGAAATTGAAACCCATTGATTGGCAGCAAAATGCTGGGGTTTAAGTGGGACATGAAATAAAATGGAGCCATTAATCCCACAAAGTGGCTGTAACAGAAATGTTCAAATTAGAACAGGGAGCCCATAATTACACTCAACTTGATTTTGAACATTTAACTAATTTCTTGAATCCATATCCAAGGTTCATGATTCCCTATCACTAAGGTGAGAGAGAGAGAGAGAGAGAGAGAGAGAGTTGGCAATTAATTTAAGGGAAGAAAGGTGATGACTAGAGGTTTAAGAGATTGTCAAAGATGCCCATTAATTTTGTAGGGATCAAAAAAGTTGGTGTAACAGCTGTTTTGAGCTAAAAATCAAATTAGTTCTGATGGATTTCCATGATGGATCTGTTGTTGGAAAAGCACATTGATGGATTCATGATAGCCATTTGAAAGTTAAGATGGCTTGAATAAATGGGTCTGACTTTAGGAATGGAAACAAAACTGCTTGTCATAGTGCTAGTCACCCCATGACATCGCCCTTGGTTAATTATATGGGGCCTGAAACTTGAAAGGGCCATCACCATTGCCATCTTATCAATTCGAACTTTCAGTAAAAAAGTTATAGTGCTTGTCACTGTAAATCATCTCTTCTAAGGTTCGGGTGTCCTCTATATATCCACCATTCTTGTCAGTATTTAATTAGCTTCAGAAAAGTATAGGATCCACCATGTGATAGAATGAGTTCTAATTAATTATGTGAGTAGTCCTTAATCAAGGAAGAATAATTCAACACGGTTCTCTAACATTTAGCAATCCATCACTATCATATTAGATATATTAAGGTTTAAGGTTTAAGGTAATAGAGATGGGAGAAAAGAGAGGGTGATCATATAAATAAGTTATACGGTAAGGTCAGAATAAATGATTTTGTTCTCAAGAGATCTTCAGTTCGAGCTATGCCTTCTTACTTGATATGCAGTTCTTGAAAATGAAGTTGTGTGTGTGTGTGTGAAGTTTGCCTTGACAGACATGTTCAAACAATCCGTAAGTAACAAATCTTTTTCAATCAAAAAAGTTATTTGCTTCATAAGCCATAATCACATGCATAATTGCATCAAAGAAAATGTACCCAGAAGGAAAAATAAAGAAGTTTCTCAAGGGTTTCACATAAATTTCCATAACCTGCAAATTTGAGAGCTAAAAATCAAAGAAAAAATGAAGTACTATTTCTTGTGAAAACCTAAAAATCAAAGAAAAAATGAAGTATTTCTTGTGAAACTGTTTTGTGGGGATAGTTTCTTAGGTATGCATGATTTGTGGAATTGAAGTATAATTTGTGGAGCATTTGATAAATTGAAATTAAAAAAAAAAAAACAATAATTTGGCACCAATATACAAACACAAGAAGCCCCTAAAAACTTACAGACTGAAAACCATGATGCCAATCAACTAGTAGCTTATAGTACCGGGGGGGCATGACTTTGAATGTGCCTCCCATTTTATCTACTGTTTCTGGTTTTCAAATTTCCGACACAACTCCACAACTGTATGACGATCAAAGACATGAGCAAACACCACCATGAAAAGTAGCTTTCACACCCTTATGTGGGCTGGGGTGGGGTTGTATATGGAGAAAATGAGGTTTTTGGCTTTTAGCAATGCATCATTCATGAATTGACCTAGATTCATTCAAAAGAAAATCATCAGCTTTTGCTTCTGTTGATTGAATGGTTATGGGTGTGGTTGTGGATCATACATATTGTAGTTGGAGTGGCAATTCTAAGGTCACTATAGTTATGCATCTTTTCTTTAAAATGACTTGTCTCCTAAAAGCTACACCAGAATATTTTGCTTACTTCAAAGCTGCTGTACTAAATTGTAAAGAGTTGAAACTCTTTTAGCTTGTATTATTGAAGGGTGAAAATCCTATTGCTAAACTACTTTTACCTTATAAGGTTATGTTTGATATATAAGAATGAAATGGTTATTACATTGAATAAAATAGGAAATGAAATGAAAATAATATAGAATGGAATAAGAATTATTCATCTATGCTAAAAGAATGTTCAGAACATTTTTTAATGAAATGTTTATTCAATGAAATAGACAGTTTCAATCGTATCAAATAAAAATAAAAAATAAAGAAGTTAGAATGGACATTTCAAGAATGTCCATTTGACCAAACATGACGGATGATTGACCGGATCCATTCACCTAATAATAAACCCCCCCCCCCCCCCCCAAGGGGAATCAACTAAAAATTTCTCCAGACATGAACCAAACCGACCTGGGGTCGGTGGCCCACATTACTATTTTTAGATTTGTAGTCCCAGAATGAGTTGCCCCACTTATTGTAGTTTCAGTTTTCATTGGGCCACGATGAGAGGAACAGTGTCTTGTTCCAGAAGCCATCCACTTATTATGCTTTTTTTATTTTTCTTCCTTTGAAAGGCAGATGAATAGGATTGCATGAGCAGGAGGGAAAAGGCAGCCACGGATGTGCCCTTAAACTCAAGGGCATGCCTAATGAGACCCCTCTTTTACTGTTCTCACATTCTCTATCTCTTGTTAAATTATTTTAGATGGACCCACCCAAAACTAGCAATCAATAAATTAGCGGTGTCCCCTAAGATTGGCAATTGTTTTCTGGTTCCACAACAATCATAACATGTAGAAAAGCACAGTATCGTTTAGTACTTGAGACACCCTTCTGGCTAAGATCAAGTTTAGGACTAAATTAGTAAATGATGTTTAACATTGAGGTGTAGCTCAGCTAGAAAGGACTTCAAGGAGTCATTTCTAAGGTCTTTAGTTCGAGTTTTGGAATGTGTTAAGTAGCATAGTAAATTGTATCCCAAGATTGGTGGGAGTTTGAATCTTTGTTACTACGCGAGTCATATTTTAAAGACAAATTGAAACATTTTTGTTTTTATATCCCGCTTTTTGTTTATATTTGTAAAAGTTATCTCAAAAAAAATACATGACATAATATTATTAAGAGGGCATACCGTCACAATGGTAGACCAGTCACATTCAAGAATTTATCGAGATAAGGCATTCTTCAGAGAAACTGAAACATCACGCACGTGACAGTTTGCCCTTCCAATAACATTCTACCATGAAGGGCACATTGTCACTTGGTGATCCAGTCTCCCACCTATATATGATAGTCCTTAAAACCACCCCCAATCCGCTCTGTATAAAGCACCCCACGCGATACTATCTTAACCAACTTAAGTCTATGTTCATGGCCACCCAACTCACAAGTACTCCTGCTGGACTCCGGCAGCCAACAAGCCAGAAGATTAAGCAAACAACATCTTATGTGGAGAAGAAGAAGAATCTCTCACCGTACCATCACCCAAATTTTCATTACCAGCATAAGAAAAATCATATTGATCAGCTTGAAAGTCACACGCAATACAAAAACAGGAGCTCAAAGTGTAACGAGCCATGGCAGCATAAGCTTCAAAGAGCAAAGCACAAACTTCATGAACTAGGCTACTGGTACCTGGCATCTTCCATATGCTTCATCCACAGGAAGGCAAAAGCAATATATAAAGGGTTTTCCGGCGATACTGATGACTGTCCAAGGCATGGAAATGAAGTCATGGTGGTTGATCCATATTTCTCAATCCCAGTTATTCCTGCCACAACTGTTGCTCCATACTTGTAGTAGCAATGGTGAGAACCCAAAACAATTAGCCATGTATTAATTATATGTAGCTAAACATTTAGGTCATTAACCTGTAATTAGTCATAATTAATAGAAATATGCAAGGTGTGGCAGATGAATTCACATAGTGCACCTACTAATCAGTGTGTGTAAGGGTATTAAAATTGAGTCTTTTTCTTTGAAGAAACTCTCAATCAATGCTTTCCCAGAATGTATCCAGTGTACCCATTTATGTGTAGCTAATATTATTAATAAAATCCAACTAATAGTCCAAAGTAATATAGAGTTATTCTCATTTTTGTTTTCTTGCTTTATGATTGATGGCATGATCTAGTTTTTTATCAGTTAATTGTACAATTTAGAGCACAAAAAATCATTAGAAATTTGAACAATTTATTGTTTGTAGCTTTTATTTTTAAAAATATATAAAAGATGCCACCTGCACAAATCTTTGGCTTGTATTACAAGTTGGGTAGGCATAACAATGTATTAGAGGAAGCAAAGTCGGAAAGCAGCGTAGAGAAATGTCTTAAATGGTTTTTGTAGAGACTGAATGCAAGAAGGTAGAGTTTCATGGGACAACAATTATCAACATCGGGCACCTATAAGAACTTGACACATATATGCAGGCATGAGACTGCATGCGAGGGAAAGGGATGTTTGCCTTCCCTCAAAGAGTCAAGAAGATTGATTGAGGCCACTGGCCCCAACCTTGTACTGTTTCTGGGGTTGGTGGTCCTAAATGAAGCACATAGGTGTTCATTACGGAAGTGTTTCAGACTTTAGTGGGCCCTCCCAACTCTGGCTAGGTCTAGGTCAGGATTCAGGATGTGACTTTTCAACGATTGGCTCTGATCAAATCTTCATTGATATATCAGAGACGTCCACTGAGTTTGTCCAACAAGCATGGCAACATAATGCGTGGCGTGGGGGCCAATAACTACTGGTAGCCCACCGACATTTCGTGGGAAACTCTATTAATCTCTTTCCTCCTCTCATCCTTTGTTAATGATGGTGGGGGTTTGGCTGCCTCCCATAACTTTCCCATAACTTTCCATGAAAACTAACTTCATAATACAATCATTATAAAATCGCAAAGGATTCATTTACACCAACTGTAAATTTCAATAATTTCATATATATATATATATATTATAATCTTTTCTAAGATATTTTTTAATTCTTTGAAAATTTATAATCAGAGGACAGAGGTGACCCAGAGACATTAGATTTTTTCCAAGTTATATTAACCAAATGGATATATATATATATATATATATATATATGACAATACTTCATCAGATACAGAGGAAATACCATCAAAATAATATAGAGAACTGTGTTTTGAGTTTCAGTTATATGTATATGGATGTCCACATCAAATCTTTTCACTAAGTAATAAAAAAATAAAAAAGATAGTCCTAAAAGAATTTTGTTTTAACTTGTAATAGAACTCATCTCAAAAGCTTTGATAAATTTGCTAACTCATTTCCATTTCATCAGATTAATCATGATTATGTTACAGGAACCTCATAAATAAAAATTAAAATAAAAGACTTGTCTATAACAAAAGTGTATTGCTGAATTAAAATTTCAGCATCATCTATATAGAATTTTTTTGAAGGGGAAGCGTGGAGAGAGAGATCAGCATTTGGAGAATGTAATGTAACATATCCCTTTGAGAGCTTCCATAATCATAGAATTTCAAATTCAGCACCGATTGGCAGATGATCACTTGGGTGATGGTAATTTGGTAGACCACCAATTGTGTCAGAGGATTCTGGTTCTGGGAGTTCCAGGTAACTCACTGGTTTTATATCACCAGAAGGGGAAAAAAATATATAATCAAGGGTACCTGTAAAACCAGGAGTGACATTTGTGAATTGTGGTTCTCCCCTTGTTGATGCATAAACACTTTGTAAGGGAATAGGTAGATCCTCGGAACATTCCACCCGTGGCCCCATTGTAGAGCTGCCTGAAATAAGGTATTGATATACCTGAAACAAGAAGAATCTTTTTAGAATTATCACAACAATTTTACTAGAGTCTGAATATCATTGTTGGGATGAAGTTGATGTAACACTGCCTTTCAAAAACTCCATCAAAAGAAATCTCGCCAACCAAAAAAAAAAAGCTCAGTACTTAAAACAAATAAAAAGATTCCAAGGAAACATTGTAGTGGCAATATAGAGATAACAAAAAACCTAAACCCCTGATGACCAAACAACCTAGAATGCGTGATATTAGTAAATGTCTAAATCATCAGTTTATCACTTCAGATGCCACACAACTTTAAACAATAATAAGGAATATACATGTAATCTTGTGGAATAAATATCAGGACTGAATCATTTGATTATAGAGAACACTTAGATTGGTAACAAAACTTATGTCTACTACTTAGAATTACCTTGAGAAATTAAACCAATACAAATATGTCCACATGATAGACAAGCAAAACAAACACCCGAAACTACAAACATGATAAGTACTAAAGAACCTTATCTCCAGGGGTTGAATTGAAATCACCAGCCACAATTACAGCAGGTGTGCATCCAAGTTTGTCTGATACCAGAGTTTTGAATTGAGCTAAGCGTAACAGAAGATATTTAGCTTGTGCAAGCTTCACATCAGCCCATTCTGGATCCCTGGAGCAGCAAATTTTCAATACATTCAGTTTATAATCTCAACATATAAAATATAGAATACTCCACACTAACAGAGGCAGAGTATGTACAAGCACAAAAAAGTCAAACAAAAAAAATAGACAACAATTAGATGAAACTTAAACCAATTTACCAATAAATGTGTGTGTTTGCCACAATAATGAGATGCTGAGAAGGATCCTTAAGTTTAAAGGCACCCATGATACCAACACAATCGCGTTTCAATCTTACACAAGGATCATTAGGATCTTCATGAGTTTCTTTATCCACTAAACCTGAAAATAGACACTGGAAAAAATAAGCCACCAGCGTAAGATGATATAGGTAATAAAATGACATTTGGCAACCTTAAGGAATTTTACAGTGGAAGCGAACAACCAATTTTTAAATAAAACTAAACAGGAAAAGGACACTGAAATTCATCAAGTTAAAGAAATTCATTTGTAATATGTTTGCAAAATTTATGGTTCAGAATCAAATTCTGATAATTTTGAATTAGCAAAATTTTGAATACATTATTATCCTATAAGTATTAATAGAAAAGATACACTTTTCTTTAATGTCTCTCTAAGGTTTGGACTCCCCTCATACAATATTAGTATTTGACTATTTGGATATAAATGGTGTGTTACGTGAATAGAGATCTTCCTTAAACAACCTGGAAGCATCTCTTTAAAAAAAATTGGAACCCAAAAAAAAGAAAAAGAACTTGCTTTAGAATAGACCTCATAATAAGGCTGACTGAATAGATGGAATGGGTCCCATTTCTAATTTCTCATTTAATGATAGTTCCATTCATCAATATACCATGTAAGTAAAACAACAAAATAACACCATCTGCTTTTGGTTGGCCAAATGACTCCTATTTCACCATTCAACTCCATCAAGGGTCATATCCACTGTTAAAGAACATGATGTCATGAAAATTTCTAGAAGTGGTTCCCACCTCTCCTGCTAAGAAATTGGCCTCCATATTTGTTGCTCTGGAAGACCAACAGAATGTACAGCTGATTAATATCATCATATCATATCAGAATTTTAATCAAGTACAAACCGTCTTTAAGGGCCACAAAAGGATCTTATGCACCAACTATAAGTTCATGGGACCCACCTGCTACGTGACACCAAGATACACCACCCATGTGGCACATGAGCACGTGACAACATGCCACCTCGACTCTCTACAAGGCACCACGGAGCATACTTCACCTTGTTCTCATATCAGACTCTCAACATATGGGGCACAAGAGTGAATCTCCATACTCGGTGACATTCCTCCATGAGTATTCCGTCAACAACACCACTTCTCCACCTCCAATATCTTCACCTTGCAGGCTTTCCCCCCAGGAATCTTTATTGCAGGTATCATCACTTTGACACCTCCACCTTTGGGATCTCCACCAAGATACACTTTTGACATCTTCACCTATGAAATCTCTACCTCTAGAGATTTACCATCTGTAATTCCAACTCACTCTCATGCTCCACATTCCACCTCCATTGTGCTTAAAGCCACCTCTAGGCACATTTGTACCCTAATGCATCATTGCTTACCTGGGTCGAGAGCAGGCCTAAGAAGCTCTCCCAGGTGGAATCTCCTTTGCCTCACTGGCACATCCCCTTGGCTAATTTTTCTCAGCATGTATGCCAGCTGTATCACATGTGATTAGGACTCTTATAAAAAGGGTTGATTCCTTTGGTAAGTCGATACAGAAAGGAATAGTAAAGAGTTTCCTAGAGGTCCCTACTAAGAACCTCACCTTCAAATCTCCACTACCAACTACTCCCTCTTTCTCTCTCTAAAGGCTTCAGCTTCCACCCCAAACCCTCCCCGCTGGGACCTCCGGTATCCTACATGTAATACCATCTCCCTCTTGATCAGACTCGATAACCCACACCAACCATTTACTACTACCTAACCTTCCACCAACAATAAATTAAGTGTCCATTTTGCCTATCAGACCAAAATTGTTTTCTCCAATGCCAATTCTTTTTGGAATTATGTTATCAATTTAAGTTGCCGTCCAGAATATCAGTAAAGATAATATGGCTTACCAAACATCAGATAGCTATAGACCAACACAACGAAATTATTATACTTTTCACATTCATGCAAAGTAGGCAGACATAAGTTGAGATTAATCATGTGCTTTTGTAAAACATAAATATGAATCTCAAGTTTCTGAAAAATAATATTTATTTGTTTTGTAGATGGGGGCTAATGCATACACTAAGAAAAACAAATAAAGTCTCATGTCCTAATAAGGGTTTGAAGTTAACTTCCTAAGCCAAAACTTGCTCATTAACCCCCCCATTCTCTACCAATTAGAACACTAAAGATATGGTATGGAGATTCTAGGAGATGAAATTGGAGAATATATAAAGTAATCAAGTAAATGGAAAGGAAGGGTAAATGACGTACATACAATACAAATCAATATCAACTGACTTCAAAATGAAGAGCCTGAATTTAAATTAGAATGTACAATCCAGACTATACAAAGGAGAAGGGGGACGTAGTGTCTGCAAATATTAACTACTAAATGAAACTCATTCGTGCTTAGTAAAGTTCTATACAAAATCCAGACTCGCATGTTTCGTGCATTTGGCTTCACAGATATGTTAAACCCACAGAACATGAAAGGACATAATGTTTATGGAATCAAAAAATTTACCATCATTTGGTTCAGAGTCTTTATTTCCACTAGTTAGTGCATCATCATCTTTGTCCACATATAATGTTGTTTCATCTTGAATCGAGTTTACAAGATCATTGTATTCTATTTTCTCCTCTAAAACCAACTCTGCACTGAATAAAATACCAAAAATAAATATCAAAATAAGTTAGATAAATAAATTCTTCTCACGTAAATAAATGAGCTCGTGAACTTATCAACTTAGCATAAGGGTCCTCATGTAAAATAGCACACATCAAAATCCCAAAATCAATACAAAATATTTAATTTTTAGACTATGCCAAACAAATGGGAGCACTGGATGTAGTTCACCAACCTCCACATGACATTAAGAGTGAACAGTGTCATGATTAGGAAGCTTCCACCATAACTGCAACTACATTCCCTAAAGAAGCATAGAAAAGAATCTCTACAATTTGATTTGAGCCAAGGTCCACATGAATATTAAGTTGTGGTTAGCTTTTTAAATTTTGGTTGATTGGAGTTAAAAGATTCAAGGAAATAAACTTTAAATATTGTCAACTGCAGTCCCATTAGACTGCAAATATACCAAATTATCATGAATTTATGTATGCAAGACTTCAACAAAAAGTTAATCATCAATTTTGAATTGAAAAGGAGAAGGTTCAGCAATTACCTTTTGTGCTTGTAAAAAATCCCACACCCATCACGCTTCTGCCCGCTTCTCTGAATATAGATACTTGAATAGCCATGGTTCTCCATATTCCCTTTGTAGAAGCTATCATACTCATCTAATTCCTGCACAGCTTATATATATTGATTAAAACAAGAATTACAAAAAATCATGGACGATAAATGTTAAGGGAACAAAGGTTAGCAAGAAAAAAACAAGCTTTAAAATGAATCTGGAACTTGAAACAAAGACAAGGAAGCAGTGAAAACCTGCAAACAAAGAAAATCAGTCCCAAGACTCTTGAGAACAGTCAAAATTGCCTGGGAGCGAGCTTTCCATCTGTAATAGACATGGTTAGCCAATATTCACTTAAATACTTATTCAGAAGTTGACAAACAAATTGGTTCTACATGGAATTTATTTTCCAGGGAAGTGTGAAACCCAGACTTCAATTCATATACTCCGTAAATTGGGCAAAAATACTTCATTTTCCATTATTCATTATTACTAGGTCAGAATGATAAGTCAGTGAAAGAGTCTTCAGTTGGTTTTAGGCAAGTAATAGATGTTATCAGACCTACAGAAACTAGTGGTTAGATTTTTCTCCCTTTTTATGAGTAACTGGCTAGATTCTTCTTACTCAATTCTTCAGTTCACTTGTCCACCTTGTTCCCATCCTTTAGTTAACAAAAAAAGGAAAAATGACATGGTAAAAGTTTCTGGGCAAAAATATAAGAAGCATAAGGGAAGCCTTGGGCCATGTTTCCCAACCCTTTGCCAAGCAAAGCCACAATATTGAAAGGAGTAGACCTATTAAAGCCTCAAGCTACAGCTCCCCAACTTGTTTCAAAGAAAACATTTCATCCCCTTACAAGGAACTTTTCCACTCATAAAAGATCTCCTCACTGAGGATTAGTAATCGCATAAAATCTAGTCCATCATAAGGAGGCATTTCAATGTGTCCCATGTTTCTTGGAAGCATGTGAGGAGTTTTCTTAGGATGATGTTGGGAGCTGTACCCAAAGGCTGTAATAGGACTAATCTTATCGATACCATTGCACGGAAAATGGAAATGAACCATGGCTCAAGGCTCTAATAGGACTAATCCTTTCAATATATTACATGCTAGTGCTTGTATGCCACATACTGATATAAAGCAGTTAGGCATAAATTTCATTCAACCCAACAAGGCCTTCGTCTCCAACTAGTTGGAGAGACAACAGTTAAACAGGAGAGATGTATGTATTAGAATGCAACACAAAGCACTAGTCGTCCTATTATACTTGTGCTCTCTGTTTTTTATTTTTTATTTTTGATAAGTATCTGCTCCCTAATTTTCTTCCACTAGCTTTAATAGATTCGACCATGTGGTACGCCTCAGAGACCAGCAATATCTGTAAATATCATGAAGCACAGTAAACTTAAAATTATTTCAATTATATGCCTAATTGGCTTAAAAAACATTGACCATAAGCCAGGGAATTCACTATACACAGGAAAAGAAGTTCAAAAGAACTTATTTACAAAGCAGTAAACTGTGAGTTAGGATTTACTTGAGACAAGCTGATGGAGAGTGTGGAAACAGAGCACTTTTCACGTAAACCTACATCCAAAAGCATCGATCATAAAGAGGAAGAGGGGGAAGCACTCTTCTTGTACACAGATTTCAAACCGACATTTAGCTCCACAACAAAAATGGGTAAACAAATTCCATATATGTGAGACGGACTCATTTCCAAATATGAACAGAACTTTAATACTAACTAAGCAAATTAACGTATTCATGTGTCTAAATAAGACAAATTTTCCAAGTAAGAACAAAGCTTATTCCATCACAAACATTATTTGCAAAAGAGATTTTTCAAAAAACATAAAATGGATTAACAAATATTTTATGGGCCCATGGAGACTATCTCATATCATTATGAAAAGGTATTGCTCGTGTACCATATGGATGCTACCTTTTTGTTAGGCTTCTAGATTGAACGCTGATGTAGATTTTTTGGTAAACAGGGGGTTGTCGATTCCTTAGGAAATTCCATGTCTTTTTAAGTTTTCATTTCCCCAGGTTGTTTAGTGCTCTTCATTCATCTTTCATTACTAAAAAATGATTTGTCTTTCTTTCATATATAAGTAACTTTTGAGGAACACAAATATTTCATTAGAAAATCATTACTCTCACTGAAGTAATCCTCTCCTCTTAAAGTAATAACCACTTGAAGAATATATTCTTTTGATTTTTACTAAATGGAAGCATGCACATTACACAGATGAACATGCAAAAATTTTAGAAAAGTGAATGGTACGATTTTACACACTTTCTGTTCCCATTTGTAAGTCAATAGCAGTGCTTTGTGGAAAGGGCGCAAAACTAGTAGGGTAAATTCTGAAAATAGTTGGTAGTACATTTCACTTTATGCAGCCGTATAGATGAGAAAGTACTAAACGTGAGGGAAGTTAAAAATGGTAATGAACTATGCAACTATGGAGACAAAGGATGACATGGGTTCGAGGTAAAGTTGTCAACATGGTGGAGCAGGCAATGTGGGTTTGATTCTTATCCAATGCCCAAAAGAAATGATTGGTGTAGGAATCTGATCTTAGCTTAAGCCATACATATTAGTGGAGAGGGAGGTTATACTTTGGGCTCAACCTTAACAAAGTGGGTGCAAAAAGAAAAAAAGAGGGAAGATAAGAGAAAAAACAACAAAGAGAATAGTTCAGATTTGAGATAAAGCTAGACTAATTTACCCCCACACAAGCAGTAATAGAAACAGAATGAGAGAGCCTTGAAAGCCAGATCCTCATTTCAGCAAATCATTTAGAAAAACTCCAAGAACTGAATATTAAACCTTCATTCCATCTCCCTTAAAAAAAAAAAAAAAAACCATCAAAACCACTATGTAAATATATAGTTCCAAAAAAGCCCTCCTACTTGTGCGAAATATTCCCAGGAGAGCCCCAAGCTAACTAAATATAATAAAACAGCCTTAAATGCTAAACTTTAAAAAAAAATGCCTCCTGTCCCAAATAACAGAAATAAGCTAACTTCTTCCCCCCCCCCCCCCCCCCTCTTCTGGTGGACATTGTTAAACTTTGAAGGACTACCTATGGGCTGCATCAATTTCCACCAACTTAGAAGGTCGAGAATTCAACAGGTTTGGCTGCATTCTTGGGCGCCTATTTTTATATAATCACTCTACTTATCAAAAAATATATATATATATATATATATATATATCCAATAAAAAACTGTAACTAGTTGCTACAACTCCAAGAGTGTGATCCATGTATTATTATCAAGTACCTTTTTCTGATTGGTAAAAGGTATGTCTTATAAACAAGTGCCCAAGTATAAAAAAAAGGACCTGCTGCAAAAAATTAGTGCCTAAAGTCCCCCAAAAAATCCACAAGCCTGTCTAAATACAAAGGATACTCCTCCTTAATCCAAAAGGAAAGAAGTTTCAACAAATTGTCCTTCAATCACCACCAATGTTACCTAAAACATGGATCATTATGGTACATGGAACGGGAATGGGAACAGAAACGTAGATTGTCACTTGTAATAGAACGTGATACATTAAGGGTAGGTTTTTTCAGATCACTTTGTTAGAACGAAATACGTTTATTTGGAACGGGATGAGTCATTTGATTATATTTGTAATAATATTCATATATATATATATATATATATATATATATATAAACGAATCCAAACCGATATAAAATAAAATTTTCAATAATGTATGTATGTATTTTCTTGATTGTTGTATGATTTTTTGATGTTTTTGATATTTTAGATTGGAACGCTAAATCTTGTGTTTCAAATCGCGAATAATCCACATTTTAGATCCTGCAATCCAATTCACAATTTGCTAGGGAGGGAGTGAATAGTGGTAACTATGATCGCAACAATGGGAGCTCAACTTCTTCAAAAACCTTCCTATTCCTTTCCCGCCAAAGACTCCAAATGAGGAAGAAATGAGCCATTTGCCAAGAAATCTTCATCTCCTTTCTAATGCAACAATGCATTGGCTATACTGTAGATGGAGTTGACATTATAAACTATGAGAAACTCCAACAATGTTAAATCCCACCCAACACAATGTTACGGCTTTTTGAAGTATTTTAGTTTTTGTTTTGGATAGATCTTGAAAAAATACATGAAATTGATACATTATTCACCTAAAATGGACAACCAAGCACAAAGTATGGTTCTTTGAAACTTTTGCATTTGTTTTGGATAGATTTTGAAAAAAATATTATTCGCCTAAAACTGCTAAAGTTTTTGCATTCATTTTGGATAGATATCAGACAATACATGAAATTGGTATATTATTCGCCTAAAACGAACAACCAAGTTTTTTTTTTGTTAGGTAAGTGGCCTCGGGGAGGAAGTTGAACCTAGGACCTTTTACAAACGATTCTAAGTAATGGTTGCTTGAAGTGTTTCTATTGGTTAGATCTCAAAAAATATATATTATTCACCTAAAATGGGTAATCGAGCGCAATGTTATGCCTTATGGTTATTCGAAGTGTTCATTTTGGATATATTTCAAAAAAAAACTTAAATTGGAATATTATTCACTTATAATGGACAATCAAGCGCAAATTTATGCCTGTTTGAAATATTCTTTTTGGATAGATCTCAAAAATATATATACATACATATATATGTATATATAAAATAGATATATTATTCACCTAAAAGAGACAACCAAATGCAAAGTTATGACTTCTCAAAGTTTTCATTTTTGGATAGATTTCAAATATATATATATATATATATGAAATTTATGTATTAGACTCCAAAAACGGATAACCGAGTGCAAAGTTATGCTTGTTTGAAGTGTATGTTTTGGAGAGATCTCAAATTTAACGAGAGGTTGGGGTCAGCTCAATGAATTCCCAACTCCGTCTAAATGGGTTTATGGGATTGGAGGGGTGGAGCCCGATTAGTGATGGTGCAGATACCTATACTAAGAAAGTGCAACAATTGCATGATGAAACAAAGAGAGACATAGGAACCAATACAACCAAATATATGAGAAGGGTGGACATGTGGAGGAGATATATTCCAAGATTCCTACCGCAAGCCAAGCGCTAAGAAATTTGGTCTTTGTGGGACCCATCAAAGAACCCCTAACCTCATATTATTACCAAGAGGCACAGTCCTCCTCCCCTTTCCATCTGATCCAACCCATTAGCATGAACACCTTCACACCGATAGCCTTTCTCACATACCATTTTTTAAATTAACTTGTGAACCAGTCTTGTTATGTTTACAATTCATAGCACCCTTCATACTGCACCATTTATGCAAGCATACCTACAAACCCCCATCCAAACCACCATGTGTGCCATCCACTTAACTCCTCCAATCTCTACTACCATGCACCATGTGCATGTACACATCATAAATCATCTGCCTCCCTTGGTTCTGCTGCTTGTGCAAAGCAAGTTAAGATGGTTCAGCCATATACATTGAAGACCAAGGACTGCACCAACTTTTGATCCAAGTTGGATGCATAACAAGGACAAAGAGGAAGTCAAACAAATAAGTGGGAATGTGCACTGAGAAACTGAATGGTTAGTAACTTCACATTAATACCGCTCTTTATGAAGCAAAATCGACAATGAAGATTAGTATCAACCCCAAATATCTTTAATTACACTGACTAGCTTATATCAGATATAAGCATCACCTTTGAGAATGAGTGAAAATGAGTGATGGGACCAAAGGTTGGACCAATAACTCAATATGTATGTCCTATAGAATGCTTTTCATCTTACACCTCTAAACCAAAGTTTAAATCTTCCACCAATAATGAAATTTGGTAATTTCCTACAATACCCATATACAACTGATGTAAATGCAATAAAAGAAAAAGGATGTTGCAAGAAAAATATAGAATAAAATCAATTCAGACAACTGGATCATCATGACAAGGTCTGCATACCTGAGCCAAAACGTTATATGAGACTAGGCTGAATTTGAATCCTGTAATATGACGTTGTAATTGCATGCTTAGATAGGGCATGGAAAGTTAAAAGATTTTGAATCTTTTATAATTTTATTACAACCACACACTGATGAAAGCAATCACAAAGTCCGTCCCCCCAATGTATCGTTGGACATATCCACATGGTAATAAACCCAATAACTTGGACTAATAGTAATTAATCTATCCACTGATAAAAAAAAATATATAGTAATTAATCCATCCAAACTGATTGTAAGCAGGGACAACAGAGACAATTGCAAGACCACTTGAGATTTTAATTGAGAATAAGATTAGATTATAATTTTTATACATCCCTTTTCTGAGATCAATTTGAAAAAACCAAAAAAAAAAAAAAGGCAGGGTAAATTATGATACTCAAAGATAACAGTAATAAGGAAGTATTGTGGATAAGTAATCATTGTCATCAATCCAAATAAAGTTTGTTAGCAATAGGTCCTTTAGTAAAGAACTGAAAAAATTGTACGAGTGCCATTTAGCCTTTCTTTCCAAAACTAATACAGGATGACAGAGAATAACAGGAATACTTGTGTTCATTTTGGAGTAAAATTAACACTCTGCTTGGATTGAAGGATTTGGAAAGAAAGGAGAGGAAAGGGGGAGGGAGAAGTTATTTTATGCTTGGTTAAAAATTAGGGAAAGGAAAGGAAGGGGGGTGGAGGGAGAGAGAAGGGTGGTCTCTTAATCCTTATTTTATTCAATTTGCTCACCTCTCGAAAATGGACAGAGACGGAAGGGAAGGAAAGAGTCTTTTAATGAACTTTTTATAATACCAATTATAACCTTAAAATTATAAAGAAAAATTAAAAAAAGACACATCTATCTTAAGATATAATAGGAAAAAAGTATATAATCATTTCCTTTCCTTTCTTTCTTTTATTGTTCCCAAGCAAGATGAGAGGATTACTCTTTTTCTCCTCATTTGCTATCCCAGCATGAAAGTGGAATTACACTATCATCTCCTCTCCTTCGTAACTAATGTTATCCACTCCTATCCTTCCCCTCCTACTTATCCAAGCATCATGTAAAAAGGGCAAAAAAAAAAAAAGACAAACACGTAATTTTATTTATTTTTTGATAGGTACAAATATTACAGATTATAACAGAATACAAAAACATAAGACACCCAAAGGAAGGAAAGAAATTCCATAATAAAAGCAAATAAAAATTACTAAAAATGGCAAGAGCCCAAGCAGAGATATGATTCATGACTAAATACACAGATTTCCTTCTATAACCTCCCTTTTGTAATTCAAGTACATTTACTGTTCTGACAGCAAGAGACATGTCACAGCTAATAATGGGAGATATTCTCCAATATAAAAATAAGATATATAACTAGAAGATGATTGATATTTAATCAAGAAAATGAAACTAAAGTACAAGAGGTTGAAATACAGTAGAAAAGGTAAACACACACACCACGCGACTGCTGGTATTGATAGTGATGATGAGAGATGCTATATAAAGATGAGATCTTTACACATACCATCAACTCTTCTTATTGAACTAATTTCAGTCTGTTCAACGGGAATGAATTTTGGACATGATGGTGCTCTGGTTGTGCTCATTTTGCCCAAGGTAATACCACTGCATATTTTTAAAAAAAAAAAAAAAAAACTCACTTCAATTCTAAATGATAAAAATGTTCCTAACTTTTTTCCCCCAAGAAGCTCAAATCTCATAACCAGCATTGGACAAATAGTGTACATTGAAACAATAAAATTATAATAAAAACATGTTATTTTCTCTTGGACAATGCAATCGGTTCTTTAGGGTTATAGACATTATTTGCTCCGTTAGGCGGCCAAGAAAAGGTAGGAACATAATAGAAAATACCCAAGAAAACAAGACCTCAACTAAACTGCCCAAAGCAGCTACTTTTTGTTTCCATAAAACCAATAAATAAATAAATTACAACTTATTCAAAATTTTCTTTTATCGTCAAGTCTGGTTCTCAAATTAAAATACCCCCTTCGTCTTTTGTTCAAATGGTTTCTCTTGCTACTCAATGAAGCCATATAATTGATGATGCCCACTTGGCTTTAATGTTTTACCAGGTCGAAAGTAATATACATATATATAAATAAATAACTAAATGAAGCGTATTCAAGGTTTTTATGTTGTTTTGTTGTATATCATATACATATCTAGAGAGAGAGATAGAGAGAGAGACGAGAAATTGCATGCCATACCTTCGGAACGAGGAAACGGGAGGGAGGCGAGGAAGCAGAAGGGAACCCTTTAGCATGATTTTTGAAATGAACCAACTACCGGCCGCGCTAATAAATAGGCAGCTACTAGCTAATTTGAGACGCGAGGCCCAAATCTATATTAGAAAGTGCCTTTTATTTTATCTAAAGTTCTAAACCATTATAGTATGGGCCGAAGCCTCCTGTATCTCAGTCGCATTATATTTCTTCTCAAGTCCGTCCCTCTATAAACTGAGAAATTATTTTTATTATTTTTTTGAAATTATATTAAAAGAAAAAATAATGTTAGATATACTGAATTGGTTCACCAAATAATATCATACATCATAACTCTTTTTTAAAATTTAAATAAAATAATTAAACACATCTATTAATTATAATATACATATATATATTGACACATCACCTGTGAGAAAAATACAGATTACGAACATATTTCTCCTACCCTGTGTTTAATTATGTGATTGTTGTTAGAGCAACTCCAAAAGGATTTGCTATTTTGGGGTGTCAAATCATTCATTTTCAACCTTGAACAGTGTTATGGCATTCCTGAATTATAAATCTGTTCTAATGATAGGTGCCAAAATAGGGATGCTATTTTAATATTTTAATATTTTTTTATTAAAAATAGTTATATTTTAACGAGTATAATTTTCATAACGATCGTAATTTAACGAATATATTTTTACAGTCAAAATTTCAAAATAAATAAAATCACCCTTAATTAAAAATTAAATCAAATTAGAAAATTCAAATTAAATTACAAAAATTAATTTAATTAAAAAATCAATTTAAATTCTAAATAACAATTAACTAAAATAGAAAAAAAAATTTAATTGTAAAAATTAGCTAAATAAATAAAATCACTCTAAATTAACAAATAAATAATAAATAAATAAATAAACTAAAATTACAAAATTCAATTTAAATTACAAAAATTAATTTAATTTAAAAAATCAATTTCAATTCTAACAATTAACTAAAATAAAAAAAATTATTTTAAATTAAATCAATTATACATATATAGCAAATGTTCTGATTTCCCTCGTTTCCTTCCCCTTCCCCCTCGTCCTGCGGCTCCCTCCCCTTCCCCTTCCCCTTCCCCCCTGCGCCTCTCTCCCCTTCCCCTCTCTGCGGCTGCGCCTCCTTCCCCTCTTTTTGCACCGCACGCTTCCCTCCGCAAGAAAAATCACGAACAAGGAGCAGAATACTTGCTGATTTTCAGAGGCGACAAGTGATTTTTTATTTTCTGGGCTTTGGTAAGTTTTTTTTTTTCACAAAATCTCTGAATATCTGTATTTATAGAATTTTACAATCAAAATATAGCCGTTGGAATGTTGTGTTGGAACAGTAGAATTGGAAATGGCCGAATGGTTTACAATGGCACTTCTTCCTCTTCTCTCTCTAAAGGTTGTAAAAATACCACCTCAAGAACATGAATGGCATTTTGTAACCCTGGATGCCACTCCTGTTGGAGTGAAAATTTTTGAACTTGGGGTGCCATTTCGGCAGTTAGGCGGTTGGCATCCCGGATGGCACTCCCCCTTGGAGTTGCTCTTAGAAATAGTTAAAAAATAAATAAATCACCCAACTCATTTAAAAATGCTTGATTTATTGAGGTCATTACAATCCTTTTTAAAATTTAAAATAAAAAACTAATTTTTCATAATTTCAAACTTTTCTAAATAAATAAAAAAAAACAGTGGGTGAATAAAAAGTATATTATTAAATCCAATATATCAAGCATTTTTTCTTAATTATATTACTATATTTTTCTAATTTGTCATATTTCTTTCCTTCTATCAATAATGAGATAACAAGGTTGTTACTCAAAATTTGGTAGCTCTTCCATTAAGCAAAATCACTTATAATTTATTTAAATTATAAAACATGTGCTAAATTGTTACACACACGCCCTCACATATGTGTGTGTGTGTGTGTATATATATATATATATATATATATATATATATATGATCCTCTCAATACTTTTTCTCCCTCCATCAATTTCCCTGCTACTTTGTGATAATGGCAAACACATGTTGATGTCATCATGAGAATATTTCAAATGTCAATTTGCTCTTATTTGATGAAAGAATGATATATAGACAATTATGTTATCATGAACTCAACAGAAAATGCCCATAATGGGAGAGCTGTAAATATTTCATTTAGCCCATATTTAGCGCTAGTAGCCTCAACAATCTCTGTCACAAGACCTGGTTCCAACTTTATTTGCAAAGCACAAAGCCACAAGTGCCATTCACAGCAACCAAATGCCCATTTTACCATTTACCACTATTTTGGGTCAAACATTTTTTTCTTCCAAAAAACAGCCCTTAATTATAATGGGGCCTTCCCATTAACATACTTGCATATAACGGCGAGGATTTGAAACCACATCATGCACATGGGTATGGGTCATCCAACACTTGATTCGTTCTACCAATTAACCACGTTACGTTGAAATTGACTGTTTTAAGTCAAACATGTATATGAACAAACTTAAGCATGCTACAATATATTTTTTTTGCAGCGTCTATTAATTTAGATGCGGATATAAAAGAGGACTTAGGGATGATTACTAGATTATCAAATGTTTGAATAGAACACAAGCCCAAATGCCCTTATATGCTCATTCTCATAGGGAGGGAAATGGTTCAAGTCTCCTCGAAGACAAAGGGAGGAGGCGTTAATGGGGATTTTTAGCCAAAATGCCCTAACTGATTAATAGAGATCACGGCAAAAAGGTGATCCCTCTTTCAGATTAAGACAATGAGTGCCTTAGAAAGGATGACTTTTCAGAGGGCATGGGCTTAATTTGGTTGAAGAAGCCAAAGTCCTTTTCAAGTGTTCTCATCATTTCTTTACATTCCATCACACTTTTTCTTTTCTTTTTTGATATTCGGATGTCAGACCAACTTGTGCATATCTTAACTAATCTTTTTTTTTTTTTTGGATAATCAGATGTCAGACCAACTTGTACGTATCTCAACAAATTTTTATGATTCTTAAGTTAATGACCGAACAAACTTCCAGAAATCCAAAAAAAGACTCGAACTCAAAATATTGAATTTTAATCCCAAAAGTCCATCACACATGCACATATTAGACATTCAATAATTTTTCACTATCTTTTTAAAAAATAAAAAATCTATCTATCAAAATCTCTTTGATATTACATACCAAACTACGTTAATCATACCAAAAAACAGATCATTCAAATTTCTTTCTTAATCTATACCAGAGTACAAGAAAGTTCCACTTCAACCAATAAGCGGTTGGTACCACCAGCACTTGAAGTTCACGCTTATTGATCCAAAAATTAAATTATTGTTAATCCGTGTTAACATCAACGTATTTAAACCAAAATTTCAGTCATTGTCAACGTGGACTCGTATGGTCACATGAGGTTAGTCTAAATTGAATATCAAACTATTCCTCTCCCTTTTTTCTGAAAAAACACGAATATGGATATGACACTATATATATATATATATATATATATATATATATATATAATTTTTATATTTTTTTAATAAACACTTAATGTTAATTCAATTAAAATTAGAATAAAAATACTAAAATTACAAAAATATTTTTAAAATAATAAAATCATTAAATAAATATTCAAGAACTTCATTTACTCATCATCATCTATGTGCATGTACGGTGATATTACATAGATATATAAGTAAAAAAATAGTACTAAAAAGAAAAAGAGGAAATAACACATTTTTTCGTGTGTTTGATATGTGTACGGTGAGTGTCTAAGGTTGTCAGTGTCTAATACGTGTCCAACACAAACACATGAGCCAAAATAAATTGTTTGCACTTCATAACCCTCTTGAGTCTTAACTTAATACTCTTCCTTACAAGTCGAAAGTAATTATTCAGAAAAACGATCACTCTGCTCCACGTCATTATTAAATATTGTATGACAATGGTTTTTCATGAATTCTATAACTTTTTAAATTTCATAGAAAAGTTATTTATCTAAAATAAAAATTTTGTGATAAACATGCGTCATGCCACACGTTAGAATGATATAAAGCGACTGCTTCACAAATAATCTTTTCTTCCTTGCCCAGTTGGTTTTTGCTAAGAAGGTGTGACCATCAACCTTTATTTTTGTGCATTGCTACCAAACAAGTGACTTTGCCAGCCTTGATTGATTTGTGGAGAGATTTTGTTCACTTCAGTCTCATCCAAAACAGTGCATGTGGTCTCATTATCACTCGCAAAAAATGGCTCAACTAGTCATTTTCCGCATGATGTTAACGTTGATTTCTTAATAGATGGGCTGCACATTAATGCGCTTTCCGTTGTTGCTGACCATTTACCTAACAAAAAAAATTATTTTTCCACAATCAATGAAAACATTATGGACAATCAATTTATGTCTAATAATTGATCTCCCTTTTCTCATTTGCTAATTATGCACATTCAACCAAACACAAATTGACAAACATGAAATTCAAATCTATACCCTTCTCTCTCTCTCTCTCTCACACACACACACACACACACATATACAGGATTATGTTTCAAAGAATTGGTTTACCTAAAAAGTAATATAGTTTGGTGGTTGCATTGAAAAAATAGTGAAAGATAGAAACAAATCCCAGTGGTTGTGTGGCCCTAATTATTTGGGTTCACTTTATTTGGAGTATTCAGTTGAAACGATTTAGTAAAAGACTTAGAACGTGTATTTAGGCTGAGACTCTAAAACTAGATACTGTTAGAATATTACTTTTGAAAATTTCAAAACTTTACATCATCCCTAATATTTCTCCTTTCATTTTATTTATATATGTGTGTGTGTGTGTGAAATTACTGAAAGTGGGAGAGTTATTATCCGATAAAAAAAACATCTTTTTTTGGAGCAAGAGTTCATACAATACAAAACATTTTTGTTACAATCTTCTTTTGGTGCGAGAGTTCATACAATACAAAACATTTATGTTATTCTTATGGACATACGCATACGAAGTTTGAGAAGTATAATTGTAAGCAACTGGATTGTATTTTGTTGCTGTTGTTGGCCGATTGAATCTTCATGCAGAAAAATACAGTATGCGTCTCTCATTCTCACATGATAATCTTTCTTTATTTTTTATATATCATATGTATGAATAATTTATTGTGTTTAGGTTTTTGTGATTACAAAATTTATATATATTTTACACGGACTCTTATTGCTGAAATTATTTTATTAAAACAATTGGTTTCTTTTGTTCCATATATATATATATATATATATATATATATATATATTACCTAAATATGTTCGTGTGTGTGTGTATAATGATGGTTTTAAATCAAACTTCTACTAACTTAGTTCTTTCATTTGTTGTCAAATAAAAAGTAATAATCATGTATATATAAAAATATTATATGAAAAATAAAAAAATAAAAAATAATACTTCTACTAACTTTGTTCTTTAATTTGTTGTCAATTTTTTATTAATTTAAAATTAATTCTACGTTAAGTTCAGCAATGCTAAATAGCCACGAAATACATCTAACACACGAACCCTAAATCCACGGTTTTGATTTAGTCTACTTACTTTTTTTTAGATGTTAAGGTCATGGCTATTAATATTCCAATAAATTTAAATTAAAATAGTTATCACATTTTGAAATCAAAATTAGTTTTGACTTAGATTAGATTTTAAATTTTGAATTATTTCATTCATAAATCTCTAAAAAACCAAAATACAAGGTGTGTAAGTTATATGGTCTTAAAATAATAGCTTTAGAAGTATTAAAATATTTGAAAGCCATTATATATAATTTTTAATGAACATTTCGATCAGAAAAAAAAAAATTGACCTGATTATTATGGTATAAAACATGTTGTGGAAAACAAAATAATAATAAAATATTTTTATTCCTAGAGATTGACAAATATTTTAGCAGTGGCTTAAAGGCATTATTGACTTATTTCTCATTGGGTTAGTAGAAGTGGCGGATGGGGTCAAGTCTTATTTTTTAAAAAATATTTTAACAATATTAACGGCAAAAAATTTATTTTCAAAAGTAATATAATTCTTTGATCAAATTATATATATAGACATGCGACTGATCAGTCATCTATTATTGCAAGTCATTTATTATTAAGGATGATAATTTAATTTATCCAGTTAGAATTCACCATATCATACCTCGTTGGAAACTTATCATATCACACTTTTAATGAGACGGATTTATCAGAAGTTAGGTATAATCCGTTAGGATTTAAGGTAAATTTAGGATGAAGACACTTTTTTATCCTGATTATATAAAATAAAATAATAAATGAGTTTTGTATTACATAATTAAGATTTATAATTATATTTTTTAATCAATCATTAAAAAATTTATACAGATTTGATAAAATTTGATGTTTGAAAAAAATTATTATTATAAATCTCTATTGACATATATATTTTTTATTTTAATATATATAATATTTTATACTTATCAAAAAAATATATATATATAATATTTTATTTAAAATATGATAATTATAATTAATTGAATAAAATAAATAAAACAAATATAAAGATAAAAAAGATTTTCATGAAAGTTCGTCCCGTTTATAACAGAGTTTAAATAGGTGAAGGAGAAAAAAAAATTCTTTAATATATTAAGTTGTAATAATGCTAGACTTACTAAAAAATTTTATCAAAAATATTTATTTTTATGAATTGACAGTCTTCTATTGGTTGAATATCACATCATGATATGACATTATATGATATCTAACTAATACAATATTGTTAACTCATGAAAATAAATAATTTTAATAAAATATAAAAATAAAACTAACATTACACCTGCAAAGCACGAAATTCTAGACGAAACGAAGTTAGCTCGCTATAAGCAAATGGTTTGACAAACCGTTAGTTGGTTCCCGAGAATAATTAGTTAGAGCGGGTAGCTTTAATGTCGATGTCGTGGTATGTTTTCAACTTTTCGTCTCTGGGTCCAGCCAAGTGAGCTGTGCCAGCGAAGGTCCCGCTAAATAAACAACCAATTAGGTATGCGTGCCTTGAGACTTCTATAATCTTTCCCGCCATTTTTAACTGTCTTTTTTATTTTTAAATATTATAATTAGTTGTACTGTGCTTTATCTCAAATTTTGGTATTTAGTATTAAATTTTTAAAAATGTCAAATCATTTAGTATTCCTATTATCCTGTTTAATAAATGAATTAAGAAGAAAGAAAAAAAAAAAAGGTGTTGGTCCATACATTTGTGATCAACACGCATATGGGAGCCGTTTTTTTGCATTCTATCTTTTTTTAGGTTAAAGGGTTTTTACTTATTCTTTTGTTAAAGAAAGTTACACTAATACCCTTAATTAACAATTAATACAATGATTGCATATAAAGATAATTAAGTAATTTTATTTTATAAATGAAATCCTTTGCAAAAAGAGGAGTATGAATAATATTTCTATATATATATATATATATAGAGAGAGAGAGAGAGAACATTTTTTTGTAATTCTTTCACTCAGCAACATCTTTAATAAGCGAATTTAAAATTATGATCATACTTGATTTGTTATTTTTTTTAAACTGATTTTAAATTGATTGTAAATTGAACTTGAATAGCTTATTTTTTTATACATGGAATCCTTTGCAAAAAGATAATTAAGTAATTTTATTTTATAAATGGAATCTTTTGCAAAAAGAGTAGAATGAATAATATTTCTATATATATATATATATATATATATATATATATATATATATATATATATATATATATATATATATATATACAGAGAGAGAGAGAGAGAACATTTTTTTGTATTTTTTCACTAAACAACATTTTCAATAAACGAATTTAAAATTATGATCATACCTGATTTGTTATTTTTTTTAAAGTTGATTGTAAATTGAACTTGAGTAGCTTATTTTTTTATATAATAGTAAATTACTTTTAATTTAATGAGTTAAATTCGAATTGAACACAATAAATAATAAATTTTAAAATATATTTAAATTTAATTTATTTATTTTGAGAGTCAATTTAAAAAAAAAAAAATTATGATTAAATAAGTTTAAATAATTTAATTTGTTTTAACTGCAATTTATTAATCAAATAAAATATTATTTTATATCCTTAAAAACAAATAACTGATCCATGTAATAAGCGGTTGACTGGATTTATAAATCAAATTCATTACAAAATATTTTAATCATGGGGGTCCAGTCTTCATCAGCCTAAAGACACACAAAAAACACTAGAGGCACACTGTCGGAGCCGCATGATTTCCCGCCAGATGTCACTGGAGCCTGTAATAAACGCGCCACAATGGGGATAGAACTAAGGACAAGCCCAACAAGAGAAGGGCAGAACGCCTCCCAGATCCTTCCAACACTGTCTATTGGGTGACAGCTGACCCAAAAAAAAAAGGCACACAACAATGGAAGTACCGAGTACTGACTAGGAGGCGGTGGTGGTGGTGCGGAGTGCGCACCCCAACCACGTCCATTTGGGTCCCACCTCCAACAAAGAACCATCACCAACGTGTCACTTAGCGGGTTCGACCATACAATCATAGGTACCACCTTCCTCATGCAACTTCATTCTCTCTCTCTCTCTCTATATATATATATATATATCATAGTCGCTTTCTCATTCAATGCAGGAGCGCGTCAATTGATAAGATTCGTCTTGCGCTTTATTCCCTTTTACGGCGTTTGGGTCGGGTCGAACAGAAAGACCCGAAATAGTAACATAATAATTCGCTTCTGGTTTTTTGAGCGAACCGAGTGTCGGTCGAACTCTTGGGGTTCTCTGCTCTCAAAAAACGTTTGTAAATTTGTATATAAAAGCACTTCTGAAAGCTGCTAGGATTCTTTTGCCTAGTATTTGTTTCTAGGCTCCTCCACCAACCATTAGGTGAACTGGTTGGTGGTTTTCAAGCTTGCTAGAGTTCCAAGGACAACAGTACTAAACTGGGTTTGATTTAGATTCTATTATCAGGAGAAGCCGATTGGTTTCTCTCTCTACCTTTCAGGTATCTATATAAGCACTTTCATTTCTTTTACCTGCTTATTGTACAGGCAAATTTGAATAAACCCTGATTGAATTCCAGTTTATAAGTGCTTATACTGCATAAAGAAGTGTGCTAAACTGATGAACACACCATTATATATATATATATATGCTTGTATGTATGTAATGATGTATAAACTATAAAGGCGGATTAATTTTGTTAATGGAAGGAAGCGTGGACGTGGTAGTGTAGTTCTAAGCAATGCTAATGTATTGAGATTTTGTGGGTCGGTGACCAAAAGTTTATTTTCATTTATTTATTTTTTCTTGACTTGAAAACAGGTGAGATATAGTTTCGTCTGCTAAACAACCTGATGTGTTGAATTAGGAATGATTAATTTGTGATGGCTGGATATTTAAAAATTTTGGATACTACTGATATGTATTCGTAGAATGATGTGAAAAGTAAATATAATTCCAAGAAACAAAAACAAAAATGAGAAATTAAAAAAAAAAAGTTTTGAGAATTTTGTTTCAGTCATTCCCAACGTTTTTCTGCTTTCCAATCAACAAACTGGGCATTTCAGAATTTAAATTTCCACTTTAAAATGTAAATATATATGTACACATGTATGTGTATTGGACATTTGTTTGTCATCGCTAATTCTCAAAAAAATTTGAAAAAAATTTGTTGCAGCAATTCCCATATTTGTTTCTACTTTTCAATCTACAAATAGGGTATTTTAGAATTTAAATTTCCATTTTATAATGCAAATATTTATATACATGTGCACATGTATATGTATATGTATAGGATATTTGTTTGTCATTGATAATTCTCAATGGTATTCTCTGTTTTTTCCTTCTCTTATATTCTAAGTTTTTATTTCTCTCTAGTAGATTCCATATGTTAATGGCTGTTGTTTGAAAAAGTGCAGAATGACCAATACAAAATTTGTCAAATGGTTATATACACTAGTTTTTGTGTTTATCTTCCTGAAAACAGAATGCTTATATGTCAAGATATCGTATGTCCAGAATGCCGTGGCAAAAGGAGCAGGTGAAAATTTTAGCTCACAAGAAACCAATTGAATCCTCTCCTTTCATTTTTCTTTATTTTACAAATTTTGATTTTTATGTGTCTGCAATGCTCATATTGGCAGTTTGTTTGGATGGGAGTCCATCAGCATATCATTTAGATAAGGGATTTGGAACAGGAATTAACAATTGGTTGATTCAAATGGAGGTTGGTCCTTTTTTTTTTTCATTTTTGGTATTTGGTCCTTTGTTACTAGCTATCTAACATTTTGTTTTACCTTGGAGTTTTCTTGGCAAGCAAATGGAGTTTGATAATTTTAATTTCATAACAAAATGAGTAGAAGTCATCGAGCGGTTTAATGTTGAAAATGTGAATCATCCAGCTTCAAATGCCCGGATAGTTTTCTTAATCACTACTCAACAGTCAATTACAAAATTTTCTGTGAACTTTTCCTCTTTATGAATATGAATAATTTTTAGTTTTTTTTTTTTTTTTTTGAACTTTTGGATTTTCAGGGAGGAGGATGGTGTAACAATGTCACGAGTTGTCTTGCCCGTAAGAACACCCGTCTAGGTTCATCTAAGCAAATGATGAAGCTACTTGCTTTCTCTGCTATTTTGAGCAACAATAAATCATTTAATCCAGGTGTGACTTAGGGCTCAATTGAACAGCATTTGAGCTGGCTATCATTCTGTCATTTGAAGTTTCATGTTCTCTTAAGTTTGAATACTAAGAACTAATTTATAAACTAAAACTCTATGTCAATATCCAGACTTCTATAATTGGAACAGGGTCAAGGTTAGGTACTGTGATGGTGCATCATTTACAGGTGATGTGGAAGCAGTCGATCCTGTAAGTTATTTATTAGAATCTGTAGCTTTAATTTGTGGAAGAATATCTCTGTTTATCATTCATGTCTCATTTCCCTTTCGCCAAAAAAAAAAAAAAACAAAGAAAAATTAAGGGACTACATCAGTTCATGTTTGATATATGTACATATTCTGTGGGCTTCTAACTATATGCCAATTTATATCAGGCTACTAATCTTCACTTCAGAGGGGCGAGAGTTTTTCTTGCTGTTATTGAGGAACTATTAGCAAAAGGAATGATGAATGCTGAAAATGTATGAACCAGTTGACCCTTTCTCTCTCTCTCTCTCTCTCTCTCTCTCTCTCTCTGTGTTCTTGTTTGTAAATAACTTGTTATAAATTAATACAACAGGCTATTCTCTCTGGCTGTTCAGCTGGTGGATTGACTGCCATATTGCATTGTGATAGCTTCCGAGCTCTCCTACCCATGGGAACAAACGTAAAATGCCTTTCGGATGCTGGTTATTTTATCAATGTGTAAGCTCTTATATAGGACCTTCTACCTCAAACATATTCCCAAAAAAATGGAAGGGTGAACCCCTTTGGATACGTTTTAGAAAACTATTTTCTGTACTCGAAAATAGAAAAAATGAAAACACTAACATAGATCTTTTTGTTTTGTTTAACTAAACACCATGGTGCTCTATGACAGGAAGGATATTTCTGGTGCACCGCACATTGAAGCCTACTTTAATGAAACAGTAACTACACATGTACTCTCTCTCTCTCTCTCTCTCTCTCTCTCTCTCATGATGCATTTGTTACGATTTTTCTGGTATTTAGCTTTGTAGTTTGTGGTTCATGGTCCCATCACCTTGTAGTTGTTTTTCAACTTTTTCTCTTCTTCTGCTCTGTGTTTTTGTTTTTCCTTATACCTCTATATCAATTGAGATGTGGTTTGGGATTCTGATTTTTTTTTCCTTCATCACTGCTGCAGGGATCTGCAAAAAATTTGCCTCTATCCTGCACTTCAAGAATGAAACCGAGTTTGGTAAGTGTGTTTCTATATTATATTTAACATTCACTATTTCCAATTCAGTTGCACTAACACATTGAAACAAAATTGCAGTGTTTTTTCCCCCAATATGTGGCACAACAAATTCAAACTCCGCTTTTTATATTAAATGCAGCCTATGATTCATGGCAGGTTAGCTCTTCCTGGTTATCAAAATGCTCAAATTAATACTATATTTTCATTTCTTTTTTATTGTAACATCTACATTTTCATTTATGTGTTAAGCTTTGTTTCTCCGGTTCTAGTTTCTGTTTGTTGAATTGATTTCCCAGGTTATATTCCCATAAGAATGCTAAGGCTTTGTTTGATAAAATGAATGTAGAAGTATGAATGGATGCTCTGGGTTCAGGCACTTGTCTTTGTAATATGTTTGTATTCTTGGAGGAATGCCTTGCATCACCATCTCTTTGTTTCATGATATTTTGTCCCATTGTGGTTAGAGATTTTATGAATAAATTGGGAATATACAGGAGTTGCACCGTCAATATGGTGAATTTAAAAGTGGGGAACTGGATGTCACTCTTGTTATTGAATTATTTCCATAATATAAGATCAATGATATGTTGATAAATAGTACATTTTCTTTTTGGCTAATTTGTTGTATGACTTCAGTCTTATTTTTCCTTCTGTTCAGTATTCTAACCCCCTCTTCTGAAAACAGCTAATGTTGTGCTTTCTTGAAGAGAAATGGGAAAAGAATATTGAAAGATAACTATAACCACTAGTGTTGCACTGCTTTGTGGAGAACAATAATCCGGCCTGTAAATTATTCAACTGTAGGCTTTTCTCTGTTTCAAAATTGTGAAGACAGCGAGAATGCCCTAAGATTACTAATACACTTGTCGTTATCATTTCTCCCAAGTTGATTTTTTACTTTTCCCCCCTTTTTTCCCCTTCTAATTCTTTGTTTTATTATATTTAATTAGATAAAGAACGTTTTGGCACCGAGTGTTGCTGATCCCCGTGACTGTTGGCATGACTGCAAGCTTGACATAAAGAATTGCTCACCTAGTCAGCTCAAAATAATGCAAGGTCACTACCATAATCTCTTTGACATCCTTTGCTCTGGCCAGTCTTCACTAATCTTGAATATCTGACCATTCTGTGGTTAGTACTTCTTCATAATTCGAGTTTTAAGGGACTCATGATACAGTATTATACATCTATTTATTCCTAGGAGCCATTAACTAGACCACTCTTTTTCACTGAAAACATAATTGGGACAGTATTGAACAACAGTTCTGCCATTTCATCTAGAAACCTCTACTGTCCCATGAAGGACTATATACTTATATATAGAAATTTGCAGCCTTGAACAGAAGATCTGAGAAATTTCACTTATGATACTATTTTGCCATTTATTTTCAGGTTTCAGGTTGTGGTTCCTACGTGCATTGACTGGACTTGGCACCTCTTCGTCCAGAGCACTGTTTATCAACTCTTGCTATGTCCACTGCCAAACTGAAACGCAGGCTACATGGTTAACGAATGGCTCTAACTTGCTGAATAATGCAGTAAGAAGCTGTTTTTTTTTTTGGTTCACTTCTAATTTATTTTTCAGTTATTACAATATGTTTGTTGTCCTTATTTTTATTTTTGCAGACAATTGCAAAAGCAGTTGGAGACTGGTATTTCGACCGGATTCCATTCCAAAAGATAGATTGTCCTTACCCTTGTGACAAAACTTGCTACAATCCTGTTTCTGATCCACAGGAGCAGCCATCAGTATAGAAATACAGCTTCAAGAAATATATTCTTTGGGTCAACGATTAGAAAGAAGGAAAAAAATCATGATTTATCAAGCCTTCAAAATAAGCAAAGATCACCAATGCACTAAACCTGTGTATTGATATTTTCATTCTGGTCTATGCGAACCATAATTAATTTCTCCATATAATAAATTCATTCATTGTTATTGTAATCACAAGCATCTTCTCTCCCTTCTCATCATGTGTGACTGTTATGTAGCAGTGTTGATGCCAAGTGAGAACCATGACCTGAAAGTCGTTTACATTCTCCAACATCAATGACTCCAAAAGAACACAGATCGCCTTGGAACAGTCTGGTTTCTTAAATGGAGTAATCATAGGAATGAGAAATTGAATATTATTTCTGTATAAATAAAGTACATTTCAACACAACCCTTGGCACCATTGATGCTTTTATTATCATCACATGAATGTGCTCGGGAAGATGACTACGTCTAAGCAAAAGAAGGTTAAAATAGGCTGTTGCTTGTATTATATATTGTTGGGCAACAAAATTACTTCTGTACCTGTTAAATTTTTCTTAAATTTATTTATGGGTTTTGTTCACGGATAGGTTAACAATCTTCATGGGGTGGGAACAAAAAGATTAAATGTCCCCAACTAATTTAAGACTTTACTCATAAAATCAGGAGCAAATCATAATCTTGCCTCCTACCTTCTCTTTATCTATGGTTTTCCACAAGTTCTAACAATTCTAGGGCTTATGACAATATTGATGAGGTTTATAACATTTGATATTGAAATTGGCACCATGTTACAAGTTCAAAAGAGATGACCAAAACGTTGAATTAATATGTCTTGATATTATACATGGCCAAATAACTATACATTCAATAGGGATTAGTTATATTAAACCACCAACTCATCTAAATATATAAATTATTAAAAAATGAGTAACTTTAATATTATATCCTTTTAACACATCTGCTCACATGCAATCAAACTAAGTCAACAAGTGCAGTTATGATATTATGTTAAACAACAAATTCGTCTAAAATTTTAAACTATTAAAGAAGATATAACTTTAATATTATATCTTTTATCAAGTTTGATCTCACATCTACGTCAGTTACGATGTTCAGATGAATTTTGGTGAGTGTCAATAGTAATTATTGTGAACGAGGGGATGATGATGAAGATATGTTTCATCATCATTGTTTGTAACAAAACGTTAATCGGATGGATTTTGATTAGTGTTAACGGTGATTGCTATGAACAATGAAGAGGTGGGTAATGACAATAAGTTTTGTCGTCGATGATAACATAGATGGTGCTGACTTTGACGATAAAAATGTTGACAAGTTTCGTTGCCAACTATTATCAAGTGTTTGCCATTGGTGGTTACAGCATACTAAGATGAAGGAAGTCGATGGGCGAGGTTTTGGTTATAGTAACAATAGTTTAGTTACTAACAATTACTTTAACATATCTTCAAGTGGTGTAATAGTTCTTCTTAATTTTAAAATTTTTTAAAATTATATTTTCAAAAAAATTATTTAACGAGACTATCAATTCATGTGACTATATATATATATATGTGGTGTGATAATTTTTCACAAAATTAATTTTTTTTTTTTTTGGAGAATCATAACAAATAATCTTGATATTGTTAGCCAAAGTACCATGAAATAATCTTGGGGATATTTTCGTCTTTTCATCTCCCCGTAAAATGTTCTTACCTTAGTGTTCAAACCCACAAGCCTCCGAGGGAGAGGGAGGATTCGAAGCCAACTTGCTTTCACTGCTGAAATCACAGCTTCTACAATAGGTAGGAGATTATCTCTCTCTCTACACAATTTCATCTCTCTGTCAATTGGTGTTCTCCCCTTCACTCTGTTCATGTTACTCATTTTCCTATCTCCATTTCTGATTTCTTCTCATTTATTGCTAATTAATCTGCCCTAATTAATTTACTTTTGTCCTGTAGTACTATCTCTAATCCATATCATGTTTTTACTCTTTTACTTTTTCATATCGAAACCCTAAATTGTCCCAACTGTTTTACAAGGTTTTTGAAATCCTGAATTTTAATTATTGCACCCCTTAAATTGGGATTTCAGAGTTCTTCGATTTTACGTTTTATTTGTTGTTTTGGTTTACTTTAACTTTAGTCATGTTATAAATGCTCAATCACTTTAGTTATTTTTAGCTTTCGTTTATCTTAGATGTATATTGTTTCCCGTTATATTGAAACCGCAGTTGATTTTACTTTTTGTTGCAGTTTATTTATTTATTTCAATTTTGATCTTGGAACAACAGAAGCAAAGACAACCAAACGGCAGGGAAGTTAGACAACAAAGACAAAAAATGCGTGTGTGGAGTGGGTGGTGGGGAGGGGGATGTTCAGTAATAACTTTATGCAACTGAGAACTCTTTGCCCCCACCCCCTATCCGACGCCCAACCAAAAAAAAACCCCACAATAGTGTGTATCTTCATTGCTTTGCTCACCCAAGTTCTTGTAACTTTAAACAGATTCTCCTTGGATTAACCCCTTCCAAAATGAGCATTTTGTTCTTTGAGGAAGCTTGAACTTTCTGCTTTGTGGATTGGAATCCTCTCTTTAAATGATATACCCCTTACCTGGTATTAGGCTGGACCAGCTTATGTTGTAGACCTGAATAGATGATCGGGGCAGTCAGTTTAGCCTTTACAACTTGGTAGGAAACAGCTGGGATATCAAAGAGGTGTTCGAAGTACCCCGCCTCTGTTAATTTTTCAACTTTGGAAGTATTGTCCTAATCTCAAAAAGAAGTAAAAGAAGGAAAGGAAAATGGCCAGATATAAAACAAAAAAAGAAGAAGTGATGGTTAGAGATAGAGATAAATTATGCTCCAACATAATCCCAGATAAATTTGCTTTTGAAGTTTTGTGCCGAAATTTAGAGTTGGTTTTAACGGTTTGTTGAGTTCAATGAGTTGAATTGAATCTCTAGCTGTAAGAGTTAGCAAAAGCTTAGGTAGTAGAGGATTGAGCCCTTAACCTATGGTTCAGCTTTTTGCTACAGATATTGATCCATTTACTTCTAGCCTTCTAGGTTGGCTTCAAGATGGTTACTTGGTTGTCTTGGACCAACCTGAATAAGGCATACATGTATGACAAACTGTATATGACTAAAGAATTTACAAAATTAATGGGTTTATGGCAGTAATTTTATTTTGAAATGAAAGTATTGCTAATTACATTGTGTAGCCTGTTTGTATGCTTAAATTTACTTTTACTCAAGACCCTTGATTAATGTATTTTTAGCTTCAAATGCAACATAAAACACAAATGAGCAATTCAGTTTCCATGGGGTCACAAAGCATGATAAATATATTGATATCGAAGTTATTTTTTATTTGTTTGATATCTTTCATGTTGTTAAGTTTGCAGTTATTGACCAACAATAATGGACTGGGCTTTTGTACATAAAATTTGGGACAAGTGGGCATCTAGCTATGTTGCTTCTTCTGGTGAGCAAGCTCGAGCTGTTTCCATGATCTCTCTCCCTATATTCACCTGTTCTTTATATTCTACTTGAGTAGTTATGGGAGAAGAATTTTACAAATTTTAGGTCAACCACTGAAGGCTGCTCTGCTAATTAACTATGACCCAACTGGACCATCTCGCCTATTGTCTACCATGTAAGGAAAATTTGACTGTGCTTCCTATGCCTTTCTTATAGATTCCATGTTAAGTTTTTGTTCCACACAGCATTCTCCGAACATGCTGACCTCCAAACCACCATGTGTCTGTTTGTTATATTTATAAAATTAAAGATATTTAATGGTTTTGGTATGCAATCAGGTGTGTGTGTGTGTGTGTGTTTGTTTATAACTATATATGCCATGCCTTTTACTGAAGGACTCTCAAGCAGCTTTCAGCTATATGATATTTTAGAGATGTATGCTTTCACACTTCCGCTATCATTCTCACTCTCCAGTTACCTGGAGCAGACTGCCAGACTCCCATTACACCACACAGATTAATGAACCCAAGCCCACCCCATCACATATTGTATATATCAAAAGTGATGCACCATGTGCCTCTTTTCATTTGACATGCCACGATGACCCAAGCTCCCTGTAATAATGATCCTTGTAGTTTGTGTGGTGCTTTCCGCTATTATTGGTGACAGATAGTTACGTACACTTCAATTGGGGAGGATTGTACATTCAAATCTTAATTTTCCTTCCGAAAGCGAAACACATTTTGTCTTGTGAAGGTTTTAATGTGAAATTGATTTTTCTTAGTGTTTGGTTTGGATGTCAAATATATTTTATGTTTAGATTTAATTAAGGGAAACAAATCATATATACAAAGATGACAAATGGGTTTTTTTTTTTTTGGGGGGGGCGGATAAAGTAGTCTGGCTTGACTCTATATTATTTTCCCTAGTTATGTGAGTTTTATTTTCCAAACCCATCGACAAACCCTATTTCTTTCTTTCTTCTTCTATTCCCTTTCTTTATATTGCCTTTAATCTTATTCGAAGCTTTGTTCTCTTGGTCTGGTGGCTTCGTTGTCTCCTCTTACCTCAGGCAGATTCTAGGGAGACCCTAATTGTCATTTTTACTTGATCAAAAACTTTTGTGAAGAAGAAACTTTCTCCATTGTCCCTATTCTCTGCAGATGATGAATTGCTAAGTTCTTGAAACTTACTTTTGCCTAAGAGTTTGGATTGAAGTTTTGACAGGCAGTATATACTTTCATTCTTGGTTCTTCTATATGTAACTGGTAGGCATATCTATTTCCTTTTCAGACTCAGGTGGGTAGGCATATTATGTGTTGCGATTTTAAGAACGACAAAAGAAATGAATGAATAAAGTAACTAGTAGGTCTTATTATAATCTTACTAATTGTTTTTGTAATTAATGATACAAACAGCATGACCAAAGAAAGTAAAATGCTTCATCTCTCTCTGAAACTGGCCTACCCTTTACAATTCATTTACGGGTGTTACTGCTTCAGTATTTATTTATTGATAAGTATTACTGCTTCAGTATTTATTCCATTGTTTTTCTAGGAAATGATTGAGATAATGTCCAAATAGTCAATCTAGTTAAGATTTTACTCCTTAACAAACATGCATAGACATAGTTCAAACATGGAATCCACAAGCAATTCAAAGACCCATTTGACCAAGGGTGCAAGATAGGTTAGTATTGGTTTTTTTTTTTTTTTTTTGAGGACTTAGTTGTATCTTTCCAAAAAAATAAAAACGTCTAAGTCAGCTTAAAATCATACAGTTTAACTGTGGCTTTCTGTTTTTGGTGCCTTTGTTATTGAAGCAAACATATAGAGGGTGAAAGTACGGGTTCCATTGACAAATTTGTTGGATTGTTTTCTCTGTGGATATGGGAATTTATGCAAGCATGAAAAATTCAAATTTTACCAAAGAAAACTAGCTGCATATGCATAATAATATTTATAATCAATAAAGAAAACATTCACCTATTGAATCAGGAAATAGAAAACTTCAATCATGTTGCCATTAGATTTCTTGTGCAATAGAATTTCATATCTATGCAAGAGAATTCTAGTGTCACCTATTTCAAATGACTCCTTTAGGTTATTTTTCTCCGGAGATCTATGTACTTGCCACTTTAATTAGAATTTTGTTCAAAATTACGGATATAGATTTGGAGATTCCACCATTTGCACCCATGTTGAATGCAAATATGGTTATTAAACATGAAGTGTCTGGCTATCAAAGTTTTTGCTTACATCTTGTTTCTGCACTTCAGTACCACACAGCACGTTCAATTATGTTTTTTTTTTTTTTTTTTTTAAATTTAATATTGTTTTCTGGCTATCAAAGTTCTCTTCATCACTGGGTTCTGGTTAAAGCCTGCCTTTATGAGCTTGATTTTGGCGCTTGCAGTGCAGAGCAAGAAGGGATAAAAGCAAATCCCATTGAAGTGAGTCAATTTGTTGATTTCATCAAACGAAACAAACTCCAGACTGAGAGCTTCTTTATTGGAGCAAACCAATGTGAGTTTTGCTGCAGTTGTGAATATAATTCCAGATACTTTAGCTCAATCAGCAACTGACAACCTCGAGTAGCATTTACCCCCTTCATCTATTCTTAAAATATTGAACCTGAACTCCAGTTGTGTTGTTATCATCACTGTTTGTTTTATGCCAGAGATCTGATTTTTTTGTGGAAATTTTCAGTCTCTTTTTTACTTTCTATCCAGACCTGAAATTACTGTATTCCCCAAAATTTGAAGGCTATAGGTTTCTGGTCCTACATTCACCCAAGATATCGTACAATAACATTTTGCTCATACTGGTGTTTATGGGCCACTTATTCTATATGCTTGAAGATCTCAAAATGATCTTCCAGTTCTGGGAGAATTCACAAAAGCTCTATTTCCATTTGAGAACTGGATGGAGTTTTCCTGTATTTTAACCAGCGAATCTAAACTAGACATTTCTGCTGAGATTCTTACTAAAAAATTATTAATTGCAAGCAAGAGAAACTATCGTCTCATTCTACCTATTTGTACCATGAAAAGTTCATCTTTGTTGATAATTATTCTATTTTCTCTAAAATTGTGTGTGGAATTTTGGTTACAGACATTGTCACATCGATTCATGAGAATTGGTTCGGTGCAAGGTGTATGAACACCTCAAAACCTGCTGGTGAAGGTGCTATTGTAATGCAGACAACAGCATTTCTCTTGGTTGCATTGTAAGATCGTTTTAACATGTTATTATTCAGCTATTAGCTTTCAGTACATTCAGATTGTGCTTAAGATGCTAGTGTCAACATGAATATCTTGATACATAACTTGCTCAGAGCAATTGTTGATTTTCTCTTGCATGCTGTCGAGCTGTTACAGGTATGATGGCTCTATTGGTTCAGCATCTTGCGCTATAGTGGCTGTTGATCAATTTGCATGGCAATTAGGTCAAAAAAATCTTTGACTTCATTACGCAATTTTTTGGGCTGTGATAATGATTTTAATTGATTTTATTGTTCATTCTTATTGTTTATGCTGGTGTTGCGCCCAAATTGATAATACGTAAAGCAGTTTGTAGTGGAAATTGTTGAACTGGACTTGCCGGATGTCTTATTATCTCTAGACTTCTGGGGTTTCCACTAGAATTCCGTCCAGTTGAATATGATTCGAAGATAGAGAAAGTCAGAAAGTGATCAGGTTGAGCATGGATGAAGGGGTCGTGGATATTGATTTGTACCAAGATCCAAGACTCGGATGAAAACAGTCAATTGTTGGTTCTTTTTCCAATTCATAATCCATTGAGAATTTGATGACATTGTGAGTTTAAGTCCATGTAAATTTGGGTGCTCCCTCATTGATGTTTTGTTGTGGTCAATTTATGGGTTTCAAAAACATCTAACTGTGCATAAAAGTCAACTAGTTGGATTAACTGTGAACAAATAAAAACTTATTGGGGTTAGTTTAATTGGTAATTTCTTGAAAATAAAGAATTATCTCATTGCTTATTACAGAAAGGATAATTATATTAACTTCTTTTGACTTACTTGACAAATACAGAGTTTTTAAAATTATATTAATTTTTTTTAATTTTTTTAATAGTTAGGTAGGGGTATTCTGGATCAGTTTACACGCATTAGTTTAAATCTCTCTCTCAATGTGATTGTCAAGCTGATTTTTAAACTTTAATTGCCAACGATTAATGTATAGGCAGCTCGAATTTGAAATGTTTGGATTTTATTTTCAACGTCTTGGTTGTTTGGCTATATTCTCGGCTGGTCATAGACCTTCTCTTTGTTATATTAATAATATATAATTTTATTTTATTTTTTGTATAAAATTTGTCATTGATATTATTAGAATTTTAATCAATTTTTTATTAAAAAAAATTAGTGTAATTATTTTTAAAAATAAAATAATAAATTTAATATTTTCAGTTAATGGGGATCTCCGGTATCTCATTTCGCTAAGATGGCACACTTTTAAAAGATGGTGGTTAGCAGGTCTTTTCATAAAAATTATGAACAATTTTATTCTGATGAACAGATTTTATTTTTTCAAATAATTGTTAATGGTGTAGAATGGGCACGGGAACCTTAAAAATATGTGTGTGTGTGTCTATATATATATATATTATTTGTGTAACTTTTCGTTATTACCCACGAAAAGGTATATAAAAAAGGTGATAGGATAGAAAGGAGACCAAGTAGGCTTAAACTTAAAGCAACCAACTTGTGTCCTTTTTTTTTTTTTTTAGAAAGAAGTTAATTTTGGTTGTTCTTTAAAATTTAAAGTTGAGTGGCTGCTTATCTTTTTGTCCTTTTGCTTTTCTTAAACAATTTATAATAAAAATAAATGACATCTTACAAATTTACTCATTCAATTTCCTTTTATTTATGTACAATGATAAATTATTTTTAAACTTTTTGAAGTGTTTAGAGCATATTTCTAATTCTTTTTTTCGTCAATTTGTCAAAATAGATTTCAAATTGGTGGTTATAATTTGAATAGTATAATGTTTGAAAAAAAAAAATCTAAAATATAATTTAGAATAGAAAACAAGACTCACAGAATGAATTTGATTGAAAAATATTATAAAATATTTTTGAAACAATATTTTTAAAAGTTAAATAATAAATTACATATATATTTAAAGTAATACTATTCTTACCTTAACATTTTACTAAAAAAATTTACTTAATGACGTGACTACTCTTGGTGCTAGTGAATTCAGCCTCTTGGTACTAGTAAGTTCAGCTTCTTAGTGCTAGTTATGTCAGGTGAATCCAAAAAACTTAATTGATTAGTATTAAAAGACTTAATTAACTAGCACCCGCATATACTAATAAACTTAATTAATTAGTATTCGAACAATCACATTAATAAGTAAAAATATTTGATAAAATTTTATGATACAAATAACATTACTCATATATTTATACAGACACGTGACGTTGTATCTCATTATTGGACCATGGTAATATTTATTATTCTAAAATTTTAAATTTTTAAAAAATAAACTAGAAAAAGTAGGTCCAGGTCCAGGTCCGTCCAAGCCTGGCCCTGGCCCATGTACACTTCCGACCAGGTTTGTAATTTGAATCCCCAAATAGAGGACGAGAAGACGCCAAGTTGTTCTTGCCTCCTCTGCACAACAAACAGTCCCCCCCACTCTATCATTGTTTTTGGCTAAAAAGCAAACATTTTATAGAAAATCCACTTCATTTCCATTCCATATCTCTCTGCAATACCTCATCCAAAAGCCTTCTCTCTCACTCGCTCAAGTGTGTGTATATATATATATACATATACATATCTCGTATGTAAATGTATATGAATGTTTGGATGTATATGTTCAAATGCAATCATTCCCTTAATTTCTGGATCTGAAAAGTTATTTTTATTTATTTATATTTTTATGGGGTTTTGATGATGTGAAGATTAGATCTTTGAAGGCATTGAGAGGCTAAGATGGGATCGGGCAGCAGCAAACCCAATGCAGCTGAGTCGTCCTCGTCTGGTGTTCGGAGAAATCGATCCAAAAGAAGCAGAGTTTTTCAGTCTTGTCTCGTGCCCTCGTCTGGATCTCACGACAGTGACAATGACGAGCAGGTTACTCTTAAATCTGCTCTAAAAAAATCTCCATTTCTTTCAGCATTTCAAATTTCTGCATCTACATTGATTTTGAACTTTTTTGGTCCTTCTGTTGTTCTTAGATTTTGATTATTTTAGTGGCCGGAGTTAGGAACTGAGTAATTGATGCGGAACATTAATTTTAATTTTTTTCATTACTATAGAAACAGCGTTTGCAGCACTGGATTTTGTTGCAAAATGATGAAATAACTGAATAAAAATAGTAAAAATTATTTCACTAGAACTCAGGTACAGAAGATCCTATACATTGGATTGAAGTGTAGATTAGTGTTTGATCTGTTATATTTGGTATTCCTGAACTCTAATTATGATTGAAGGATCCAATTTAGGTATTTGTTACAAGTACTACATACGCTCAATGCTAAGCTGCACAATTTTGGTTTCAAGCGGAGTAGAGAAAGAAATTATAAATTTTCTGTTTGTATAAATTATCCCATGAATAGCATTGGTCATGAATTATCTCTTCTTGTATTAGGTCATCTCCAATGGTGACTCAAACTTGGATTCAAACTTAAATTTGAGTCAAGATCCTCAAAAAAACCCACTCCAACCCTGGACGCAAACGCAAACGCAAACGCATACCAAATTCATTTTTACTAAAACTCAAACCCAAATTTACAAAACATTGATCATGGACTCAAATCACTATCCAAACCCAAATTTAAAACCTTTGGGACAAGATGAGAATTTTTTGGGACATGATTGGGATTTTTTCAAAATATTTGAGTAAAATTTCATATGACCATTGGAGAGCCTCATAGCAAATGAATCTTTTACTCAAATTTGAGTAACCATTAGAGATGGCCTTAAATAGATATACATATGGGTGCTCGTAGCCCTGTTGGCTACTTGACTATTTATGTCTCCTTCATTAAATCTCCTTGAAATCATCCCACATTTATGGATTGACATTTTGGCCACCCATCTTTACCACAACAGACTGAAGAAATGAAAATTTTTTAGTCAGATACCACTTATAATAGAAGGTAATGATTTCCATGTATTTTGAAGTTTGTTAGCTCTGTAACGTTTCCCTTTGGCTTCATCTAAGTTTATAGAATGGTGCACTTATTAAACTTGATGATAAGGCTTAAATGAGATAGAGATTGTAGCCTCTTTTTGTGTGGATTAATATAAGAATCTTCCATCATTTCCTTAATAAGCATACCTGAAGCCCTTGCTTTTTTAAGTGTATTGGCTAGATTTTTTAAACTGGGACCAATTTGTTGTTGAGTTTCACTTTTTAACTTGAATACCTAGTAAAATAATTTCATAGATTTAAGATTTTCAAGTTTAATTGTCTAAATGCATATGCATCTTGACTAATTGGTTTGGGCTACAGCATCACAAAAAATGTCACCTCTAGCTCCACAAATTTCTTTAGCCTTAATTGCTTAGATGAAAATTTTCCAACAAATACCCGTCTCTAGGGAATTTCTCCCTCCATAACCACCCATGTCTTTCAAGTATGACTCCCTGACTACTGAATCCTGCCTTTGCCTCCCCAAACTTCTTGTTTTTTTATTTTTTTCATTGTCCCTCTTGTGCCTTCTCATTTTAAATGGTTGTTGAAGTGTTCAAACTACTTTACTTATCAAAAAAGATTTTGTAATCAGTGTTCAGAAGAATGTATGAAACTACTTACCCCCCCCTCCTCCCCAAAAAAAAAAAATTTGAAACTACCTTGAGTGACAAATAAACTGTTTATGCTATGCAAATTGAAGAGGAATGATTTTTTCCCCCCTCATCTGGTGGGCATTGTCAAGTATCAAGATAACTCTGTGTAAATGCTTTAATTTAGAATACGTCAACTGATATCAGTCAGACATCAGTCTTTCGTTGTACGATGTTGCAACCAATGGTCGTGATTGAATGTCCATAACCATACATACATATAGGTGTGTGTATTTATAGTATATATATGGATATCCATTTATATGCATATATGTGGGCATTTATTTTATCATATCCACTTTAAAAAAGGATATATGTGTATACTGTTATGGCCATAATTCTTTTTTTTTTCCCGGGAAAGAGGGGGGGGGGGGAGGATAAATGCAGTGGCCATACTTCTTCAGAGAAATAATTGATATCTTACTCATGCTTCAGGTTTCTGATCATCAGACCAAAGAAAACAATGCTAACATTCAATGTGCAAACCAGAATACATCAGACTCTGATCAAGTGAAAGCTGAATCTTACAGAAAGGTTAAAGTTGAGGAAGCGGATGATACGACCTGTATATCTTCCAACATTGACCTTGATGAGTGGGGTCAATCAAGCCTCTCAGATACTGTCTCTAGAGCTGGTAGTAGTTCTTCCCGAGCTTTCTCTACCCAGTCATTGAACCCTTCGGGTAGCTTCCTTTCTCGCTTTAGTTTCTGTCCTGGTAATGTAAGCTTTAGGCTAAGCAGAGCAACCAGTTTAGGGTCATCGAGAGCCTACCCTGTATCTTCAACTAGTTTCACAATTCCAAACAATGAAGAAGAGCTTCATCTACAAACAGGTCGTGCCAGTCGCTTGGTTAATAGAAATGAAACTCCACAAGACTGTGATTTGCTTCCTGCATGCCTCAGTAATCGATCTCCCACACCACAGTATGAAGATTTTGCTTCCGGTAGCTTGCGATGCCCTTCAATTTCTGGTTTTCCTGATGATTTGCGGGATGATCAGGTAAATTCTAGCCAAGATGTGGCCAGAGATATGGATAATACCAGAGTTGAGTTTAATGTAAATTTACATTCTACAAGAAATACTGAAACAGAGGGCATTGAGACAAGACATGTTGATAGGCGGAGTGGAGCTCGAGAACCTGTGGAACGGAATGTTAGGTTTAGCAGGACCTTAAGTGTGGGAAGACTTCGTGACAGAGTTCTTCGTAGATCATCATTTCCTGACTTAGCATTTTGTCCCTTGCAACAAGAGAGGGAGGTGAGAGATGCTAGTCAGGGTGGTGAGAGACAGACTTTGGGTGGTGAAACTGGGACATTGATATCTCATCAGAATTCCTTGATCTCTCCAACGTCTTCTGGTTATGCTCTACCTGATATGTCTAGATCCTTGTACAGCAGTCAAGATTATGAAGTGGACACTTCACGTGCAAGAGAAGCCAGGTATCATGATATCTTGGAACATAGATCAAATTTTCTTGAACGGAGGAGAAGGATAAGATCTCAGGTTTGTAAAGTTTGTTCATGACTTATTATTGATGGTAATATATAGTGAATTTCCTTGAATAGAGAATGCAGAAAAGATTTTAGGTTTCTAGGTTTTTCCTTCTAGGGATGTTACAACCATTTGTGATGGGCATATCCAGAAAGTACGCATTCATGCAGTGTTTTGTGTGCCTGTAGTTTATCAGCCTGTGACACAAGTCTAGTCAAATTTGGAACTGATGGTTTTTATATAATTTATTTTATTTTATTTTATTTTACCCTTTCAAGTGCACCCATCACGTTGAGGTTCCACATCCTCTTTAGGTGCCAGTTGAACTCCTATTCTTCTGTAATACCATTTTTACCATCTGCATTTCTGTACTTACCTCTTGCATCTGATATTTGTGTGTGCGCGCGCGCCTCACAATGTAACACATTCAAATGACTGACAAATATTTTTTAGGTCCGTGCTCTTCAGAGGTTGGGAAGCCGTTTTGAGAACCTGTCTGGACATGAGAGGTCCTGTATCTTATCTGGTCAACATCGAACAGGTCATTGCACATGTCGTGTCAGTACTAGGGATGCTAATTCAAATGATGACACCAGTGCTAGGGCTAGCATATCAAGAATTGTCATGTTAGCTGAAGCTTTGTTTGAGGTAACCCTTTCTGAGGGTGAGGCTTCCAATATTCTCCTTTTATATTATTTGATTTGAGTTGAATCTTTTGTACTTATCTTAATTAGGTTCTGGATGAAATTCACCAGCAATCTGTAGTTTTATCCTCCCAACCTTCTGTGTCTTCAATTGGATCTGTTCCTGCACCTATTGAAATTGTGGAATCTCTGCCTCTGAAATTATATGATAAATCGCGGAAGAATCTGAATGAGGAGGCTGCCCAGTAAGTCTTTTTATTTCACTTCTATTTGATTTTCATTTTACTGAAGCAGCTATGATGGAGGTGGTGGATTCTTTATTGATAACCCTGAGGGAAACCCTTTTTAACTGATTAAGACTACTTGTATGCTCTGAATTTCTCTTTTTCTGCTGCCATAAGTCACAGGCAGCCCTCTCTGAAATGTGTTAATTCAGATGCATATATCTAAGATCTTTTTTTGCAATTTATCATAGAATTCAGAAAAATGAATTTTTACCTGTCAAATCACTAAAATGTTGTCTAATATCAACATTGGGAAAGTGTAGCCTTGGTTCAGGCCTGTGCTTGCTGGAATGGCAGTCGCTGATGTCAAAAGTTGTGCAGGCTCTCCTGCCTAACTATATGCTGGCGTTCTTCCTATTTTGTTAAAGCATGGCAAGTATAGATGTGGTGTAATTACGATTTTGTGGTTTGAAGAGCTCTCTCTCTCTCTAGGGCTCATTGAAAGTTGTGGTATTCTTTAGTTGTTTTGGGTTTTCTTAATTTTAACTGTTTGTAGGACAAATATCGTAAGCTTACTTGGCTGTAATAAGAATGTTTTGGGGAAGTCAAGACCTAGGTTGCCTAGAGTGGAGTGGGAGCAGGAATGACGATTTTGAAAAAAAACATTTGCTTTAGAATGTCTCCAGGGTGACTTGTACATATGCATTTGTACATTATCATACATTTATGATTTATTTAACTTAATCACTATTAAACAATAAAAACAATTACTAATGTCAACTTGCAATTGCCTGGTGGCTTGTTAATGAAATCTCGATAGCATTGATGGTTTGTTTGACTTAACCCCCACTACAAAATTGAACTTTTTTTATGCAATATAAATGGCAAATCAAGCAGGAAAGCCAAATTCTGTTGGAATTCATGTGTTTGACTGGTCAAACTCACAAATTCCCATGGGTTTCGCTCTCATTCATGCATGGTTAATGGTGATTACTCCCAAGTTTCAGTTAAAAGTTGCTTAATCTTGATAGGATTTAAAGTTCCTTCTCATTTGAAGGCATTTGCTTAGAAGATGAGATCATAATGGGTGAGAAGAGGTTGAAAGAGATGGTGGCAGAGTAATATAACTCATTATATGACCTTCTTCTTCTTCTAAGGCCACATAGGGTTGATTTGCCTTTCTTTTCTTTTCTTTTTCTTTTTTATTTTTATAAATATTGGAAAGATATGCATTATAACCATTTGAGGAATAGGAGATTGTTTGAACTATATTAGATTTGAAGGTGAAGAATTTCTAGGTCTAGATGGTTTCAATAGAAGATTTCACATGTAGTATTTGGGAATAGAAAGATATAACTTTGTGAACTGTGTTAAGAGTTTTGAAGGGGAGGTAACGCATAGGTCTTCTAATCCAGAGCATGCAGACAATGTCTTTTGGCATTCGCTTAGATATTGTAAGAAATGCCAGTTGAGAAACCCCTTTAGTATTGTCTGCCACAGTCTAATCAAATTATTCGGAGAGCTAGGATAACTCGATCAATGAGAATGTTTTTACATTGACTCAACTAAAGAAAAAAGTTATTGTATTTCATTTTATTTTAAAGTACCCATAGGATGACAACTATGGAAAGGTTCCCATGATCCTCTCTTTTGGGGCTAGAAGCCCTAGTGATTGAAGGGCCTCAAGATTATGCGTGTTAAGTGCCCATTAAAGAAGGTTATTTTAGAAAAATTACGTATTCCCCAATTGTGGAATAAGAGAATCAAACTCTAGATTGTAATAACATTGAGTATTCGCGCTTTCAGTTCTGTCACTAGAAAACATCAGAATGGGATTAATTTTCCAATATTACATATCCCCGAAAAAGTATAGGTGGGGTGGTTTGATGCAATAAAAAGGAAGTCCTTTCCAGCGTGTGTTGGTCAGATGCCGGGCGTTAGGAGGGGTGGATGGGGTATAGAACTAACTTTAACAAAATAACTACCCTCAGATTCCCAAGTAATATAATTTGAATTATTTGTCTAGCTAAGCAATTTATTAGAATCCTGTCCAAAGAACAGATGAGAAAGTGAGTTGAAGTTAATTGTGATGCTGGTTAATTTATTGTATTCTTGGCTTTATTGTAGGTTTTCCTCTCTCTCTGTTTCTCTGTCTCTCTTCCCCCTCCCCACAAAAAAGAAAAAGAAAAAATGGAAATGCACTAATATGCTAATTTCACCACAGCTGAGTTAGACATTACTTTTGTTTTTTATGCTCTCCTCTACACCTCATTATTTTATGGGCCATTTGTTTTGAGCAACCTTTGATTTCACAGATGTTACATATGCCTTGTTGAGTATGAGGAAGGGGACAGCGTGCGGATACTGCCTTGCCATCATGAATTCCACAGAACATGTATAGACAAATGGCTCAAGGAGATTCACAGGTATATATTTCAGCTTATGTTTAGCTATGGTGAATTCTCTCTAATATATTCTTATGAACAAAGCATGTTCTGCCTCCATTTAGCAGCCAAGTTCATTGAGTTTATGATGCAAAACTTTGAAATTTCACTCCAGTAGCAAATGTGTTACGGTTATCTAAATTTTTGCAAACTACTATTCAAGTATTCTGCTGATGCTAAAACATATAGCTTACTTGTATAATGCACGCAGGGTATGTCCACTTTGCCGGGGAGATATCTGCAGGTCTGATTCACTGCCTTCAGAGATTTAAAGAAGGCAATTTTGCAGTCTTTTTCTCAGAGACCAGCAAAGCACCTGAGAACCAGAGATTTCTACTGTGGTGAATATAGAAATTTAGGATGGTTTGAGAAGTTGGGTCTTTTTCTGCTGCTGTGGCTTTAATTGTTGTGTTAGTGTTTTTTTAGTTGCGGAATAAAACATCAAAGCCGGGTAGAAATGGACTGAACTATTCATGCCATTTCTCTCCTGTGGGAATCCTTGAAGCTAGAGAGAGATTCTTTTTGAAAAAGGGTTATTGTGAATGATGAACATGATTATCTTCATCAGAAAGGGCGTCCACTGTATTCCAAATTATTAGTTTGTTTCCTAGATGCATCTCGGTTTCCACACCAAACAGAGAAGGAAAGGGGTTGAGAAATATGGGCAGACATTCAGGGTGAAAGACAAATCTATGGAATTTCTATACCTATTAACTTTTGTAGATGGGAATCTATCATTATGTTTATCACTATGGAATTGGAAGCAGGCTAGTTGAAAATTTGAATTAAGCGTAATTTTTATCCAATTCCAATTTTAGGACTCTAATTCCATGTTGTCAAACACTCATCTCTTACCAAAACTAAATTAAAGATTGTTTTTCCCACTCATGTTCACTAGTCCCAGATCAACAGGGAAAAAGTTGTACTATTTTTAGTTCAGTTCTGGGTGAATAAATGGGAGATTTGGTAATAAGTAGTAGTTAATTAGTATTAGATTTAAGTTCAAATATTTTAAAACTCAAAAATCTTCAAGTATTTTATTTTTTTTGAAAAAAATGCCCTTTGCTATAAGAATACTGCAACTTCTTTAATAAAGGTAACGCTTAACACTGCAACAACATTAATTTTTTTTTCTATCAATTTTAAAATTAAATAACTTGTATATGAAATAACAACATTAATTTTAAAATATATATATATATTATTTTTATAAAACTTATATATGAAATTCTGTGAAAGAAAATTGACTTTTTAAACAGTAAAATTTTATTACACTGATAAAATTTAAAAAAATATAAAAAAGAAATACATGAAATAATTATTTTGTTATTTAAAAAAAAACAAAATATGAGGAAAAGTAGGTATAATTTGTGAAAAATAATATAATTTTAAAAAAAAGTTTTTATAATCTCAAAAGAAAATTTAACTATAATTTATCCTTAAAAAAAATGATATGCAATTATGAAGAATCTAGTAACTTATTTTATGTTTTATTTATCAAAAGCAGACGATGATATTTTCTACAGAGAACCAATTGTAGAAATCTGAGTCGTGGTTTCATTCGAATCACTCGCCTCCATTCATCATTTTATTCAATTTTTAGTTTTAGCTTTTTATTGAGTTCTCTACTCACCCATACACATTGTAATTGCTTTCTTTTGCAAAACCAATTCCATTTTTCTTTTTGGGTGTTTCTTGAACTGATCCTCGAATTGCAGTTAAGAATGGCGGGAGTGTTCACGGGAAGCATTGCTTGTAGTTGTACGGAACTTTCAACCTTTTCTATTCTCCCAAGCAAGTGCCTTTCTTTGAAGAATTTCACAGATTTCGTCCGGACGCCTGGAAAGATTGGGCGGCCGTCTTTTGGGTCGCCACCGATCGGAAAAAATACCATCTTTAGAGCGAGTCCTTCTTTGATGATGGTTTCAAATGGGTATGTGGGTAGAGCTAACTTCATGAATAATAATAGCAATATTTATAATAAGATCTATAGAAGACTAGGTTCTTGTTTGGTCATTCCTCCACCCAAAGGTAAGAAGCCTCGAGCAATTGTCAAATTCTTGGGTGGTGCCTTTATTGGAGCTGTTCCTGAAGTTACCTATAGGTGAGAACTTCACTCAATCCCTTGTGAATATTTTTACTTACCTTTTGGGTCAGAATATCACTTTGCCATTTTTAGTTTGTTCTTGATACAAATTAATAGTTCATCAAAAGTGATGTGTTTGTACTTTTCTTTGAACTTGTTTATATTTCTTGTGGTATATACTTGCAGCTATTTACTTGAGCTTCTGGCAAATGAAGGCTATCTTATTATTTCTGTGCCATATAATGTGACCTTTGATCATTCTCAAGCCGCCACAGAAGTTTATGAGAGGTTCAATGCCTGCTTGGATATAATTTTAACATCTGGATTGCCTGATGCCGACCTAACAGTGGCTGAACTTGTTCACCTTCCAATTTATTCTGTTGGCCATAGGTGAGTTCATTCATCCCAGTACCTGAATTTTTTTAGATCTTTCTAAGAATCAAGGGGTTAGATATTCTCTAGCTCTCTGAAAGAAGGGGGACCTCCTGCATTACATATAACATTTTGCATCAGCGATTGCAGATGGAGGGCTCAGGATCTGGTTTGGTACATGGAGGTTTTTACATTTGCATATTATACAATTAGTGAAAACCCTTATGTCCATTCAATGCAAATGAAAGAATAGGGGATTTATTGGATATTAGCATGAAGGACTTCTAATTTTGTAACTCCAAGCACTTAGGATTTAGATCCACATCATTTTCTCGATTGTGATCACAGCTTCACCACCGGGCCCAGACAAATGCTAAAAGCACCAAGGATTAAGAGGCCTAAAACTATATGGAAAGTCACAAAAACTGTAAATTGAGTAAGGATCATTTTAATATGGAATCTATTACAGATGATTTTTACAAAAATATTAGTGTTTTAATGCAAAAAAGTATGAACTGAGCTCTTTTAGACAAGAAGTTTTTTTGGGGTTCCCGGGGGGGGGGGGGGGGGAGGAGAGAAAATCATATGAAGAATTTTGATATGGTAAATATCTAAATTCCTTGGAAACAACCTTGCTTCAACAGGATGTGTTCTATAGGCTTGTACCTCTTTGCCCTTTAGTTCTAAGGAGATAAGAACCTAGGTCTGGTGTATGAATGAGGATCATGCAATCAAAGCGTTATCAGCAGCTTGGTTGTGGGATTCATGAAGTGGTAGAGGATCATTTTCATCTGGTTGGCATGGTGCATGGTTGTCTGCCAGACTCTAAAAAATAAAAAAAATCTAAAATCCTTGGAGAAACTTTATCCAAAAAACTGAAGCTTACTAATAGGTACTTCTACCTTGCCTGAAAAATATTTTGTGCTAAGGTTGGTCTCATATAAAAGATTGTCTCTAGGCAGAATTTGATTGTGGAATCTTGGTTCAAGGTCAAGCCAGGATTGGCTGCTGAACTTGGGACAACATAACGTCACTGTCTTCAACGTGTGGCCTTACTTGAAACTTGCTTTGGGCATGTACAAGGCCTTGTAACTAACTCCTACAAAGGGCTGGATAAGTCTAATCTCAACGTGCAGGAGCGGAAAGCTGTTTCACCTCCAAAATTCTTTATCATGCATCGGAAAACATTAAACAAGTAGAAATATGAATATCATATTTACTACAAAAAATGTTCATGCAGAAACCGTGCATTATAACTATGAAAGTTTGGGGATATATCTAGATTATGAATATCTAACCTTTTTAATTTTTGATATTTTGTCAAATTTACCAATAAAGGGACAAAAGCATCACAAAGTACCATGTGGACCGAGTATATAGTAACTAAAGTTATTTGTTGTCATTCATCTTTGCCATATTAGTATCCATGTGGATTTCGCTTATTGATTTCAACAGTCAAACATAACAATACGCTATATTATGTTGGGGCAATAACAAATATTTTAACCACATGGAGATTCAATGTGGCTTGAAGTTCTATTGTTAGGATGGCGACGATGTAGCTGTTTCATTTGGTCAAGACAGTGCCTCTTGCTCATAGTGTGCCATTTCTTATTCATATGGTTACGGACATTACAAGATAGTTATGCTTAGTTAATTATATTTGATGCATGTTTATAGAAGAATTTTCCTTTGTAATTCTTGCATGATATACCTCTCAGCTATCATATAAACTTTTCAATGAAATTCTATTGCTTTTTTCAAAAGAGGCTATTGGTTATGTCACAGTATATCGGAAGATGCTAAAACACGCTCTTAATAAATATAATTACTGATTCAGTGACAAGTCACTGCTAGATTACCAGCTGCTACATCCTTCTAATTTGTCTAACAGTAGAATGCTAGAGCACTAGCAAGTCATATCTGATCTTCGTCTTATTGACATTCTTGTTATAAAATGTTATTTGCAGTAATGGTGCACTTCTTCAGGTACTAACTGGGAGTTATTTCTCTGAGAAGATACCGAAGGTTCGGTTTTCCTCACCTTTCCATGTTTAAAAACATTCTTGTCTAACTGGTGATATTAGTCGGGATTTTTGTGATATAGATAATACAAATTAGTATGTAGAAGCAGGATGTGCATTCTTAGTGCCTTGAGTTTAATCTAAATGAGCATATCTTGGAGTGTGACAAAGAATTTCTCATATCTCTTGTGGAAGGCCAATGCCATAATATCATACAACAATAGGCCAGCAACAGAGGCAGTACCTTATTTTGAGCAGGTAATTGTGTTTGTTTCTTAGCATCTACTGTTCATTATTTAGAGATCTTTATGCTCATCTTCGTATGTTGTCAGTTTATTGTGCTTGGATCCATATGCTTATCTCAACTGAATACTTACAAGCCTTAAGTGGAGTGCTTTTGTCTGTCCTTTTCTCTTATTTGATGTCCATCTTTCACGTACATGGGTGCGGTCCCCTTTTGATTGTTTTATACATATATACACTTAACAAGCCTTAATGATGAAGGCCTGAATAAAATTAAATCTCTTTGAATTTGTACCTTTTGGGATTTTCATCTTCAAAATGAAAAGAAAGTCTCACAATCATGCCCTTCATCAGTGGAATATAAGGAGTAATTGAAATCAGAAAGGATTTCTATATTTTTGTGTGTTTTTTCATATACAAACTATATGAATTTATAATACAACTGGGAAGCAAAATAGGAAAGAGTAAAAAAGGAAAGGAAAAAGTCTCCCTACAATTTCTCTATAATTTCTACCTCTAATTACTCCACAATAATCTCTACCATAATTTCTACCTCTAATTGGGAATTTCCACACTCCCCCTCAAGTTGGATCGTAAATGTTAATCATATCTAACTTGCAGATGATCTCGTCAAAACTAGGCCGAAATAGTCCTTTGGAGAAGATATCCGCAGTTTGTTCTTTTGTAGGAACATAGGTCATGCAGATAATTCCGTTCTCAACTTTTTCCTTGATAAAATGTCTGTCCACTTCTATATGCTTGGTTCGGTCATGCTGAACTGGGTTGAGAAAAATGTTGATGGCTGCTTTGTTGTCACAATAAAGTTTGATTAGGAATTTTACTGTGACTTGTAGTTCTTCCAAGAGTTTCTTTAACCACAATTCTTCACATATCCCTTGTGCATCAGGTCTAAATTCGGCTTCAGCACTGCTTTTGGCCACTATACTTTGTTTCTTGCTTCTCTAAGTAACCAAGTTTCCCCATACATAGGTGCAATACCCGGTAGTGGACTTTCTATTTTCTGTTGAACCCCCCCAGTCAGCATTTGTGAAGACTTCGACTTCCTTGCGTTCTGATTTCTTCAAGAATAGTCCTCTACCCGAAAAGCCTTTGAGATATCTGAGAATCTTATATACAGCTTCTTGGTGGGTTTCCTTTGGTGAATGCATGTGTTGGCTCACCACACTAATCGCAAATGCAATGTCAGGTCTAGTGTGCGATAGGTAGATTAGCTTGCCAACTAGTCTCTGATATCTGTCCTTTTTGACTGGATTTTCCTCATCCTTTGGTTTCCTTCCTGCTTCGATAGGTGTGTCACTTGGTTTACATCCAAGCATGCTAGTGTCGGTTAGAAGGTCAAGAACATACTTTCGTTGAGAGACACTAATATCATTTTTTGATCTGGCAACTTCCATTCTTAAGAAGTATCGCATTTGTCCCAGGTCCTTTACTTCAAATTCAGTGGCTAGGATTTTCTTCAGTCTCTCCATCTCCACTAAATTATCCCCATTTAGGATTATATCATCAACATAAACCATTAGAATTGTTTTCATTCCATCTTTAGATTGCTGGAAGAACATAGTGTGGTTTGACTACCCCTGCTGATATCCTTGGCCCTTTATCACCTTTGCAAACCTATCGAACCATGCTCTAAGTGACTGCTTGAGACTGTACAAAAACTTCTTGAGTTTGCATACTCGATTTTCTTCTCCCTTCTTACAAGATCCTGGGGGTATTGTCATGTAGACTTCTTCTTCTAACTCACCATTCAGAAAGACATTCTAAATGTCAAGTTGTTGAAGAGGCAAATCCAAGTTGATTGCCAATGACAAGAGGACTCGAACTGTATTCAACTTTGCCACAGGTGCAAACGTCTCTGTGTAGTCAACACCATAGGTTTGTGTAAACCCTTTTGCAACGGGCTTTGTAACGCTTGATTGTCCCATTAGCCTTGTATTTCAAGGTAAAAACCCATTTGCAGCCTATCGGTCTCTTCCCTCTCGGTAAATCCATCACATCCCAAGTCTCATTTTTTTCTAACATCCGCATCTCTTCTAGTACTGCATCCTTCCATTTGGGGACCTCCAAGGCCTCCTGAATATTTTTCGAAATTCCTGTACTATCAAATTTAGAGGTAAAAGCATGAAACTTTGTAGACAGAGCATTATAAGATATGAATTTCGAGATATGGTGGAGAGTACATGACCGAGTTTATTTTCTGAGAGCAATGGGTAAATTATTATCAGGAGAATCAGTTTCATCATTAGACTTGGAAGGGGATTCTTGGGTACTCGGAGCTATCATCGGAGCCAACTCTCTTGGTGCTTTAGGTGTGAGATGTTCCTTGTACCTTGATTTTGGCCTCCGTGAATAAACAAGTATCTCCTTGTCCAGTTGTTTTCTTACATCGCCGCTTGAGTTCAAGTTTCCTTCTGTAAATGGCACATTAGAATAGGATGGTGTGGCAGGTTCAGTGTTTGGGATAGGCCCAGAAAAGGAGAGTTCAAAATCTAATACCCGACCTTCACTCAAATGCTCCCCTTGAAGGGAGGGCTTTTGGAAGTAAGAAGTGTTTTAAAAAATGTAACATCAAGGCTAACAAAGACCCGTTTGGTGGATGGATCATAGCACTTGTAACCTTTTTTAGTAGGAGAATACCCAATGAAAACATACTTAATAGCTCGAGGGTCGAATTTATGCCGATGGTGGGAATGGACATGAACAAAGGCGGTACAACCAAACACTCTGAGAGATAGACTAGAGGAGAGGCGAGAGTGAGGGAAGAATTGCTGAAATGTGTGGAGGGGTGTAGCAAAAGAGAGAACACGGCTAGGCATTCTATTGATGAGGTAGGTAGATGTCAAAACGGCATCACCCCAAAACATTTTGGGCATATGCATAGTGAACATCAAGGCACGAGCAATGTCGAGAATATGTCTATTTTTTCTTTCGGCAACCCCATTTTGTTGGGGAGTGTTGATACAAGAACTTTGATGAATGATCTCATGCTGCTGAAAATAATCACCCAAAGTAGTATTGAAATGTTCTGTGCCTGGAATTGTGTTTGGATCATGGAATGAAAAGTGATAAACACAGAATGAACATTAGTTTTATCCTTTAACAGGTAAACCCAACAAACTTGAGTATAGTCATCAATAAAGGTAACAAACCATTGGGTATGAGTACGATTAAGAATACGAGAAGGACCCCACAAGTCACTGTGAATCAGAGTGAACGGCTTGGATGGTTTGTATGTGGATGGCAGCAAGGAAGTACGATGATATTTTGCAAGTTCACAGATTTCACATTGAAAATCAGAGAATCCTTTATGCAGAAATAAACATTTCAAATATTGAAAATTGGGATGACCCATTCGAAAATGCCATAACAAAAGTTCACTATCCCTAGAGACAGATGCAGAATCACAAAGGGCAATTGGACCATGTTTTCTCACATCAGTGTCTTCAAAGTAATAGAGACCATCACACTCCTTAGCATCGCCAATCGTCGTCCCCGATGATAGTTCCTGAAAAAGACAATGAGAGGGAAGAAACTTAGCAGAGCAATTGGAATTTTTTGTCAACTGGCTAATAGATAACAGATTGCATGATAACTTTGGAACATGAAGAACAGACTCGAGTGTAATAGAGTCAGAGAGGCGAATACTCCCTTTGCCAGCTACAGAGGAGAGGGAACCATCTACAATTTTAATCTTAAGATTACCAGCACAAGGTGAGTATGAAGAAAAAAGGTGGTAAGAGCCAGTCATGTGATCAGAAGCACCAGAGTCAATAATTCAAGGAGTTTTTGAGTGAGAGGCAGTAATGAGGGCGCTTAAAAAATTACCTTGGTGTGCTAATGAACCAGAAGGAGTAGGAGTGGAAGACTGACCAGAGGTTGGAGGCTAGAAAATATTTTGTAGAGTTGATCCAACTGGTCAGAAGAAAAGGCACCGCTCGGAGTGTGCATGGAGTTCTCGGACATCCATTTCTGCAGAGAAGCAACAGTCTCGGTTGCGGCTGGCTTGGGTGTTGTGCCAGTAAGGTAGCCAAGTTTGCCGTTACCGTCGAGCACGAGTCGAATGGACTGAGCCCATTCACAGAAGTTTTTCCCATTCAGCTTCTCTACCGTGAGTTGAAGAGGCAAGAGGGAAATGCCACTGGAACTTATGGTGTAGAGAGTTTCGGACTTGCTGCCGAGAGCTTGGGTCATGGATTAGATCTACGGTGCTAGGTAAGTATTTAGGCTGGACAGATGTGGTCATTAAATTGTTGGATGTGGGTAATAACCGATCTGGGTAGAACAAAAGGTTAAGGTGAGAGCTGAGTGGGTATAACCGGATTGGGTAAAACAAAAGACTAAGATGAGAGCTGAGTTTCGGCGATCCTCTCAAGCTTGGGTTGCTTGTGCGGCGATGAGAGCAAGGAGACGTTCTCGGAGACAAGACGCGCAAGGGCCGATGTTGCTAGTAAGATGTTTCTGTTCTGTGACTATCGGAGTGACGATTGATGGTCGAAAGCTGGCTACGGCAATGACGATCGGAGAGGACTACGACTGTCGGCGAACTGAATGGAAGCGATGACGATCGATCAGTCCAGCGACAAGAGATTGTGACTGAAGATGGTAGACTTTTGAGAGATTGGGGCGGCAGTGGTCGACGGTGATATTGCGATCTGATCGTTGGTAAGGGTTGATGACGCCGACGATGAAGTGTTGCGGGTGATCTTTGATTATGATGAACAACGACGATGGCTACGAAATTGGATTTTTGGCCTGCAAAGAATCTCAGTCGCAGCGAAGAGTCTCGGTTGCGATAGAAGGATATTGTCCCTCTGTTTGCAATGATGATGAACCTTCGCAATGATGGCGCGGTGCGATTGAAGCCTCTGGCGACTATGCGAGGGCTTCGGAACTGAGATCGAAATACAGTGGTGATGACGAGTGGCCTGCGCTGTTGGCAGTGCTCTAATGGAAAGAGCCGTGACTGGTAACGAATGCTTTGGCTCTGATACCATGAAATCAGAAAGGATTTCTATATTTCTGTGTGTGTTTTTTTTCATATACAAACTATAGGAATTTATAATACAGCTGGGAAGCAAAATAGGAAAGAGTAAAAAAGGAAAGGAAAAAGTCGTCTTCTAATTACTCCACAATAATTTCTACCTCTAATTACTCCACAATAATTTCTACCTCTAATTGGGAATTTCCACAGTTACATTCTCTTGGGATATGCAGAGATATTCATATAATCACCATACCCCATACTTGTTGATAGAGGTGTTTTAGTACTGACAATATTCTCACAACTACCTGCATCCAAGATTAGCTTAAAAGAAATACTTCTTTATTTTGACTCTTTTATGTTGTGGAGGAATGATGCCAAGGCTATTGCATAGTTGGAGAGACCATACCCTCCTTGGAAGCCCAAAACTAAATCTTTAGGCTCCATGCAAAATCAATGAATCATTTTGGTCTCAAACAAAAGTGTAGTTTTAGATACTTTAGTTATTTTAATTTTGAGTCTCTCAGTTGGAAGGGACGCTGTTTTGGTGCGTTTAGGCGGACTTTTGAAGGGGAAGAAACGTCCCTTTATAGATTCAAAGATAATTTTTTGAAAATTCTGTACTTTTGGGTAGTAGAGTCTTACTCTATGTATGTTGATTCTTTTGTAGAGTTTTTGGAAGGTTTGCTTCTTTAATTTTTTGTGTGGGTTCCTCTTTGTATATAGGTTCGCCTCCATCAGGCAATTTTACCTCTTGTCAAATTTTTTTTGAGTCACTCAGTTACATGAAACTTCAAGTAATTGCAGTCTTACTATAGTTAGAAAGGAATGATAATAGGGTAAGAAGAATAGAAGAGTTAAAAGAGAAGAAGAGAGAGAGATAATTTTTGATTGAGTTTTTTTTGGGCCCAATGACTGGGGTCCTCAACTGGGTCCTTCCCATAGATGACCCCTCCAACCTGGATGGGGAATGGGAATGGGTTTTTTTTTTTTGGGGGGGGGGGGGGGGGGGGGGGGTTGCGGGGAATTTGATTCTTGTAGGGCTACCTAGTGACTTTACAAGTTAGTTGATTGAAATTGAAATGGAATGACATCTGCTCTGACATCATGCCATTGATCCTGAAGAATTAAACAAGGGTGATGCTAATTGCGCTCCTCTTTGTACTCGTGCACTCCAATTCGTTATGTACGAAGAGGAGTGCATGAGTATAAATGACCCTCAATTGGAGTACATTTATCCTTACCCATAAAGAAAATAATAATAATATAGAGAATGACACAGTTTTGCTCAGGGGTAACCCCTCTTAATATACTTCGTGCTACTCAAACTCCTAACACACTTGTAATTGTTAAAAATTAAATTCCTAGAAAAAAAAGAAAAAAAAAAAAAGCAAAGCACAAAAGAAAGTCAAGAGTACCCATTCAGTTTATAAAGTAGCCTTTTGGCACAATTCAGGTTGCTTTGACAATTTACTACTGCATGTTTTAAAGTGTTTGAAATGCTATTTTGCAGTTGGGCCCTCTATTCAGTCAGATGATGCCTGTTGTGGAAGCATCTCCGATGTATTCGATGGCTAGAAGTGCCTCTGGTAGATTGCGTCCAAACTTTGATACTTGATTTTGTTAATTCTTCTTAGTTTTTTTTTCTTTCTTTCTGTTTTGCTATTTAGATTCTGTACTTGTACAACTTAAATGGTTGCATCTTAATTTCCATGATGATACTAAAATCTTGCTGCATGTTAAGAGCGGCCTTCTTTGTGAGCACTTGTGAAGTCTAGCGGAAGAATTCAAATCTAATAACAACCTCTTTCCTGCCAAATAGTTTTGAAGATTCCAATTCTTGCATTCTTTCTCTTTGTTTTCTTGAAACTGTATGATGCATAAACACTTCAAACTTTTAACACCAGGAGATCTTGATATCGCGGTTCTATTCTTGTTTCTGGAACATACATTTTTACTGTAGTTTGGTGCTATCTTTCCTCTCCAATTCATTTTGGACATCCATGGTGGTCACATGACATTTATTAATTTTGTGTGGACATGGATATACAGTTGACATGATATGAACATGCTGGCACAACAAAAAATCCTTAAAAGAAGGGAGCCAAGGACACAACAGTATGTGCACATACATGTGACTCAACAAAGCCTCAAATGCTAATTGCTTGGGCATTGTTTGTTTGCTGGAAAATTTAAGGAAAGAAAAATCTGGAATTTTATGTTTGGTGGTGGTTGGGGATTTTTTTTTTTTGGGGGGGGGGGGGGGGGGGGGGGTCTTCTGAATTCTGAGAAAATGTAACTGCAACTAAGCTAATCTAGTTGAGTTACTTGCTAAGTAGACCCACTAAAGTATGGAAGGAACAAATATCTATTCCCGGCCTATATAAAGGAAAATAATTAAATTATACCTAAAATAAACTTAAAATAATTATAAAATCATAAGTTCGGTTTTGGTTAAACATGTTTAAGAGCCTAATTCAATTTAATTTTAAATTAATAAATTTTTTGAAGTATTAGTTCAAATATTTATATGAGCTAATTAATAACCTACTATAAGTTATTTGTGTAAGTTGTTGACGATCAAATTCAACCCTGTAATAAAATCTTGTGGCCCCTCTGGTGCTTTTGTCTATAATAGATTTTTTTTGCAGAAAATTATTCCTAATCCAACCTACCAATTGAGATATAGTCAAGTTAATACTAGAATTATAAAATTTAAAAAATAATGATAGAATTAATCAAAAAGTTATATTGGCCTTAATAAGTGTATTTAAGACCTGAATTCAAATCTAATTAAAAATTATTGGATTTTTGTACAAGTATCGCTCTAATTAATTTTGTATGCCTTCTAAAGGCGTGGCTTGCACCATGCATATGTGGCTTGCCTTGTCCTCTCTCTTTCTTCCTAGAGAACTTGATGTTAGTTGGTTTCCTGTGAATGAGGATAGTGAATGAGTTGGCAAAATTTAAAATGTAGAAAATTTCTATTTTCCCTTTATTTTGAAAGAAATGGCATGAAAATTATTGGAAGAATATAGCCTATGGGGAACACCATGGTATAAGTATAGTCAGGCTAATTTGGGTAACCTGTCCATTCCCTAGTGGGAAAATATTGGAAATAATTTTATTTCTTTGGAAATGTTTTTCTAGAAAAATTTTCCCCATGTCTCTCTTTTTTCTAGCAACAAAGCCTGGGGTCAGTCATAGGAATCTTTCTCCACCTTTGAACCTCTATTAAACGTCCTTCATAAAATCAGAGAACACCATGCCTTTTCTCACAGTCTTTACACCCATTCTCTTTTACCCTATTTTTATCATTGTAATCCCTTAAATTAGAGTAAAATTATTACTTCGTACTGATGCATCCATTTTTCTTTGTTGGACATGGCCGAAGTATCAAAGATGACTTTCCCTTGTCTTGTCCTTAATTGTTGCTACCTCATGCTTCTTACAAATACATTCTTTTCTTACCCTATCTCGTGTTGATACACAATTTTACCCATGTTTTTTTTTCTTTCTTTAATCTCTTACATATCTGGTCCAACCAGAGAGAGATATTTATTGAATCTTTAAAACTTGTGGCAGTAAAACTTGCAACGTGACATACTTCTATATCTGTTCACATATATTTTGTACACAGTTAGATCCTGCACCTTCTTCCTTTGTCTTCCATCACCACCTCCTCCTCTAATGAAGCCTTAATTATATCTCATGGTTTGTTTTACAACTTTTTTTTTATTTGTAATAAATTATATGGCTCTTATATATATTTTTTCTTTTACAAAGGTAATTGTTACCAGAAAATAAGAGAACAGCCATATTCCGGCACATTTATTAATCTTTCTACCCCGCTAGCTGTGTGTCCACGAGGTCCATTTTCTTTCTTACTTTCTTTTTTAGTGTGTGTGTGTATTTCTGGGATTGTTGGATAAGTATCTGATGAAGGAACAGCTTCTCTTATACGTTTTTTTGTTAATATTCCTAACTTTACCAATCAAGAAAACAGATTTAAATCATCCTCTTTCTGAATAAAAGAAAAAAAGAAAAAGAAAATAATTATGAAGATTTTCATCAAAAGGGAGGTTAGATATCTCATATCTCTTATGCTTCTCCTCAGACAAGTTTGTCTGTGCGATCTTGCATATTGTATTTGTGCATCTGCTCACATGCATAATTCTGATGTTGCCTGTCCCTCTTTGTCTATCCACTCCATCAATCTAGGGTCAAAGTCAAACATGTAGCTTCTTCATTTTGATATGTATTTTACTATTTTTAATGAAGAATGGAAGTGTAGCAGGGGCTGTCAACCACTTCCCCTCACTTGTATATGCTTCTTTAGTTTAGGAAACTGTAAGATGGAAGGCCCAACACATTCTACCATGCTTGATTCAGATTCTGAAAGAAGATAAACTTATCATTTTGCTTGATGTGTTTTCCTTTCCTTTTCACTCGAAGGATTCCTCATCCTCTTCTTTGTATCCTTCAGTTTCTTTTCCTTTAATAAAATTCTTTTTGTTTCATATCCACAATACACACACACACATCAAGGTTAGTTAATTTGTATTTGTGTGTGTAATTTATAATATACATCTATTCTTTCACTTCTTTTTTTTTCTTTTTTGAATGTTCTCACTCACCAATAGAAATATATAGATGCATGGAAGGTGCTACTTGATACTGCTGAAACAATGATACCAAACTACGACGAGGAAGCCATCGTTTCTTTGAACAACTTTGTCGATCAGTTGCCTTCAGTATTCAATCAGGTATTTAGTGCCTAATTGATACTCTATGAAATTGCATTGTGAAGGGAGTTTCATTGCTTTTGTGTATTATTGGTTCTTGCCTATCTTTACCTGCCTTTTTCTCTTCTTTTTGATGAGTAAAGAGTATAAATATATATATATATATATTTTTTTTTTTCAAAAGCGCCCAAGGGGGTGAACCCGAATTTAAAAAGAGGAAACCTCTACAAAATAGGTCTCAAAACCCCAAAAAATCCACTGGAGTGCCTGCATACAATGGATGGGCTCTTTTTGTACAAAAGAAAAGCAATCTCAAAAACCAATCTTTGAAGGCAAAAGAGGGGAGTTCCTCCCCTTCAAAACCTCTCTGCTTCCGCTCTCTCCATATACACCAAATCAAACACAAATGAGCCATCTTCCAAACCTTCCTATCCGACCTCCACTCCAACAATGCAAAAGCTCCTTCAACGAAGCCTGCATGGCCCAAGCACAACTAAAGATGGAGAGCAAAAAACACCAAGGTGATCAGCACTTACTTCCTCTTCCTTGCACATGTAACACCTATTGGCCAACTGGAACCCCCCTCACCCTCTTTAAGTTGTTCATGGTCAAGATACAAACTCCCCCCCCCCCCCCCCCCCCCCCCCCAACCCAAAAAAAAAAAAAATGTTGCTTCCCAAGCAAAGAAAACAACCTTTGAGGGAACTTGTGAGTCCCAAATCAACTTCCACAGAAAGTGCCTCTCTTCCCTCCCCACCATGTCGTCGTAAAAAGATTGCACAGTAAATAGTTTAGATTGACAAGCTTTCCATGCCAATTTGTCATCTCTCCCTGTCACCAACTGTCTTTGAATCAAACCATTCTAGTCGAAGAACCTCCTCCTAAATTATGTAAAAAAAATTGAGTTACAAATATAAATATATTTATGAATATGAAAGAGTTTTAAAAATGAGGCTATTCATGGGTCTATAGCCCTGGTAAATTAGCACAAGTTGTGATCTTGTTATGTCTGGGTGAGATGTTATATTATGCTGCAGGACAACTTTTGCTGAAATAGTGTAATTAATCAAAGATGAAATAAAGGTGAAGAAATAGATGCTCTAAGATAATACAGGAGAGAGTAGAGGAGAGAGTAATAGTTGAGGAGTCACCTTGCTAGATGAAGAAGGGTTATACTACACTGATTAAGAATAAAGCAAGGCCTAGCAACCACACCTAGATTTTAAGGGGCATCTTGCTTGATCAAGAAGAATCACACTTAATTAAGAATAAAGGCCTAGGAAATCACACCTAAGTTCGCACTCATATCTAAGATAAGATTCATCACACTTCACAAACAGTAGACTTCAAGGGACGTCTTTATTCATTACAAACAAAGGCATTGCATCTCTGTATATAAAGGACTCTAGTTTAGAAGCCAGGACAACTTGATGAGTAATATTTTGAAACCTAGTAAACCTAGGGCGTGCACCTTTATGTAAACCCACTGTACCTATTAAATCTAATCCAAAATATTTAAATTGACCAACAAAAAGCCTAACATGGCAGCTCACTCTACAGCCCAAAACCAAAGTTCTCCAAAATACTCCTGTAAAAGGAGCTTTCAAGTAGAAGGAAATTCTACCTTGATCTAGCAATAATACTTTATTAAATCATATTAGAGACTAAAATATTATACCATAACTTAAAAGAAATGAGCTCTCTTGTGGTCCCCACTTTGAACTTGAGCTAAATTCCTCTTAAGTTCTTTTTCCTTGGCTTCTCACAATCTGCGTTGCATTTCCATGGTCAAATGCTTCTTTAAGTCTTTCATCTACCTGGATACATCATTGAAAACTTGATATTGTTTCTTTTAGGTCACGCAAGGTATTTCAGAGTTCAAGCCAACACCCTCTGAGAATCGTGATTTTTGTAAAAAATCATACAATGTTGAGCGCACGCTATTGGTATATATCGTGGCATCTCAATAACAGAATTCAACTAAAATGGATGCCTTTTGATGTTTATTTTGGTGAATGTATTGATTTTTTTTGTTTCAGGTGAAGTTCAATTTTGACACAATAGATGAGACAGATCTCCTTGAAGAAACATTGAAGCCTCGTGTGGAATCTATTGGTGGAACATTAGAGAAGGTCTCATTGAGTGGCAACCATATCACACCGTGCATACAGGTAATAATTATGTACATTTTGTTGCATGTTTTGCTTCTATATGGTGTATGTGATTAGGTGGTTGTAAGTTCTGTGCTGTTTGTGTTTTCGATACACGTCCTTTTTTGTTTGCTTGTTTTGGCAGTGGATTAGATATGGTTATGTCTCTAACATGTCATCGACCTTGAGGTTTTTCTCCCAGATCTACTCGCAGCACATGGCACACTACATAACTAGTGATTGAATAATGGTCATAAGGCCCATACCCAGCTTGAGGATAGCCGGCGGAAATCAATAAGCAAAATTTTCACATTTGTTATTAGGTGGACCAATGCATGTAACTCAAAACTAGGGCAGTTTTTGTGCGGCAGGTCCGCCTATTTCAGAGCATTGTTTAACAGTTCCATCAGTGACGAATCCCACCATTATATCATCTCAAATGTGAACATACCTAGTTGCATACATTTCTTTTTGGCAAGTGGTTGCATGCAGTCTTTTTTCTTGAACCTTTTTGTGTTACATTGATCATGATCATCCATCTCTACCAAATTTTAATCTTTTTTGCATAATCAGGAACCGAGATGGGAAGTAGGTTACTTGTACACTCCAGCAGATGCTATTGCTCAAGGGCTGAAGACTCTTTCAGTAAATGACATTAGAGTCCTTTCCAGAACCATCACCAACTGGTTTAGCCATCTCGAGCAATAATTTCATTCAAGGGCCAAGGTTAGCCAAGACTACTGTTGTATGCAAATCTGGCCAGGCTCATTTACCCGAGTTCATTGGCAGGTTTTTTTTAGAGTGTGCGTGTGCATTGTGTAATTTAGAAGAAAGGGCGGTGGTATCATGACCCACATATATGAACTCAAATTCCTGCTGCCTCATACAAGGATGATTGCATGTTTTTGTAAAAGTACATTATTTTATACAAACATATTTTTAAAATATTTTAGTCTCTCTCTCTGTCTCTCTCTCTCATATCAAAAGGTCAGTAAACAATGCGAATGCCACTATTGTCTAAGTACTCACTTTCCAATTTGATGTGTTGACCCAATTGCTGACCCATGCTAATGTCCAAAGAAACCTTACCGGTGACTCCAAACAATTTAATGTGAAGAAGTCTGTTGGCTGGCAGGGAGGTTTTGATTGGGGGAGTACGATGGAGAGTTGGGCTAGAGAAAGCTACTAATATTTGGGAAGACCCTTGGCTTCCACATCCTTGGACCATTAAACTTGGATCTCCTTGGAGGGACAAGCAAGGCTTTAACTATGTGAGGGACAACTGAGGCTTTAACTATGTGAGGATTCCGGTTGATTGGGATAGAAAAGTATTGAATGAAGTGAGTTCTGAAGTCAAAGCTATTTTGGATACTTCTTTTAAGGTTGAAAGGCCAAAGTGTTATTAGGATATTGCCTCTGTCAATCTGAAGTTGCTGCAGAATAAGATTCCTGTTCACTCTCCGTGCGCAATTTGTTTAGGAGAGGATGAGTCCATTATAATTGCTAGATGTGGATAGGACCTGGATTCCATTTCTTTGAAGTTCAGAGCAGAAATTAATTAGGCCGAGTGTTTCTTAGATTGTGGGGTTAAGGTTTTGAATTTGTTCAATAAATTACAGAGTTTGCTTTAACTGTTGGTGGTTTTAACTTTAAAGGATAACAGTTGATAAATTCTTAGGAGAGCTAAGAGGCCATATGTTAAGCACCAGCGGCCCCCTTAGCTATCCTTTGATTTCTGCCTTATATATTCTGCTACATATATTTAGGCTTATGTTTAGACATAATTTGTGAACATGCCTTCAAAATCTGTTACATATATTTAGGCTCCATCTATAATACGTCAGTTGAGATGGATACATTCAATCAAATTCTCAAAACCTTTTATACCATACACTGTTGGCTGATGCGATGACTTTCTACTCTTATCCTTTATTTGAGGGTGCCCCACTGTAGGGGTAGCTTTCCTGTTCAGAGGCGAAGAGCCCCTTGAAATAGATTGCTGACGTTTCATTTGGCTGCATTTGAAAGAGCTGAAGAAAGTTAGAATGTGTTTTGATCTATCCGAGCCCATGACTGGGTTTTCATCTTGCTCATGTTTCATTAGTAAGGATTCAAGTTTCTTGGGAAAACAATTGAGAAGAGTAGGGTTACTTGTCATTGTGCAACTAGGGCTATAAGCATTGTATTCTTATTTAACATGCCAAACACATAGCTCATGAAGACCATGACCCAAATTACCCTATAAATACAGACAAACCAAACAAAAATTGTTGTATCTCATTAAGCATATATAGTAATATCATTTACAGAAACAACTCTTGAAAATTACACTCTTCTATATTAAGGGGAATTCTTAGTGGACACACTGCTACTAGCCTCTCTTCCTATGCACCATGTTGCTGAACTTGTTTTGGGCTCAGAGCATGAAAGTTCCTTATGAGAAGCAATACTTACATTCGAGTCACAGAACTGTCTATCCACCCTGTTCATCCGATCAATAAGTGAGTGCCTCACGCGTTCACCAAGAATTGGGCTTTCTGAGCTTCTGGCAAGATTTATTACAGGAAAGCTACATATTGGCACAGGTGAATTGGGATTGCTCAAAATGTCTTCCTGCAAAATTTCTCCTATCCTAGAGAGTATGCTAAATGCCAAGTTTCTAAGAACCCGAGAATATGCTTCCAGAATTGAATGCCCGACATCCTATAAAAATCAAAAGAATATAACCAAAATTTTTAGTGAGTCAATGAAAATTCCCCCTCAAAAAAAAAAAAAAAATTTATGAAACAACAGCCCTAAGAATTTTTTGATGGCACTTAAACAGCATGGAGGTATGTCACTAACCTTGCAATTAAAACCACATTCTTCAATGATTAAACAATGTTTGTTTCCACCATAATGGTAGGGGCTTTGTTAATTATTCTTCAGTGTAATGGTTACAATTGTTAAATGACCGTGAAGATGTTCGCCAACTTTTGTTACTTCTTTGAGATTTTTTACTGGAATAGTAATTTGTTCAATGGTAATAATATCTAGTGGGATCAAAGGCGAATGTGTTGACAATGACTTGTTTTTACACATTAAATAATTTATATTACAACCTAGAGAGACACAATTAATAACTTTCATCACTCAGTTATATCACAAGTACTAAAAAACCATTTCCCAATTTGGATAGTAGCCAACAACCACTATGCAACAGATGCCATTGATTCAAACTCCAGCATCTATATATATACATAATATATATATATGTTTGTATATATAGAGAGAGAATGCTTAAAAATTTTGCACTTGGATGGAGACAATGGGCAGAATGTCCATGAATCAGAATTTCCAGATGAATCACAGTTAACTGTACTCACCTTGCCATACTGGATTTTTGTGACATTGAGAAACGTCTGGGGGAGGTTAGGATATCTGGTCTTGAGCTGCTGTAGAAGAACTTCTGCTCGCTCCAATAAAAACTGTGTCTTATCCAGCTCAGATATTGGATCCTTGATAAAAGACCATGATGTTCGGACTGGAGATTTACCACTCGCTTGTTCTGTTATCTTCTCTTTCCATGCAAACACTGCTGCTTCCAACCTATTAATGACTTCGAGGATACTGTGTTCAGATTTCAAATTGAGGGAACTGAGTATTTCCTCAATTGAGTTTGATTCTGCAGTCAAGATTCTGTACAGTTCTTCACCAAGGCTGGCCTTTCCAGACTGTAAACATGTATAAAAAAATGATAGTCATAACAATAGCCACGTCAAATTCCTTGTTCTGAAGTATATTCATTATCTTCTCGATATATTCAATCAATATATAGCAATGATCAGACAGACTCCAGTTAATATGAGGTTAAATTGGAGCTAAACTTAGTTGTTAAAGTTCCTTTTTTCCGTTTCTTACTACTTTACCAGTTTCAAACCATTCATTTTCTATGTATGTCAAAGTTGATGATGCCTTGAACCCATGGCCTAGCTATACCCCCTATTCTGGTTGAAGATGAGTCCATTTAGGGCTACAAATCCATTATCAAATAAACTTCAACTTGGATGGAAGCTATTGGCATTTAGGCTTACACAATTGTGTTTATGCTGAAATATTTTCCTTTCTCAAACAAAGTAATAGTAAAATACCAGGTTTGTTCAAATGAGTAGTAAATTTACCAAAATATTCAAAATTTTGCATGTTTATTGAAAGTTAGAAGTGCTATGCAGGTAAGAAAGATTGCTTGCCTTGGGTAGTGCATCTTTTATAACGGTTGGGATTGGCATTTCGAGCAAAACATTTTCATTGATAGATTTGGCAGCCTTGAGCACTTGGTAGACCACTTTACCCTGATAGAGCAATTTCTTCCTTCTAGTTTCTGAGAGTCCAGAGATTGGTACCTGCGGCAAAGGAAGCCACCACCTTTTACTCTGTCTTGCGCTCCTGCTCCTTCCTTCTGCTCGGCTACCTCCTTCCGCATACCAAAACTCGGTATTAACCATCGAATCTAGTGTCTCCTGTCAGTTTGAGATATTCAAATGGCTAATTTAGACTATAATCAATGCAAAACCAAGTAATTTAATTTTGAAGGGAGCAAAGAACCACTTACAATAAGCATGGAGTCTAACTTCTGGAGTGCTGGAAGATTCAAATGGATGTCTGCACGAGTTCTCGGGGTCATTATCTGCTCCAATGAGAACAAAAACTAAATCCCACTACATAACCAAAAAAAAAACATTTAAGTTTTTATGAATCCAAAATAAAATGAGAAATGCCTCCAAGGTCCGGCCATTGGATCCATTTTGCTTGGCGGGAACCAACTCAACCATATGCTTGGTAGGAGAGAGCAACCAGTCCATCTCCCTTCGCCATTTGCTCTTCCCTTCTTCTGGCAGCGGCTCCAACTTCCACAGCTCCCCAAAAATAGATGCTACAAATCCATTTATAGCATTTCAAGTCAGGAAAAAAATGTGATGAACTTAACATTGGCATGGAAACAAAAGAGGTCACATTATCAGGAACAGGACCAAATCCCTTAAAATTCCATACAAAACATCAGTATTCATTTATGCCGTGCTACCCACTGGAATTTTTAACTCTCAATTCTATGCATGTGTGTCGTGTCTCTTCATGTCAGCTCCTATTGCAGAGACTGATTATTCTATCTTCTTATTCGTTACATCCAGCAAAAATGATCAAAATGTCTTTGCTCTTGGACATGAATGAAAAAAGGCTTGACATAATCACTGTACAACTTTATGAAGCAAATTTCCCCTTGGTTCCAGTGACCCATAAGTTCAGTCATGATTTCAACTAGCGAAATTAGTTAATTACAACGTTGACAATAAGACGCATGTTATGACTAAAATATATTTACTTATGAACAAACAATAATGTTGCCATTGATTAAGACTTAAAAAGGTTTCAAAAATATATTTTGGAGCAATAATGCAAGCCCTATTTTGGAAAGGAAATCTACCATACCTGCAAGATTTGTAATGGCATTGGACAATGCTAATGCAGTAGAGATCCCCTTGCATCCTCCTGTAATATCTTCACCCAACAACAGCTTTGCGAATCTTTCTTTCATGGTTTCCACATCTGAAAACTGAATGGTATGAGCTGGTTTCTTTTTCACATAAAAATGATGGGGGCACTCTGAGACCTCCCAATCTTCCATTCCCTCCTCGTCCCTATTCATCATCATCCAATGGGAAGAAAACGATCCAAAAGCATTATAGCTAGAAGAACAGCTTGAGTCATCTTCATCCAAGGAATCAGTTACACATCCATCTCCTCTGCTTGTGCCACTTTCATTTTCGTATGACCGACTGTTGAAAATGCAACTCTCAAGGCCATCATATGTCATTATTCCTGAAAATTTCCATTCGTATTTCATTCAGTCACACAGATCAAAAGGAAGTCAAAGCGATATTTTCATTAACCTTAAAATCTTAGAAGGCAAAGCAGGGTTAATGTCTATGTAGTAGGGTCACTGATAAGGTCAACACAAAGACGACATGCCTAACAGGTAGGAATTGAAAAATGAGATCGATGTTGCAGTCACCAATGATGTGTCTGATGCAGTAAATTCAAAAACAAAAGGTACTGTCATGCAAAACTCAGTCTGTGCATATATAGATTTCTTGTTGGGTTAATGTATATTCATTGAGGAGTATTCGTTTAATCATGGTTTTTATATGTATAGTTAGTGTTCATTATGTAGGATCAAGGGCTTACCGCTATGCCAAAAGCTTAAGCTGTTAGTGAGGGCGCAACTTTATTTCCTTAACCTTTTCAGCAGCTAGCGCCAAGTATCAACCGCGCCGCAAAGCGACAGGATGCTGGCCTGCAAGCCCAACAGTCCCTCCCCCAGCACTTGCCCGTCAGCAGCATGCTCTCATAGAGAGTCAAACCCGTGACCAGGCTCTAATACCAATTGTAGGATCAAGTGCTTACCGCTACGCCAAAAATTTAAGCTATTAATGAGGGTGTAACTTTATTTCCTTAACCTTTTCAGTGGCTAACGCCACGTGTCAACTTTGCCACAACGCCACAATATGCTGGCCCGCAAGCCCAACACATTCTTGCCTTTCATTTATAGTCACGTGCAGATCACACGACTCTTCTCTCTCCTAATATCTAACAGCAGCTGGTGGAAGGACATAGTAGAAATACAGTTGAAAGTTCACGGTAATGCTATGCTTTTCAAATTCCTTTCCGAAATTTGTATCCTAAATGATGTGACACTGGCACATCAGAAAAACACTAGCCTACCCAACGACCATCATACTAGTAACAAACATCCTACCAGCGACTATTATCACACCGGAAAGGAACGTCCTGTCCACCCCGCTAACAGCCACCATGCCACAGGGACCACTGTTAATTTCAAAGTGGTCTGGGCCTAGATCCGGTTGATCTGGCAAACTGTTTAATTTGGAAGACTTAAATTGCAGGGAGCTAATTAGCTGAAGGCAAACACAAACGCACAAGATTGAATGTAGTGTTCTTCTGTGTACTCTCTGAAGGTGCCATAGTTAAAAGTTGAAATAATAAATAATCATCAATTATAAATCAAATTGTGCATAAGTACAATTGTCTCAACTGGATTTGTCTCTTTGGGGTTTAGAGTTTTAGAAAACTCAAGTGGAACACAATTCTGTTTGGTGATGGATTTTATCAAGTAACATAGTGAATCAGGAACTATGGGTCCAAACTGAATCAATAGATTCATTGATTAATCGTATTTAAATTAGAAAAAAAAAAGATAAAATATTATACACCCACTTGGTTAAGTTGTGGTTTTTATTAACAAATGATGATGGTTTTTATTAACAGTTATTAGCTGCAGGGACACATCTTGCCAAAATGCCTGTGTTCTTGTGACGTTATTTTGCTAGTATTTTCCAATAACTAGGACTCTAATGAATTTCAACTATTTGCAGTCTTGGCTGGCATGGGACTGTTTCCAGTGGTGTGGACAGAGTGCCCATTTTCGGTGTGGTAGTCATCACTGGCGGGATGGTTGTGGTTGTTGAGTAGGATAGAGTTTCACAAGGGCGACGAAAGAGGCGGCCAAAAAGAGTGGAAAATCTGAAAGAGTAATACTACACTTCCCAAATTTCTATCTCAAATAATGTGTTAGTGATATAGCAATGCATCATTATATTACATTAATTATATGATTTAATGCACTACGAATAAAATAGTGTTACATTATTTGGGATAGAAATTTGAAAAATATAACATTATTGAATCTGAAATGGGAAAGAGAGAGGACAGAGAGTAGATAGCCTTGGGTTATTTTATTTAATATGATTTGCTAATTTGACAGTGTTACATCATTTGGGATACAAATTTGCAAAAACAATTTGAAAATGTAGCCTTAGAAAATTTTAATATTTCTTGTGTTCAAATTGAAACAAGAGATATTGATTTGAAATTGACTTTAAATTATAGTATGCTCAATCTTTTGTACTACATGTTGGGAGTTTTAGGATTTGGGAAATGGATAAGAATTAACAGTGTCTTGATAAGTTGATTCTGAAATACAACTGATTTTGGGGTAAGAAGGTTCTATTTTTCAGGGAGAAGCAAATTGCTAGGATATTGTCCTAGTAGGTTTAGGCAACAAAACAGCCGGAGAAAGATCACAGAGGGTGAAGTATATTGTTCTAATGATAGTTACTAAAAAAGTATATTGTTTTAATAAAGGATTTGGGAAATGGATGAGAATTAAAAGTGTCTTAATAAGTTGATTATGTAATACAATTGATTTTGGGGCAAGCAGATTCTACTTTTCTGGGAGAAGCAAATTTGCTAGGATATTTTCATCGTAGGTTTAAGCAACAAAACAGCAGGAGAAAGATCATAGAGGGTGAAGTATATTGTTCTAATTATACTTACCAAAAAAAGTATCTTGTTTTAATAATGGTATTCTTTCTTTTAGTTTTGTTCTAGTTTTTCATGTTTCTCAAGGCACTTCTAAAAATCCCATACATATTTTTTTAGAAGTACAAATCCCATATGTGGCAAATTATTTCCTTTGGAAACTTTTATGAGTCAAATTCATTCCTGGAATCAAATCATTACCGAAATTGTAAACAACCACCTTTAATAGTCCAAAGTTTATATGACACGATTTCAGCTATTCTTTAAAACAATCATGTATGATAGCAAGAACAGCTACAAGGACAAAACTGATTTATTTCAAAATTTATGTAGAATATCAAGTGATGATTCTTTTCATGGGCCGTCAAAAAATTCCCAATTATAAGTAATAATACAACGGTATTACACAACCAAGTTTATGTAAATGGTAAAGTCATACCGAAGAATTACCAAATGTTGTAACAACATTGAAATGAAAAACAAAATTCAAAAAGAGAGAAAATATTGATAACTCGCATGATTTGACTGATAAAGTAGATACAGTGCATGCTCATGTTATCACAACTCGCTTAACAAATGCAGATTTTTCAGCAATAACCAACTAGACTCACAATGCCAACATGATAGACAATTAGTCAAATTTGTCCCTATTATCTGAGAGTTAGGTGCAAGCACATGTAACTGAAAGTGGTATTATCAAATGTTTCACTCAAGTGCCCCAAAAAAATTTAAAACTGGAAACCTCTAAACTATTGATGTTAGAAACAAACAAAGAGAGTTATTTAATGAACTTGTTACATACGTGTGATCGCTTCTATAATTTTAGCAATATAGTAAGTAGCATGTGAACCTCATAAAATACTGAACTTATAAAGGCCGTTACACCATGTGACGGATTCATAGAATAATTTCTGACACAAAAGAGCCCTTGTGCACATTGTATGAAAAGGTGCACATGAAGTGATTCAAGATCACTGGTGGACAGGTCCCATGAAGGTATATGAAGGTCTACTAATATTGCCAAAGTAAACAAATAATAATTGAAAAATATTATACTTCTCAAATTTGTATTTCAAATCTCTATTTAAAATGATATGATATTGATGTAGTAGAATAATATTTATTTCATGATTTAAAATATTACTAATAATACAGTACTACATCATTTAAGATACAAATTTGGAATATAATTTTGAAAAGTGTGGCATAGCTTACAACAATTTAAATCATCAGAATTGTTGGCCTTCATCAGGGTTGTATAGTCTAGAAGAGGGACTGTTCACACTGGATCTAGGTCCTTCAGTCAACAATCAAATTTATGCAACATGGCATCGTTAAGAGGGTATGGTTAATTTAAGTCTAGACTTTTCCTCGAAATGTGGTAGGTGATGGGCTGTACCTAATACACAAACCAGAATAAAAATAAAAAGAAACGAAATAGATGGAGGAGAGAGGGAACCTAATGGCAGCCTTGGCAGGAGGTGATCCAAATAGAAGCCAGAAAAACTTTTCAAAAGGAAAGTCATCCAGACAATGACTTTTGTGCCCCCACATATTTACTTCACTGTCTCATGGAGTAGGAGTGATGGTCTTCAAGTATAATAGTAATACAATGAGGCCCACCACTTCAATCAATCAATACAATAAATAAGAACCACGCAATTTCCACGGCTCTGTCTTGGATGGATACTGATAAATCACAATCACTTTATTTATGATATCTACGTCCTAAAGTTCAAAATAAGACCAAAAAATTGAAATTATGGAGTGCTCACATGACACACGTGGCTTTGAAGTGTAAGATATGGCAAACAATTAATGGGTCCCACCTATAAAGAGTGAAAAATTTTAGGGTGACTTTTATTTGGGACATTCCGATTCACACTCCAAAATCTACGAGCTTAAAAAATATTATTTTAATACTCAAAAGTGTACTACTTTTACAACTTTATATGGTAAAAAAATAAAAATACCTTCATGTTACCAAATGGGCAAGGTTTCAAACTTTGCCAACATTTGGTATGAGAAAGTCAAAAAAGGGAAAATTGGAAATTATATTAGAGTACCGATTAAATTAAAATAAAATTTAGATAGAAAGAACAAAAATCAGTCTTTTCTCTTTGAATTTGGCTACTTCCCCTTATTGTATATTTTTTTTTGAATATTTTGAAATTTTCCAACTATGTTTTAAAATTTATAAACAATAAAATTTTCCTAAAATTCATTAAATTCAAATTAGTAGGTAAAAAGATGGAACATTTATTTTACCAAAATTCAGTCCCAAGGTTTCATAATTGGGTGCCTGTAATCACATTGGTGTGCAATGGGATTGGGTAGGTTCACCAAACACATCTCCCGTTTTCTGCATCATACAGGGCCCAATGATACCATAAAACCTAGCCGTTCAGGTGAGGGACAGGGTGAAGATGATATCTGCATCAATAGACCCTTTCTTCTCTCTCTTTACATCAATAGACTTGTCACAATTAAGTCATTTCAGTTTTCTGGTTTTACTTTGTAATAATACAATATTATATAGCTAACCCCATGTGGTAGCTCTGTTATTTGCCATATAATATTGGAGCCTACTCACAATTAGCATATGATCTGTGGCCCACAGGCCCTATGCACAGAAAATGACTTGAGAGTAAAGAGCATATGTGAAATGCCATTTGAATAGTCACGATAATAATATTGAAATGTGTGTGTGAGAGAGAGACAAATGAGGGAACTTACGATCATCTTGTTCATCGAAGTCAAGACTGATATCCCTGTCCCGCGTACAGCAAGCGAATCTCTTTCTCATCATCATGATCTTTTATTATCCTACTTGATCTCTACAAAATTCCAAAACTCCATATGACTGTAGGTAATCCAAATGCTATGCAGTATGCACCACCCCCACACTCATAACAAAACCCCAATACATCATAACTAATATTTTTATTTAATGAATTAGTACACCATAACTTATTTAATACATTATATTTTAATTTTTTTTTCAATAACATCCAAATTAAGTATTTTAATGAAAATTATAAAAAAAAAATACTAATAACAACTAGTTAACTCGGCAAATTTTGACTGAGAAATCAAGCATAGAAACAGAGCAATTTTTCAGTATTTTGTGGTCTCAGGGTTAGATTTAAATCCCAGAATTGTTCTGGAAATACATATGTAATATCATTCACCATTGAGAGCATTCCTCCATAAGTACCCATTAATTTTTCAGACAAAAAGAAAAAATAAAGGCCAATCAAATAGTTTAAAGAAGACTAAATAATGTTTTATGTCTCACCTTTTTTATTTCACTTCTCAAAGAATGGAATCCCTTACTATGGGCTCACACATTTGAAAGAGGTGGGACAAAAATGAAAAAAAAAGTAGGAGAAAATAAAACATTTCTAAAAATACTGCTGGGTTCCATTTAAAATGAGCCCAATCAATTACTGATATTTTTACTCCGAGATGTCAAAACACATTTTTAAATTAATTTTGATTATTATATAAATAATTAATACCAAAATGATTAATATTTAAATAATTTAATAAAATGTAATGTTTGATTACTAAATATAGAAATAATTTAATTTAATATTTTAAACCAAAAATTAATTTATTCACTATTATCGATTAAATCAGCCAACATAATCTAAACATAACTTTAGTTCTCGCCCAAAACAGCAATCCCTTGAAATCATTTCATGCCAATAAAGTTAACAAACCTTTTTGACATTATCAAACAACTTTTGAGCACAATCTGCTTGAATAAAAATTTTTGGAGTAAGAATCAAAACCCAAAATAGATAAATAAACAATATATATAGAGAGGTTTTTAATTTTAGTCATGTATCGCTGAGATTTCCTCACTATATAGAAAGAGACAAATACATATATACACCTGTGAGTGTATTTGTATATATCTGTCAGTCAATTGAAAGAGATAAAGAGACTGGACGAAAATATATACGTATGTATGCACACATATTCTTGATAATGTTTATCATCCAAAGGAGTGTAATTAACGGAACGGGGTAAATTTGGGGAAAATTGAGCTCATTAATATTTGGATTCTTCATATTAAAAACGCAGGTTCAATCCAAGTCGAAGACTTTGTGTTTTCCATGATATATCGATTGAACATTTAAGAGAAGAATGTTCAATGTTGTTAGGAGAAAAATGGGAAATGAGAACGAACCTTAACGAAGGAAGCGGAATCTGGCGTTGAAGAGGGCTTCTTCAAAGCTGCATTTGAGAGACAATGTCCAGCATCATCTATAATCCCACGCTACTGATTGTATGTGTGTGTACATATATATATATATATATATATATATAGAGAGAGAGAGAGAGAGAGAGAGAGAGAGAGAGAGAGAGGCCAGAGGTAGAGGATGGTGAAAATGTGGATGAGTCGGAAGTTCTTCAACTCAAAAACAGGTCAAAACAGTCGGCACCAGAGGCTATTGAATTCAAAGTACTTTCGTAGCGTCGTCAGAGAGAGATGTTGGCAGTGGGCTGTGAACGAAGAACATGAATGAGGCATTTAAGAGAGAGAGAGAGAGAAACCGCAGCATTTGTTTAGAGAATTTCAATTTTTAAAAACACTTCTGATTTCTGAATTAATTCAACGTGTCTAAAAGTAATAGGTTAGATTGTCTCTTTCCCTCTCAATAAGGAAACATTTTTCATTGATTTTGGTACAAAGATGTGAATGAACATGTATAAAATATGTAAATTGTATATTAATATGTTAAATATTGATTGATGTATATCTAAATTCGTTACCTATTAGACATCGAATCTGATTTGATAAATAAAATTCAACAAAGCAATCTCAAACTCTGTAAAATTAAATAGCTTTGGAAATTCAATATACATATATTATATTATATTAATATAATGTTATATTATAAATATATATAAGATTGAATTTGTAATGAATTAGATTATACAAATTCATATTTGATCAGTTATTCTTATCAAATTCAAATATAAATTAGGTCACAAATTAAAAAAAAGGTAATCCAAATATGCTTTAATGGATTGAATTATTAAATTCAAATTCAAATTAGATTCCTTAACATGCCGACTCCTTCGCCTTTTCTTTTTCATTCTTATTTTTAGACCATGTTTTTCTTTTTAGTTTCTTCAGCTCAAATGGACGGTTAATATCTCCTGTAATTTTAATCTCAAATGGTTTCAAAGGTAAAGTTTTACAGATTTACAATTTAAGAATTTTTTTTGGTTATAAAAAAAAAATTAAGGTTGTGTTTGAATAGTAATTCAGATATAATTTTTTTAAAATTTTATAATTAATTTTTTAAAAACTATGAAAATATATTTGAATATAATAATTTAAATTATAAAAAATTAAAAAAATTAAAATTAATAACTTGTCAAACGCATATTCTTCATTTTAAAATTAAAAATCTTATTTTAAAAAAGTAAACAAACGTACCCTAATAATTTTTAAAATTCAAATTTTATGGTGGGGTTGGAGATTGGGTGGAAATAGCAATGCGATGACAGAAATGTCACCCATGTCTCATAACTCCAATTTTGCCACTTGGTTTGATGACATCTTCCCCACATTTTCTATATATTTTAAGCTCTTCAAGTTTTAGGTTTGTAGATTGGTCTGTAATTATTATCCTAGCCATTTTGGGCTTAGTACTGTGGGGGGTTTACAATTGTTATATTTATCTGAATTTTAAATGTACACAGCAATGCGTTATCCTCATTTAATTTAACAAACACCGTTTTTATGTTACTATTAAGTTGAGTTGGATTGAATTAGTCTAATAATTTTTGACAAATAATGTTATATTTTTTAAAATTTTATTATAAATGATATGACAGTTACATGACATAATCTCATTATAACACATTAATTATATAATTTAATGTACTGTCACACATAATTTCTTTACAAAAGTCAAATTTAAATTCAGATTGAAGAATGCTAGATTCTCTGTATTTAGAACTGGTTTCTATTACAGATAGATTTGGAAAGAAAATAAATAGGATAGGGTGAGAATGAAAAGATACTTAAACTCATTACGGTTAGGATAGAAATGAAGGAAGGTACTGTTACTTGCTGCCCCACCTTGATTTTATATTTACATAAATATCTTTTAATATTTTCATAATTATTAAATGTTCTTACCTATATAAATATAAATGTGTATCTTTATAATATGTGCATATATTATTTATATAAATGTAAATATAGACTTGCATTTTTAATAATATTAGTTAATTAGTTTTAATTTTTAAAAATTTTAAATGTGATTTTTAGATAGGAACAAAGTTTGGAGTGATAGAAATGGATGACATAATAAATGAAGGTAACGACGGATGAGATTGTTTTTAAATGAGGTGGCGATGAGAGGGTGTTCGCCATGAATCTACTCTGTTGCCATTTTTTACTTAGCATGGAAAAAAAATGAGAAAAAATTAGAAAGATGTGTATGGTATTCCTAAACGAGAATCAGATTGAAAGATGATGAGACAAGTTAATTTCAAAGGAAAACTGATCCACAAGCCAGCAAGGCCACTTGACTCTCTAATAGATTTTAACTTTGCATCATTGTAAACAAAATTTTCTATTGAGGAAAATTGATCTCTGCAATCTCTCCTTGCAATAGTAACACTTGCAAGAATAGTAATATTAAGTCATCCTCCGTGACAGTGGGCAACCCACTTAGTGTCGAGTGCATTGTCTTATTTATAATTTTATTAATAGTAATATTATGCTTTTTAAATTATATATTTTAAATAACGTAGTACGGTAATATTAATAGTATATTAAGTAATGTAATTAATATATTACAGTAAAATTTTATCAATTCTATCATGTCACTATCACATTATTCGAAATATAAATTTGAGATAGACTTTTAAAATTTGTAACACTGCTCTTTTACTAATGTGTCAATATTCAACGGCACAAGTTTAATTCATCGAAACTAATAAATAAATTTTTCAAAAGAATTAAGTTGGTGAGTCGTGCATACACATGAAGGAATTCAAATTTGTTAGGTTATATATATATATATACATATATATATAAAGTGAGAGAGAGAGAGAGAGAGAGAGAGAGAGAGAGAGAGGCGCCTCGTTCCACCTTTTATGGGGCATAATAGGCGCCGGGGGTAAGGGGAGTGTTGATGAGCGTAGAGTCTCAATCAACATGATTGCTCACATTAGGTGAAAGCAACCAAGGGCGGGTGTGTGTTTCTGTCTCCTTTGTCCGGTCCGCGCCTGGCCGCTCCCATAGCCAATTTGCCATCACATTTTGCTACAAAACAAAGTCCTATGTATAAGAACAAAAAAGCCCACCATCTTTTGTCCCCATTTTCTTAATAGTGCAGGACTCTTAGACTATTGTACTATTTGTTTGTTTTCGTTACCATGTGGAGAAGTAGAGTAGAAAGTGGGTAACAACCTTTGGGTGGCCATCCTTTGTTGCCCATTCCCAAGGGACTTTGTTTTTCATAATTCAGTACATCTCTGAGTTTCAGAAGGGAGGCAATTGGGCTGTTTTGTACCCCTTCACTTGTGTAGGTTGTAAGATACCATGAAGAGAGAGACGAGAAAGGGAGGGAAAAAAAGCCCTCAATTTTCTGCCCTTGTGTGTGTGTGTAAACTTTACGGAAGAAAAACTAACGTAACACATTAGAATGCATGCTACATCATTTGAATTAAACATGTAAGTAATAATAATAATGTTATACTTCTCAAATGCGTATCACAAATTTTATATTTAAAATGATATGATAATATATTAATAGTTCATTAAATCATATAATTAATGAGACACAATGAGACAATATCATATTATTAGCATATCATTTGTGGGAGAAATTTCAATTTAGCATATCATTTGGAATTCTTGAAGTTAAAAACTCTATGTCATTTGTATTTTTAAAAAATTCATTTAAAACAGTTAACATTTTAATCTTTCTCTTGAATAAATTGAGAATTTTATATTAGACATTTATTTAAAATGGAGAATAGCCTATTACATTTTATGCGAAAATTCATTGAAATTTAATAAATGGATGAATTTTGAAGAAATGGTCCCATTCTATTTTTTTTCAATGGTCCTGGAGTAGTCCAGACCAATAAATATATGACGTGTATTAAAAAGTATACTAAAAGAATTGACATTAATACATTTTTTGTTCATGTTTCGTACTCGTTTGAATGGATGGTGGAAACGGGTGTTTCGGAAATGGGCATTTCAGAAAATGCTACTTACCAACACTTTTTTAAAACGCCCGTTTTGAGACCTTGAAAATGTTTAAACAGGCGTTTCGAAAAATTCAAACAAATACCCAACTATCTCAAAAATCCGGAAGAATTCAAAATGAGTGGTGAAACAGTCCATCCAAACACAACTTGTGTATTAATTGATCCGAAACACCATGTCAGCAATATTATGGAACCATTGAATAATTTTTCGTTCACATCCCTGGCTATCACTTGTCCTACCTCTAGCTACTCCCTGTCCTCACCATTGCAGCCTTAATCCACAAGCAACGTAAAACCACAACCCCCATAGCAGCCTCTAACCCCTTCTTGCCGTGATTGTCTCCAAGTACCAAGTGAAACCCCAAACAGAACCAAATATTCTGGTCAAATCCCAAATCCTAATTGATATTTGACAATGAGTTATGACAGCAATTGGTACATTTTGGGGCTTAGGCAGGCTAATGTATATTTATTAGGGTACCCTAATTTGCAATGTTGGATTTAGCCTTGTTTCCGCCAATGCAATGTTAATTTGATGCAGTTTTGGATTTTGACACTTTTATTTTAAGTGGCTATTCTGATACTAAAACTGAAAAAAAAAAAAAAAAAAATGAACAAAAAGGTGAAAACAAAGAAAAAAGAATTTGATTCACATTAGGGTTGGTAAAATTAGTTGAGCTGATATTTTTTTTTTTTTTGTATAAACTTGATTCATGAATCAAGCTAAATATACTGTGGCCAAATATCTGATTTTAAAGGAACAAAAAAACATTTTATTTTTGCCTGATTAACAAACTGTGGACTTTTTTTTTCTGTATTTAATATTTTTTTTAAGTACAACGATAAAAGAGGAAAAAAAATTATGTAAGTGTGTGTGCATGCACCGAACTTCAAACTTATGTTGCATCTGTCAAATGATAAGACTTTGCCATTTAGGATGGGATGTCGGTCCTATACTAAATAAATTTTCATTACAACAATATTACCAACATTAGTTTGATATTATGTTTGGTATCATGAAATTAGGATTTTAAAGTTGGAATTGAATGAAATAAAATCTTCCAAACGTAGATGTTTTTTTTTTTTCAACTTCTTGGGATTTCTACCCATTTCGAGTAGGGTTACAAGTCAAGCGGGCTGGGTTTGGATTGAATCATGGCCAAATTCAATCCAAGCTATAAAATAGTCAGCCTGAACCTGACATTGAATCTGAAGAACGTAACCCGACTTGAACTAGAATTCATTAATACTGGGTTTAACCCGAACCCGATTATTAATTCTAATTTTTAGATTTTATTCAAGATTTCTTTACTAAATTGTTGTCTTTTTTTCTATTTTGATTTTACATTAAAAGCTTCAATAATTTCTCTTTCTTAAAAAAATCAAAAACCTTTAAAATAATTCATTCTAACATAATTTAATTTTGAAAAATGTTAAAAGTCAGCAAGTTTTTGAAATTTTAAAAATGTAAATAGTAAATCTTGTAAGGAATTTCTATTAATCTAATGGTAGATAATTAAAGTATAAAAAATATAATATATAAAATATTGAATTCAGTTTCGAGTTTTCAAAGTCTCAATCCAAGTCCAAGCCTAATTTAAATCGGGTTTGAGTTCTTTTGCCTAAGCCCAACCCAATGTGTAAAAAAAATCAGGCAGGACTCGGGCAGCCCAAGTTAAACAAAAGCCCATGGCTGCCCGAGGCCCAACAAAAGTCTGCTCATCAAATCTGAGCCCAATCCATTTATAAATATGGGGCTTGGATGGGGTTCAGGTTAAGCTATCAATAGGTTACAAAAACAGTGAGCACATATCCCATCAGCAAGGTACAAAATTTTCATTAAACAGCCCATTGAACAAAAAGAATATGAAACTCATGTTAGCAAAAAAACTTGCATTCTAAAGGAAAAGAGTAGTTCAGTTCAACAAGGGGCAACTGCGAGTGAGTTGATATTTTCTTGTGGAGAAGAATCCTAATTGTCTACAACTATAAAGAAAAATTATGGAAGGTTTATATGAAAATAATGGAATAAAAAACAAAAAAATAGTTAAGAATAAACATATTTGTGATAGGCATCCTTGCCTTAGAATGAAGAGAATTTGGGCTAAATTGAAGATGATGCCATTCTTAGAACAGTCAGTACTCTAATAATAAGTAATTAAAGACCAATACCTTATAATTAGAAGTAAAATAAATAAATAAATACAGGAAATTGGAAGGTGTGGACATATATTTCAGGTGGGCCCTTGTGGGGCAAAGGATTGGTTGGTCTCAATTTACCAAATTTTTAAGGCCATGTAATGGTATTGTTATTTTATGAAAATGACATGAAATTAATGAAATATCAAAGAAATATTTAAAATAATTTTTAATAAATACTTTATAAAATAGATATTTTTAATTATATTGAATAAAATAAAAAAATTAGAATAAATATTTATGAAATAACTATTTTATTGTACCAAACAAACATGATTTTAGATTGTTAGGTTCTAATTTTGATGATTGTTATGACTCCTCTTTTTCTGCATTTTGTTGATGTTTCTTGATTGTACCGGTATAGATTCTATCTTCATCAATAAAATGTTTTGTTTGCTTAGATAAAAAAAAAAAAATAAACAATAGAGTTCAAACTGTTGCATCTGCTCCATGTACTGGCCGAGTCATCAGTTTCAGTCCTTCAACATACTATTTCCTCAACATGATGATGTTTATTTACGGTCTTAATTATAGCATAGATGTAATCATAGTGGGCTCTCTATCATACGAATCTTCCACAGGCTCGGTCGTCATTTTCTCCAGCTCTTCTAGGAACCTTTTCATGACTGCAGAGGGCAAGCACATCGGCACTACAACGCCTTCCACTCCTTTACTGTTCCTAAACCGTGCAAAGATGCTATTATTACAAAACATGGATCCAACACTTCCACCATACACAGCCTTTCCCCACCCAAAATCCACCTCTCCAAACCCAGCTCTCGACGTATCAGAAACCATGAAGTTCCATAATGTTGAATATGGCGGCCGCCCCTTGATCACCATAAGATCCGCCACTGATCTTGTGTACTCTTCACTCACTCGAGCTTTTGCTTTCTTCACAAGCCCCATTGCATACCCCAGTGGATTGTCACACAATGTTCCGGCCTTTGAGATCGCTGCCGACGAGGCAATTGCGTTGCCATAATATCCAGAAGGCAAGTCCAGGCCTGGCATACCTCGCACGTTCACCATCAACATAACGCGAACAACCTCATCTGAATCGATTCTAAACGCGGTTACGCTAGATCTCCAAACGCACGCGGTTATCACGTCAAACGTGGAACTTGACCTAATGTGTGGTGGAAGATGTTTCTTAATGGCTTTTGTCTCCTTGGGACCAAAAAGGAAAGATTGGTGAACTAGGTTGTCGTGGTCCAGTGTCACTGGTGAGCTATTGTTGTTACTCTCGTCCTCGTATTCATGATGAATGCATGTAATGCGGGGTGGGGACCGCGCGTTTAGGAGCTCCCTTTGCCACACAGGCAGTAGAGAAGGTTCACATGCTCCTCGTGCCATCTCCCCAACTGCGTTCAAGAATTGAACCAAGCCAAGCGCATCGCTCATGGTATGGTTCAGTCGTACTGCAAGAACAAATCCTCCACATAGCAATCGGGTCACCTATATACATTTCAGAAAATAAACCTAATGAATCAACATCATTTTTTAAAATGATAATTTAGTGATACATCTAACTTTTAACTATAAAAATCTAGTAGTGGTTTAAGATAATTAGAAGTAAAAAAAAATAAATACAGGAAATTGGAAGGTGTGGACAAATATTTCAGGTGGGCCCTTGTGGGGCAAAGGATTGGTTGGTCTCAATTTACCAAATTTTTAAGGCCATATTGTTATTTTATGAAAATGACATGAAATTAATGAAATATGAATTATTCATCTGTATCAAAGAAATATATAAAATAAATTTTAATAAATACTTTATAAAATAGATATTTTTAATTATATTAAATAAAATAAAAAAATTAGAATAAATATTTATGAAATAACTATTTTATTGTACCAAACAAACATGATCTTAGATTGTTGGGTTCTAATTTTTCAAATAAATATAAATATAAATTAAAATCTTAAGTTTTTTTTTATATAAAATATAAAAAAATCTTTTAAAAAATTTCCAAAAAAATTAATCAAAATTAAAAGAGACATTTTTATCTTTTGATTAAAAATTATAAGATAATATTAATGATAATTTGACGGTAGTATTATTAAGTTTATAAACCATTTTAAAGATAGTTTTGTGTTTTTATTTGTGTCTAATTGTCGGCAGAGGCCAGGAAAGAAGCATGTAAGGATCTAAATCGGTACTTGCTATTGCACGAAGCTGCACTCAATGGTGATTGGGAGGCGGCCAGAAAGTTTAATGAAAAGATGCTATTACACTTCTGGCAATTGTATTCTTAAAAAGCATTGTACATAGGAATTAGGAAGTCATTTTTTTTCAACTGAAGGATAACAACTAGTAGAATACAATAATTTAAAATCAATTGTAGAAAAGTTATTATAGAAGCCAGTTCACCCCTCTATTATTTATTTATTTATTTTCCAAGTGAAATATTAGAAATTGTATACCAGGGCAATGGTAATTTTTTTGAAAAAAAAGGGAAAAAATTTTATGAAGGTTTTTTTGCTTCTTCTACCAATAGAAAGAGTGTTATTTACAAGTATAATTTATACAACTACAGGAGTCTCTTTACTGTGGACATCCTGAGAAACAACAACTATCAACAAATTCAATTCAGAATAGAAAAATTAACAAATCACCATATAGTTCTATTTGTGGGGATTTGAAAGTGTGATTTTATAATTTTATTCAAGCAAAGACAGTAGAGGTAGTAGGTTCCAAACTTGTCAAAATCCAACTTAAACCACATGCATGCATTTTGAATGATTTAATTCGATTTATGTTAGTTTTCAACTTATTTTCTGAACTCGTGTTATTTTGAAAGTGTTGGTGATATAGTATATATATCAGTATTTAAATCAGAAGCAGAAACTATTTTGAAACCAGATTAAAACAGTAACAATCATAAAACAATTAAAAGCAGAACCTCTTACAGAAGAAGAAGTTGTAGAGCAGAAGTTGTGTTGCAGAACAGGAACTTGAATTGCAGAACAGAAAATCAGATCAAATCTTGTGTTGGACACAATGTCGTTGAGACAATTTATTGCCCTCGCAGTGGTGCTTACGAGTTCTTAGCAATTTGTCTCCTAGGATAAAATGATCTCCCAACACAAAGGCAAACACTAGCAATGGTTGTCTGTCGAACCAAAACTTATGTAGAACTCTCTCTCAAAGATGATGATATGCGAATGAATGCACAATGCCAGTGATCGTGTTCTATTTATAGACTCACTCATGACTGTTTGGTACAGGCATGAAGCTTGAGTCGTGTCTGTTCATGGCGAACAGACACAGTCGCGTTTGTGGAGAAGACGCCCATTCAGTTAAACAACGCTTTCAAAACCACAGCGTTTTGAACTCCCAACGGTAACCATACGCACGTCACAAAACGACAACGTTTTAGGTTTGAAAAATTTTAAATAAATTTTCTCTAAAGAGATATATACAAGCCCAAAACTTGAACCCGGCCCGGTTCAGTGCGGGGCGGCGCGCGTGTGGTGAACCAAGCATGTGCTAGGTCCTTCCCTTTCACAAAACTGGGGTTTCCCTTGGGGCCCAAACCCCACTCCAAGATAGGTGTATATATACTCTTTAAAAGTCTTGTTCCCATCCTATGTGGGACACAAGCTTTTTCTCAAGGTTAAAGCTTTTGTTACCATTTTCAAATGGTTATGTTTGGAGGCAATTTCTCATTCACTCCTTAATGGTTTTGAGCAACCCAATATATAATCTTCATCTCCTCATGGAGGAGAACACATTCCCATGTGAGCCCACCAAAATTAATTTGTGGGACCCACTTTAATTTTAGCTCAAAAATAGTTAATTATAATGCTCAAACTCATTTTTCCAACAAGTAAATATTTAAAATGCGATTTTATTAGTAATTTTTTAACAGAATCATATTTTTAAGATACAATTTTGAAATTGTATCTTTAATAAGATACGAGTTTAGTTGGGGGGATTTATAATTAGCGTGTTAATTAAAATCGTACATTGAACTCACATCTTAAAAATGTGAGTTTATCAGCAACACAAATCAAATAGCAGCTTCTTTTGCACATAGTTGCAAATTACCCTTCGGACACCTTTTCATCCGATGACCTCACACAATTTTATTTATGCATGCAAGTGTCGTTGGTACCCCCTCAAAGTCGGTATCACTGATCACATCCACCAAGTTTGATAGGACTAGAAATAGATGAGATTATGGCTGATCACAGCCACCAAGTTTGATAGGAGTAGAAATAGATAAGATCAAATTGTTATGAGCCCGACGTGTTGAGAATAATCAAATATTCTAATCGGGATCGTTAACATGCAGAAACTCAATCCATATATATATATATATATATATATATATATATAAAGTTTGTCATCTACACAACTTTGAAATAGACTTAAACTTTGCTGAACCAAATGTGGCCTTACAAAAACTTGAATCTCAAATGATGTAATTGGTATAATATTAATAATGTATCTATAGCATCATTAATAAATTTGAGATGAAAAAATTTAGGTAAAAAAGTAGAAACTTATTATTTTTATTTTAAAAATTACCCGGTCCCTGTTACATGGCACTAGTACTAGTTTCAGCACATTCAAATATATCTTTTACATGGAACAGAAAACAAATTCATAAACCTAAACAATCTTGAAATTCATATAGGCAGATGCATCAATATAACTCAGGAGATTGACAATTAAATGGCCCAAGCCTCTCCGGGAAAAGTCCAACAAAATATTGGAAGCTACTGTTCTTTTACTTTCTCTCTAATTGTTTAGGTTCTAATTTTGATGATTGTTATGACTCCTCTTTTTCTGCATTTTGTTGATGTTTCTTGATTGTACCGGTGCACATTCTATCTTCATCAATAAAATGTTTTGTTTGCTTATATTAAAAAAAATAAAATAAACAATGGAGTTCAAACTGTTGCATCTGCTCCATGTACTGGCCGAGTCATCAGTTTCAGTCCTTCAACATACTATTTCCTCAACATGATGATGTTTATTTACAGTCTTAATTATAGCATAGATGTAATCATAGCGGGCTCTCTGTCATACAAATCTTCCACAGACTCTGTCGTCATTTTCTCCAGTTCTTTCCGGAACCTTTTCATGACTGCAAATGGCAAGCACATCGGCACTACAACGCCTTCCACTCCTTTACTGTTCCTAAACCGTGCAAAGATGCTATTATTACAAAACATGGATCCAACACTTCCACCATACACAGCCTTTCTCCACCCAAAATCCACCTCTCCAAACCCAGCTCTCGACGTATCAGAAAATTTAAGTCACCTTTCTTTTCTTTCTAACTTGGTTTAAATTAAAGCTTAAGATATTTTAAAAAATTTAAGAATTGCCCACCCAAATTTGTTATATTTAGACAAGAAACCTTTTTAATTTTCAATTTTGTTTTTATTTTTGCCCCCTCCTAACTCTATTGGCTGGGTCCGCCATTGCCCAAGGTTGAGTGGTTTGAGATTATTTGGTTTAAAGGTTACTCCCCTCGTCAAGCTTTTATCTCGTGGATCGTTTGGAAAGGGAGATTGTTCACTTTGGATAAACTTAAGCTCTGGGGCAAAGTCAATAGTGATACTTGTGCTTTCCAGCCCTGAGAATATTGATCATCTTTTTTTCCAATGCACCTTTACTTGGGAAATTTGGTCCTCAGCTTTGGGAAATTGTTTGGTTAAGAACTTTCCTAATTCCTGGGATCAAGTTAAAAGCTGGCTTCTTCACATTTGCAGAGGCAAAAGCTTCTATGTCACCACCCTTAAATGGGTCCTTGCGGTTGTTATTTACTGGCATGGATTTGGATTGAACGTAGTGGCGGAATCTTCAAGAGACAACACAGATTGCCTTCCTGCGTTTTCAATGAAATCTCCTTCATGGTGAGATCCAAGATGTTATCTCATGTTGATATTGATAGTTCGGGCCTATGTAGAGAAGTTTGTAATAGATGGAATGCCCATAACTACAGTGATATTCCCTGATCTTCTTAGCTTCCCTCCTGGGCTGCTTGTGTAGGCTTCTTTTTTTTTTTTTTTTGTTTGCCTCTGTGCAGTTTTGCTTTCCCTGCTTGTCTACTGCCGTTGGGCTTTCTTTTGGTTAATAATACTTAATTTACACCCCCCCCCCCCCCCCCCCAAAAAAAAATAAAAAAATAAAATTGCAGAGCGAAATGTGGGCCACATTCTTGGGACATATCATGCCATTGCATTAACTTGGGAGCGAAATGTGGCCACATTCTTGGGACATATCATGTCATTGCATTAACTTGGGAGATTAAATTTCCTTAGCTAGGGGATATTGTCATGTGACAATAATACTTCAAGTTGTCATCTTCATATATAACTACTTAATTTTGGCCTTCCTTTCTCATTATATGCTTTAAATTGTGAATATAATACAGAGCCGAAATGTTTAAAAATTTGATTTGATCAATAGAACACATAAGGACCTTTTATATATATATATATATGTTTCAATTTCTTTGTATAATAGTTTACTTTAATCAATAATAAACTGCACCGGCTGTTTTTTTGGCTGAGTGATGTATATTATAGACAAAATTACATGTGTACAAGGGGCATACTCTAGGTATGTACAACCAAAGAAGCAGAAGTTTCATATGTAAACTATGATTACCATAACATCACGAGTCTAGAATCACCAAGAAATAATCAGCCCACCCCAACAAAATAGTTATGTAATAGCACAAAAAGCTACTGAGAAAAGATACTGCATTCTGAAAATTAGTACCCATCACTGGATAAAAAAAGGAGAGTTAAATTCCATAATTCAATCCTTATACACCCACACATCCAAAAGAAAAACTCATTCCCATAATCTCTGTTAGTTATATAATACTAGGATTAAGGTTGCACTACTGCAAGGATTAGTTTACACTATTTGTTTTCTTTTCTAATACTTAACTCGTGCTCTCACGCACTAGAAAAAAATTTGTATTGCAGAATATTTATCACCTTTCCTCACTTACAATCCCGTCTCATATATGAAGAGTAAGGAATAGATATGTATATAGAACGACATACTGATAGAACATAGTGTGAATAGAGGAGTCAGAATTAACTCGAATCCACAATCTCTTAAAAAAAAGAATTTTGATACCATGTTAAATTATCGATTATTCTAAAAATTTAAATTGTTAAAGAATGAATCCATCAATATATATATATATATATATATATATATCAAACTGTTTTAACAATCTCATGTAACATATATATATATTTTTGAGCATTTGCACAAACCCATGTTAAATGAGTTTATGCCAATTCAAGAAAATGTTTATCTTATTACTCAATCTAATGCAAAAGATGGTCCCACATGTATTTGATAATCTCCTCTGTAATTAATCCTTCACTTTTCTCTTCTTTTTTTTTTTTTCAAATAAGTGACTCTCTGGGTAGAAAATTAAAGATTTTACCCAATCTCTTCCCAATCATAATTGTTACGGGTGTTCAATTGGGCGTCTCCGTACAAAGAATTCGCTTAAGTGATCAATGCCCCTTTGAACTCAGACAATTGAAATTTTTTTGAGAAACAAACTGTTATCATTAACAAAACTATATACTTTAATACATAATTAACTTATCAACAGCCACTAGACCACTGATATATATACCATCTTCAACGCATACTACATTATTTTACTGAAGAAAACTGAAAAAAAAAAAGAAAAAAGAAAAGACTATTCTGAAAAATATCCTGTTCTCCATATATGCAAGGTTTTACAAGTTCTTAATTTAGAGCATGGACTAAAATTTAGCAGGCTTTGGGTCATATAAATCTTCCACAGGCTCTTGGATCATTCCCTTAAGCTCTTCTTGAAACCTTTCCATGACTTCTTGTGGCAAGCATAATGGCACCACAATCCCATCCTCTCCTCCACTGCTCTTGAACCGAACATAGAAACTGATCAGAGAAATGGCCCCAGCGAGGCCACCATATATCGGCTTCCCCCACCCAAAATTGATCTCGTCAAACCCAGAACGTGTTGTATCTGAAACAATATAATTCCTCTTTGTTATATATAGTGGCCGACCCTTGATAACTAGAAGATCTGCCACCGACCTCATGTACTCTTCAGTCAATTGACCTTTTGCCGTCTTCACCAACTGTAGGGCATATCCCAGTGGGTTTGTACAGAGCAATCTTGCCTTTGAAAGTGCCGCTGGGAATACAAATGCATTGCCATAGTATCCAGAAGGCAAGTGCAGGACACGCTTGCCGCGCGCATTGGTTACGCATGAAAGGCGAACTATCTCTTCTTGGTCTAGTTGCAGTGCGATTGTGCGACATCTCCATAGACATGCCGTAAGCACCTCAAATGTGGAGGAGGAGGTACGGAGATGTTGAGGAAGATGCTTTCGGATGGCTCTTATCTCTTGGGGTCCGAAAAAGAATGACCGCTGAACCATGTTGTTGTTATTGTTGTCATCCTCATCCATGTCTATTGTTGTGCTTTTGGTGTCAAGCAGCTCCTCGTATTCATGATGTGTGCAGGTAATGTGGGGAGGGTGTCTTGCATTTAGGAGCTCTCTTTGCCATACAGGCGACAGAGACGGTGCATCTGTTGAGCCTCGCGCAAACTCCCCAACTGTGTTTAGAAATTGGACAAAGCCATATGCATCACTCATTGTGTGGTTTAAGCGTATTGCAAAGATGAATCCGCCACAAATAAAGCGAGTCACCTGCGTACAGATGTAATGTCATCATCAGGAAGAGAAATGCTATATTATATATATAAATACCTCATGCACCCAAGGGTGTAGTCGAGATGGGAAAGATCTGGGGTGTAAGCTCCCTGGTCTCTGATTCAATTCTCGGTAAAGCCAAGGCCCTTGCTATCCGTTTGGGCTGACCCTATATATGAGACTAATCTAACCGGGGAGGGCTGGGTCCTGGGTTATAACTTGAAGGTCACAAATTTGATGTGCAGAACCAGACTCCAAGTTCATAGAAATATGATTACATAAATTTAACCTTCCTCAGACTGCTTTCGTGTACTAGTCAAGCCCTTTTAAATCTCTAACAAAAAAATATAAGTTGGACTTGAGTTGGGCCAAAAGTCTCTGTAAAAGATTATATGTAATTGGGCAAGTATTTGGAACGAAGTCATGCGTATGAATGAGTAGTTTAATTATTCACCTGAATCAATAGTAGAGGGCAACCAAGGATCCCTTCAGAGCCAGGGACATGATATAGAAGTTCCTTTGAGTAAGGACAGGGCGGCTGAATGATATCATGACCAAGCTGCTCAATCCTTACATTTGCATCGGCCTCTATGAACAGGACACCTTCACCGGTGCAATCCACCATAAGCTTTCGGTTAGGTCCTTCGACAAGCCTCCCGGCAAATGGGTAGTAAAACACAAGCGTTTCAGCCAGTGCTTCTCTGATGACCTTAACTGGGTCTTTGCCTTTCATTGAAGGATCGCTCTTGTAAAACATTATCACCGGAACTTGAAACCGGAGTCCTTCTTGGTCATCAATATCTGAGAGCTGCTTTATTTCATGGGGTGTGGGCTTTGCCGGCACAACCAGTTCTGGCTCACGCCGTCTCACTGAAAATACTAGAGTAGATGGAGATGGAGTTGCCATTTTGAGGGAAATTTGTCTGAAGAATATTAAGAAAAAACAAGGGAGATTCACTTGGATCATACGAGTATGAATTGGTATTTATAACAGGGTGTCCAAATAACATTCCAGTGATAAGATAAGATAAGAAGGAAAAATGAGACTAGAAATTGGACATGATCAGTTACATTTCGTGTCTTAATTACAATCGGTCATATATGTAATGTATAAGCGTTTTTAAATTTTATTTTTATTTTAAAATTAAATAATCATACAATATATATGTGATTGTATATGTGGCACTTGACTCTCTAAAATTAATGTTGTCTTTATCAAAAACTTATTTATGATCTTGAACTATTGTCCCGACCAATCATAAATTGTCATGACAATAAAAATATCTTTCACACATATCAATACACAATAAGTTAGGACCAATAATTTCGAATCATACAATAAATTTCCTATCTTTGTTTTATTTATTTTGCACCTCTTTTTTAGGTTAAAACTTAAGATAGTTGATGGCTAAGGACCACACGGCAGAGGTCTGCCAACATTTAAGCGAACAAAAACAAGAGGACTCCATTCATTTCTATTTCAATTTTGGGTGGTTCCAAAAGAATTGTAGCATTTTCTGGTTCTAATTTACAGAGCAAAAAAACTTGTGGCAATAGATGTTGTTCCCACAAAAGCATTTGACCGAAGATATTCAGATTTCCAAAGCTAGTTTTTTGACATATTTCCCACTGTTACTGGCTCAGGTATGTCACATAACAATAATACATAGTTGATGATCCGAGCATTTATAAGAGACTAGTCAAAATACACGTGCGTTGCACATGAAATAATTAAAAAAATAAATAAAATAGCTAAAACAAACAATGCACATCATTCTTTTGATATATATTACGAACAAGCATTTACCTGCCTGGATATATATCAGTAATTCACAAACACACTTAAATAGATACGTACAATATATTAACACATCAATGACAATACTACATAATTAACGATCACAATATTGTTCAGAAGATAAGGAATAATCAAGAAGTTACAAGTATGAATCATGATAGACTACACATGTGCATATTCTCAATCTCTCAATTTTTCAAATAAAAGCAACAAAACTCATATCTCAACTCAATTCAGATATAACCCCAAAGAATATTTAAATTATTTATCCTTAGACGCAATCTCACTAAACTATAGAAATAATTGACGATTGTATAAAACATATTGAAAACAAAATCAATAACCCATCATCAGAAGTGAATCCCACAAATCCAAATGTGGCTAAAGAAATAATAAAACAAGAAAAATAATACCTTATTAAGAAAATTTGCAAAAATTCAGTAAAGTCTCCAATTAAATAGGAGGTAATCCTCCACTTATTAATCAAATCTCAATCCAACATTCCTGAGAACCCAAAATTTATATAAATCAGACACCCAAATAGGAATCGATAAAGATCCAGAAACAGAGCGAGTAAAAGCAAAAGAGAAAAAAAAAAATTTAGAATCATACCAAATCAAACTTGAATTTCAAACTGTGATCCAATGAGAAATTTCATAAACTCATTTTTGTTAAAAATTTGCACAAATTTCACTAAATTTTTGTCAATTATATACATGAAAATAATATACATCAAAGCATTGAGTTGACAAATGATAACAGGAAAATAAACAGCTACACGTGATTCTACACCAACACCATTTCACATATGTTACTCATATTAGCACAACATCTGTTTGATAAGATGCCTAATGAAGACTTGACTTGATTTCTTAAAATACTATAATTCACGGGTACGCCTCACTTGACCAATTGGGAGATGATGATAATTATAATGCTAACTTTTAACAGGAAAAATATAATAAAATTTGTGTTAGATAAACATGTTCCATCCTCTCTAAAATTTTCAAGCAATTTTACTTTCCAAACAAAAAAATATAAAGAGCCTTTTCTACTCCTTTTCTTTGCCTCATTCTTTCTATGATCCATATAAAGGCTTAAAATTGGTGGAAACTCATTTCTTTTAGAAGATCAAAATTTTCAAAATTCTATCTACTGCATGATGTCAATCAAATCATAGCACTTCTTTGAACATGACAAAGAATTATATAAAATCTCTCAAAAAATTCATATGTAGTCAAATATTTTGAGTTTAGAATAATCGCATTAGTCTGACTATAAAAACTAAAATGGCATGTGTCAAGCACATAAACAGAATAAGGAAAAGTCGTGTTGGAAACGCAGTTGGCAACATTACTTTTTAATAATCTTGAATTTGATTCAAGTAATACTACATTGTTTTCCTGTCTAGACTTCTTAAAAATGCATTACATAATAATGGCATGTAGAAACATATGATTATTTGTAAAAATCAACCCTTAATTTTGTTTCATACCAAGAATATATTCATATACTCATTTTCTAGAAGAAAATAGGATTAAAACCTATACAACTATGATCTGTGCAAATTGGGTTGTAACTTCTGCCAAAAGTGTCTACACCTTCCTCTCTAGATCATTCGTATAACGTAATTTTTGCTCCTTTGACAGTACTGCAATTTGTCTATTTGCAAGAATCCTAAAATAAAGAAGTAAAATAAAATCAAATTACCTAAGAGAAATCAATTTGTCCATTTTATTATAAGTAGTTTGTTGTGAAAATCAAATATGATTTGCTGAAAAGAGTAATTATAATAAGATAAAATCGTTGAGTCCCTTGTTATGTTAGAAATTAGGAATTTATATTATTAAGCCGAAAGGTTGAAATATGCTGACTTAATGATGTTTTCTAATTTTCAGAAAGTAATTGTAACAAAAAAAGGAATAAGAATTATGGTATTATGTTATGAGGAACAAGAAAACTATTGTGGGAGGTTTTGGGAGACATAACTCTAGTTTTTGTGTGAGTTGTCTCTTTTAGTACGTGGTTTGCCCTCTTGGGCACCTTTCAATGAATATTTACTTACCAAAAAAAAAACGTTGAGTTTTTCTTCATTTCTACGTTGTCCATACCATGAATGTATTTGCATATCTGCTGTTGCTGGATTACATAAGGTGCAAAAAACCCAATAAATCTTTATGATTGAGATTTAGCAGATACTTTTGCATCTCTTTAAATTATTAAGTGCCAAAAACTTGAAAGAAGATATAATAAATAAAATTTTCCTTCACCAGAGATACAAAGGGAAACAAATGTCCAAGTGAGCTAGTTGAGTTGCTAAAAAGCTTAACAACATCTCCTTTTTTATGCAGCCAATAAAAATGATTTAAGGTCTGCAATTAGTGCTTTAGTCCAACTTATTAGATGGTGTTTTCTACAACACAATGATGGTGCACTTATAATTTGTGCATTAATCCAAATTGCAATTTAAAGACTTTTAATCTAACACGGTGACAAATGACTATATGAAAAAATTTAGAAATATAAATAGCACCTAATATGATAAGAACTTTTGTAATAGAACCGGATTGTGTCACATAACTAAAAAAATTGCATTTGTAAGGTTGGAAATGGGCTGATCATGGTATGGGAAAAATTGCAGAATTGTTTAGATTGAATCCATCACAAGATTAAAAAAAAAATCTAACCAAATCTAAACTGAACTATAGCATCTTCTGTATCACTCAAATTTCAAATCAATAATCATAATTAACACAAAACCACATTTAGGAAGCCCACAATATAAAGTACAAAGTTGATTAATGTGGATGTATGAAATAGCTAGATTAAAAATTATTATTATACAAGATGGACAATATAAAACAAAGGATGCGCATTACATATTAACATTCTGATTAGGAAGAACTTAAAGAAATTAAATAGATCAGTATTATCAGGTATCAACTAAAATTACCACATAAAATTAATAATAATAAAACTATCAACTGTTACAGACTTATCAAGTATTAAAATTCCAACTTACCAAAAAAGAGTATTAGAATCCCAGCAACCCAAGTTCCAGTTCTTCGTCAAGGGTGCAATCCTCTTATTCCTTTACTATCTTTTCAACTATAACTATTGAAATGATATCATCATGAAAAAAATAAAATTTAGTAAGCTTGCTACAATTATAAAAGATTTAGTAAGATGCTAAATCTAGATGCGTAGAAAAGATTGTCTTCAATGAGGGAATCAAAGCATCCACTTGGGCCTTTTGGCAGATTCACGATCAGTAGAAGTTGTTGTAACAAAGGGAAGAAGAGGAATTCCGCCATTGACGGAGGAGGAAGAAGCTTCAAAATTCTGGGAAATCCCCTAAGGTTAGTAGCCAAACCCCCTCAAAGAACAAAGAAAATATAAAAGTTAGTGAATAAGTAGAGGCAATCATTCTCAAGGTCTTAGGAACTCATAGCCAATTAAAGTTAGCAAAATGAGACAGTACTTACTGGATCGCGTGGTTTGTAGTTATTACCGTGGAGGGGACATCAAGAACTCTAGATTTATTCAGTGAGATGATATTGACAACTACTACATGAATAGGAAATCATCACAAGTTCATTATTCAAGTTTCCTTTATCTCTTGATGCTTATATATAAAAACAAGAGACATAGGATGGTATATCAAGCAGTGAATAAAGAAGAAATGGCCAGAACATGATAATTTTTTGGATAAGAGTTGATTGTGGGTTTATAAATTGTATCATAGTGATGCTATTACCTGCAATGGAGGTTCATTTATTTGATTATTCTAGAGGTATATTAGAGTCATATTTCAACAGAAATTTTTATCTTAATTGCCCGAGCTCAATTTTTTATTTTATGTGATGTCTAGTGGAGTCAGTGAGGATACAACAAACATGAAACATCCATTCACTTGACTTTCAATTTCATTTAGAGGGGCTATCTTAAGTGTGCATAAATTATTTCAGTTGTTCCAATTACAAAATGATCTGATAAATTGGACTCAAAGATTTAGACCCAACTCACCCTCATACCTAAACTGCTTGATATTAAGCCGAGTGATCTGAGGATTATGTTTGAGTTTAGTGGGAATAGTATGAATGAGGATTATGGTCAACATTGAATCCATCTCTCTTCTCTAGAATTTGATCCCATGGTCCATATTCCAGAATCCTATTGTATGGTTGAATCAACATTGAAATTTCAGTTTTAACATCAAAATGTCAGGAAAATAGTAATCAACTTGGGAATAAAAAGGGATTTGATAATAAATCCAAATGAAAATTTTGGGCCACTTGACAGAAAGCATTCAAGGCAAAAGTGATGAACCAATGGAATAAACAATAGTTATTTGGTCATTTCAGTATAACAATTCAAGATTACTCTATAAAATTCAACAGAGCTGGACAAAAATTTAGGCCATTCAAAAAGCAGTGTTGCCAAAATTTGGTATACAGGTCAAAGTTTGGATTAAAACAGAAGTGCGTGCACACACACAAAGTATGAATTCTATTAATTGATGAAGTGCATACGATAGTATTCAACCTCATAGAAGAAAATATTTTCCAACATGATTTACCAAAAACATTTATATGATATGTAGCCCAATTATTTTTTTCTACCATTTACTGGTGAAGTATTTTGGAGTCAAGAAAAGAAATTGATAGTATAACCTTTCCAATTCACAACATAACATATCCCATAGACAGTCCGAAAACCATTCCACATCCATACCCCAACAACAAGGCTTTCCAATTAAATTCACTTGGAGACTCTGAGTTATCTTCTTGTTGGATTATCATCAGCGGTGGTGCCTCATAGGAGTTGCATTTCTTTGACAATGGCAATCCACACAATCCCAAGTTTCCACTATATGAATCATTTGAGAATGTGTTGAATTGGTTGCCCTGAGGTATGAGTCCAGTTAGCAGGTTCTGGGAAACGTTGAAGACTGCAAGAGAAGTCATACTTGTTTACTATTGAGGAATCTCTCCAACGAGTTTGTTCGAAGAGAGGTCTAAGGATTCAAGCTTCGTCAAATTCCCGAGTGATATTGGGATCTGACCTGAAAGGTCGTTATGAGATGAGTTGACCCCTTGAATTGAATTTAGCTTCTCAATGAACTTTGGAATTTGATGGTTTGGATTTTCTCCATTTCAGTTATTAATCCTTTTATTGTTACCATAAGCCATCCTCAACTCAATGTAAAGCAATCGATATTTTGGTACTGCCCCTTAGACCGTAAGATAAGTACATGCAACTTAGGAAGATTATCCAACCATTGAGGGAATTTACCACTTATCTTGTTGTTTCCAAGATCTAGCACTTCCAGCTCCTTACAATTGGACAAAGATTTTGGTACTGGCCCTTCCAATCCATTGCCATTGAAGTTGATAGATTATGAATGGTTCCAAAAAAGCTATTCTTCTGCAGATCGAGAACTAACAACCCTTCGCTAAAGTTTCCCAAACATTGTGGAATTGTACCACTTAAGCTGTTATTAGACAAATTCAGAATTTTTTGAAGGAAACTTGCACTACAAACAGCTGATGGGATCTCTCCCGTGATTTTATTATTTGAGATCGAGAAGAAAAAAGAATAGGGTGGTGGAACTGGAAGTGTTCCTTGAAGGAAGTTGGAATGGAGGCCAAGATATTGCAAATTCTTCCACGAAAGTTGCTTTTCATGGTCATAGGCCCATTTCGAAATCTGTCCATGAATTCTATTGTTGGACAGGTCTAGCCATTCCAAATTGTCTTGCATTCTTAAGAAATCTGGGAATTCACACTTATATTACAAGAGGACAATGACAATGTGGTAGACTTGGGCAAGGTAGAGTTGACACCGGTAGTAGTGTTCAATGATAGACTGTTATGTGAAAGATCAAAATGCTTGAGATATTTTTGCTTTGAAACCTTGTCTAGTTTCACATTGCCAATAAAGTAATTCGAGATCGAGATACAATAGGTTCACAAGTTGAAAGATTATTGAACTTGGAATCGTTCCGTGTAACTCATTATTTTCCAAATGAATATCCTCCAATGAATTGGACTGGAATTCTTTAATATGGCCTGTGAATTTGTGAAAAATCAGAAGGGATTTGAAATAAGAAGGGATTTGATAATTTATCCAAATGAAAATTTTTGGCCATTTAATAGAAAGCTTTCAGGATAAACCAATGGAATTTTACAAGAGTTATTTGATTTGTCCATTTCAGTAAAACTATTCAACTCCAAAAAAACTCAAGAGAGTTGGGAAATTTGGTATGCAGAGTTTGGATTCACACACACACACACACATATATTGAATCCCATTAATTGATGAAGTGCATACGATGGCATTCAAGATCAACGAAGCAATCCTTTTGCAACATAATTAACGAAAAGCATTCATATGATATGGAGCCCAATTATTTAGTGATACAGGGATGATGACATTCACTGATTAAGTATTTGGATTTTGGACTCAGGAACAACACTTTATAGTATATGAGCTAGATGTATTAGGGATAGTACCACGAAGCTATTCTTTCCAAGATTGAGCATAGAGAGACTTTTGCTAAAGTTTTGCAAACGGAGCAGCATTGCACCACTCAAATGATTATTAGACAAATCAATAAGTATAAGAGAACTTGCCTATAAACCAATATCAATTTACTGTTTGAGATTGAAAACAAATATGGAGAGGGCTTAACTTATAGGAAAAATTAGAGAAAGACTATCAACTGAAGCAAAGGTGAGTGTGGAATGAGGTTTAAAGAAGCAGATGATGAAAACATCGATGCAGAAAGTTTAGGCTTCTTAGTGTTATGTTGGAATTCAATTGGCTTCATTACCAAGAAAGAAAATGAAAAAAAAAAAAGACAAAATACAGAAAACCTTTAACTTGTCAAATGTATGAATCCCAAAACTGGAGTTTGGCTCTACTATGCTTCTGCTAGTAATTGTTTTTATCCATAAAATATACAGTTAGAATTGGGGAAGGAATGAACTCCGTGTAGCAAAAATAATACTTTTGAAAGCAAGATGAGTTTAGGGAAAATTGGACTTAGTAATTGTCTAGCAATTCGGAAGCATGCACTCAGTAATTTGATTCTTAGTTTGGTAATTTGAAAATTTTGGGTATTGTGAAAAAATGGGGTTTGGGGTGGATCAAAACTTTCATAAACCAGGCAACTATAATGAGTTGTAACTTGTGATAGAATTAGCTTTATCCCTCATTCCTTGTAACCTCTATGAGAGCATACCTGGAGGCTTTGGACAAGTTTTAGGATAGGTAGGTAGGTGTAGGAAATGAGAAACTTATCAGGAGGTTCATGATCACAACTATGAGGTAGTACTTAGTGGAATAAGTGGTCTTGAGGTCCTTTTTTTTTTTTTTTTTTAAAGGGGAGACTAAAAGGATTCCAGACTTGTTTAAAGAAATTGTTGTTGAAGAACCATGAATTTGAACTCAAATACAAATTTGTTTGAAATTTTTTCCTTGTACCTGTAGTGATGGATATTGAGCCAGGAGAAATTAGGATTATGTTGAGTTTCAGTTTGGTTAATTCTTTTGCAGGAATTTGGATTGTCTAATACCATCGTTGTCTTAGGCGGCCTGTAATATTTCTCTTTTCTTGACAATAGATTAACATCATCTATTCTTTCATAATAATCTAGCACTGCCAAATTTCTTGATGGCTGGAGCAGAGTTTCGAGGGAGGGTGTCTACAGTGGACCAAAACCTGACTCTATTTATAGGATAGCTTGGATGAGTATATGGTGCGAAAATTCATTGAAATTTAATAAATGGATGAATTTTGAAGAAATGGTCCCATCCTATTTTTTTCCAATAGTCCTGGAATAGTCCAGGCCAATAAATATATGACATGTATTAAAAAGTATACTAAAAGAATTGACATTAATACATTTTTTGTGCATGTTATGTACTCGTTTGAATGGACGGTGGAAACGGGTGTTTCAAAGATGGGCATTTCAGAAAATGCTACTTACCGATAATTTTTTAAAACGCCTATTTTGACCTTGAAAATGTCTAAACGGACGTTTCGAGAAATCCAAACAAACACTCAATTATCTCAAAAATCCATTTGAAATATGAAAAATTCAAAATGAGCAGGGAAACAGCCCATCCAAACACAACTTGTGTATTAATTGGTTCGAAACACCATGTCAGCAATATTCTGGAACCATTTAATTATTTTTTGCTCACAACACCGGCTTTCACTTGTCCTACCTCTAGTTACTCTCTCTCCTCACCATTGCAACCTTAATCCACAAGCAACGTAAAACCACAACCACCATAGCACCCTCTAACCCCTTCTTGCCGTGATTGTCTCCAAGTACCAAGTGAAACCCCAAACAGAACCAAATATTCTGGCCAAATCCCAAATCCTAATTGATATTTGACAATGAGTTATGACAGCCATTTGGTACATTTTTGGGCTTAGGCAGGCTAATGTATATTTATTAGGGTAACCTAATTTGCAATGTTGGATTTAGCCTTGTTTCTGCCAATGCAATGTTAATTGATGCAGTTATAGATTTTGACACTTTCATTTTAAGTGGCTATTCTGATACTTAAACCGAAAAAAAAAAAAGAACAAAAAGGCAAAAACAAAGAAAAAAGAATTTGATTCACATTAGGGTTGGTAAAATTAGTCGAGATTATAATTTTTTTTTTTTGTACAAACGTGATTCATGAATCAGGCCAAATATCTGATTTTAAAGGAACAAAAGAACATTTTATTTTTGCTTGATTAACAAACTGTGGACTTTTTTTTTATTTCTATACTTAATATTTTTTTTTAGTACACGATAAAAGAGGGGAAAAATTTATGTAAGTGTGTGTGCATGCACCGAACTTCAAACTTATGTTGCATCTGTCAAATGATAGGACTTTGCCATTTAGGATGGGATGTCGGTCCTATACTAAATAAATTTTCAGTACAACAATATTACCAACATTATTTTGATATTATGTTTGGTATCATGAAATTAGGATTTTAAAGTTGGAATTGAATGAAATAAAATCTTCCAAACATAGATGTTTTTTTTTTCAACTTCTTGGGATTTCTACCCATTTCGAGTAGGGCTGCAAGTCAAGCGGGCTGCGTTCGGATTGAGACATGCCCAAATTCAATCCAAGCTATAAAATAGTCAGCCTGAACTTGACATTGAATCAGAAGAATGTAACCCGACCCGAATTAGAATTCATTAATACCGAGTTTAACTTGAACCCGATTATTAATTCTAATTTTTAGATTTTATTCAAGATGTCTTTTTTCTATTTTGATTTTACATTAAAAGCTTCAATAATTTTTCTCAATTTCTCTTTCTAAAAAAAATCAAAAACCTTTAAAATAATTCATTCTAACATAATTTAGTTTTGAAAAATGTTAAAAGTCAAGAAATTTTAAAAATTTTAAAAATGTAAATAGTAATTCTGTAAGAAATTTGTATTAATCTAATGGTGGTAACTAAAGTATAAAAAATATAATATATAAAATATTGAATTCAGGTTTAGGTTTTCAAAGTCTCAACCCAAGTTGAAATCTAATTTAGATCGAGTTTGAGTTCTTTTGCCTAAGTTCAACCCATGGCTGCCCAGGGCCCAAGAAAAGTCTGCTCATCAAATCAAAGCCCAATCCATTTAAAAATATCGGGCTTGGATGGGGGCTCAGGTTAAGCTATCAATAGGTTACAAAAACAGTGAGCACATATCCCATCAGCAAAGTACAAAATTTTCATAAAACAGCCCATTGAACAAAAAGAATATGAAACTCATGTTAGCAAAAAAACTTGCATTCTAAAGGAAAAGTGTAGTTCAGTTCAACAAGGGGCAACTGCGAATGAATTGATATTTTCTTGTGGAGAAAGTTCCTAATTGTCTACAACTATAAAGAAAAATTATGGAAGTTTTATATAAAAATAATGGAATAAAAAACAAAAAAATAGTTAAGAATAAACATATTTGTGATAGGCACCCTTGCTTTTGGTAATCCTTAGAATTAAGAGAATTGGGGCTAAATTGAAGATGATGCCATTGTTAGAGCAACTCCAAATGAAGTAGCTATTTTGGGGTGCTAAAAAACCAATTTGCAACCTTAAACAATGCTATGACACTCTTGAATTATAAATCTGCTTCAATGGTAGATGCCAAAATGAGATGCCATTTTAATATTTTAATATTTTTTTATTAAAAAATATAATTAAAGTAGCTGTTGTAACAATAAAAATAGAAATAGTCCAACTGTCAAATGGCACCTCTCTTTTTTCTCTCTCCAAAGTTTGTAAAAATGGCACCCCAGACCATTGGGTGCCATTTTGCAATTGTAGATACCACTCCCTTTGGAGTGAAAAATTTTGAGTTTGGGGTACCATTTTGATGGTTATGAATTTGGCACCCCAAATGACACCTCGCGTTGAAATTGCTCTTAGAACAGTCAGTACTCTAATAATAAGTAATTAAGACCAATACCTTATAAATAGAAGTAAAAAAAATAAATACAGAAAATTGGAAGGTGTGGACATATATTTCAGGTGGGCCCTTGTGGGGCAAAGGGTTGGTTGGTCTCAATTTACCAAATTTTTAAGGCCATGTAATGGTATTGTTATTTTATGAAAATGACATGAAATTGATGAATATCAAAGAAATATTTAAAATAATTTTTAATAAATACTTTATAAAATAGATATTTTTAATTATATTGAATAAAATAAAAAATTAAAATAAATATTTATGAAATAACTATTTTATTGTACCAAACAAACATGATCTTAGATTGTTAGGTTCTAATTTTGATGATTGTTATGACTCCTCTTTTTCTGCATTTTGTTGATGTTTCTTGATTGTACCGTTGTAGATTCTACCTTCATCAACAAAATGTTTTGTTTGCTTGTATAAAAATAAATAAATAAACAATGGAGTTCAGACTGCTGCATCTGCTCCATGTACTGGCCGAGTCATCAGTTTCAGTCCTTCAACATACTATTTCCTCAACATCATGATGTTTATTTACAGTCTTAATTATAGCATAGATGTAATCTTAGTGGGCTCTCTGTCATACAAATCTTCCACAGACTCTGTCCTCATTTTCTCCAGTTCTTCCCGGAACCTTTTCATGACTGCAGAGGGCAAGCACATCGGCACTACAACGCCTTCCACTCCTTTACTGTTCCTAAACCGTGCAAAGATGCTAGTATTACAAAACATGGATCCAACACTTCCACCATACACAGCCTTTCCCCACCCAAAATCCACCTCTCCAAACCCAACTCTCGACGTATCAGAAACCATGAAGTTCCATAATGTTGAATATGGCGGCCGCCCCTTGATCACCATAAGATCTGCCACTGATCTTGTGTACTCTTCACTCACTCGAGCTTTCGCCTTCTTCACAAGCCCCACTGCATACCCCAGTGGATTGTCACACAATGTTCCGGCCTTTGAGATCGCTGCCGGCGAGGCAATTGCGTTGCCATAATATCCAGAAGGCAAGTCCAGGCCTGGCATACCACGCACGCTCACCATCAACATAATGCGAACAACCTCATCTGGATCGAGTCTAAGCGCGGTTACGCTAGATCTCCAAACGCACGCGGTTATCACGTCAAACGTGGAACTTGACCTAATGTGTGGTGGAAGATGTTTCTTAATGGCTTTTGTCTCCTTGGGACCAAAAAAGAAAGATTGGTGGACTAGGTTGTCGTGGTCCAGTGTCACTGGTGAGCTATTGTTGTTACTCTCGTCCTCGTATTCATGATGAATGCATGTAATGCGGGGTGGGGACCGCGCGTTTAGGAGCTCTCTTTGCCACACAGGTAGTAGAGAAGGTTCACATGCTCCTCGTGCCATCTCCCCAACTGCGTTCAAGAATTGAACCAAGCCAAGCGCATCGCTCATGGTATGGTTCAGTCGTACTGCAAGAACAAATCCTCCACATAGCAATCGGGTCACCTATATACATTTCAGAAAATAAACCTAATGAATCAATATCATTTTTTAAAATGATAATTTAGTGATACATCTAACTTTTAACTATAAAAATCTAGTATTGGTTTAAGATGATTGGAGGCATATAATTTTATTCTGTAAGAGGCTGTGTTTGGTTAGTGTTTCAAGACATATTTCATGGTTTCCGAAAATTTAATTCGTGTTTGGTTAAGATTTTCAAATGTTGTGTTTCAAAAACTGATTCTGAAAATTCATCTTCCTTCTTTTTGAAAATTTTCAAACTCTTCCCCCCCCCCCATTTCTCTATCTCCTCTCAACATCACCTGCCATCCACGACAAACCCACCTATTTCCTATCGCAATCCCCCATTGACCTTTGTTTACAACCACCAAATATGGTCACCAGAGGAAGTGTCGAGCGTTGTTGCTCTACTGTTCTTGTTATCGTTTGGAGAGGGAGGGAGAGAGAGAGAGAGGAGGTGGTTGTCGGTGAAGCTTGGTGGTCACGGTGGTTGCTTTCGATGGGTGTTAGTGGTGTATGCCGGTGAGGTGGTGTAGGAGGCAGGTGGTGGGGCTATGTTGTGACGGAGGCGGGTGGTTTATTTGACTTAATCATAAAAATTTTGACTCTTGACGTCTTTTTTGTATGAGGTTCCATCATGGTGATTAACATATATTGATATTAGTATATAAAAAATATGAAAAAAAAATATTTTTTTTTTTTGAATTATATCTAAACAAATTTTCATTTTTTTAAAAAAATTCAGGTTATCATACCCAAATGTATTTTTACAATTTTCTAGAAATCAATTACAAAATTCTAAAAAATATTTTACAAAAAATCATATCTGAATTAGTATCTATTTCTATGATTCAATTTAATGACTTATAAAACTATTTTGGTAACTCAAATTTATAATCTTCAAATTACAGTGGAACAATCTTAGTATTGCACGTGCCCCTCAAACTTTTAACTGCAAAGCATTGAAAAGAACCCTGGTTAACTCACCTGAATCAGCATCAAAGGGCAACCAAGGATCCCTCCGGAGCCAGGAACATCATAAAGAAGCTCCTGCCGGTAGGGACATGGTGGCTGAATGGTGTCACCGAGCTGTTCGAGCTTGATATTTGCATCGGCTTCTACGAACAACACCCCTTCACCAGTGCAGTCCACCAGAAGCTTGCGGTTAGGCCCCTCATGAAGCCTACCAGCATATGGGTAGTAATAGACAAGTGCTTTAGCTACTGCTTCTCTAATGGCCCTTACAGGGTCTTTCCCTTTCATCAAAGGATTTGTTTTGTAAAACATTATCATAGGAAAGTGAAATCGTAGGCCTTCTTGGTCATCTATATCTGAAAGTTGCTTTGCTTCACGTGGCGTTGGCTTTGCCGGCACCACTAGTTCTGGCTCGCGCCGTCTCACCGAGAATGGTACAGGAGATCTTAATGCCATTGTTTGTTGTGAATCTCTGTATGAAACAGGAGAGAAACAAAAAATATGTGTTTCTTGAAGTTTGTTGGAGAGGTTAGGTTCTAATATTTATGGCGTATGTAGCTGTAATATCAGCCACATATTCAATGGGCTGGGGCTGGGGGCCACGCCGTCCAAAGATTTGAAAATTCTAACCTTTTTTTTTTTTAAGGAAAAAATATTAAAATTTTTTTAAAATAAAGTTTTTAATCGAAAAAATTCATGACACATTTTTTTTAATTTAAAAAGTCTAAAAAATAAATTTTAATACAAAAATATCTAATTGTTAACTTCTATCGTAATACCATTAAGAAATATTATTGATTATACTAAAATGATTTTCAATATATATTTTAGAAAAAAAATACTATAAAATATATAAAATAAATTTTTTAATCTAAAAAAAATCATAACATTTTATAAAAAAAAAATTTATGTTTTAGGTATTCTAGATAAATAAAAAATGTAATATTTTTTTGGAATTGAAAAATTTGTTGTATCTATTATTTAATATTTTTTAAAATGTATTTTGAAGGTTATTTTGGTTTAATCAATAATATTTTTTAATGGTGTTAAGATAAAAATTAATAATTAGATTTTTTTTATATTAAAAGTTTCTTTTTTTTTTTTGGATCTTTTAGATAGAAAAAAATATATTATGTACTTTTTGGATTGTAAAAAATTATTTTAACGATTTTTTTAGTATTTTTTTTAATTTTTTTTTAAGTCACCTTTCTTTTCTTTTAACTTGGTTTAAATTAAAGCTTAAGATATATATATATATATATATATGTATATGATACTTCGTACAGATATTTTCTTTGCTTGGCCAAGATTAAATAGAGTCGATGGCTAAGGACCACACGTGGTGAGAAAAGTAAGCCCAAGTTTGGACACGAATATCACGTTTAAATTGCATCAACATTGTCCAGATATCTTTCATTCTGAGGTTCAGTCAATCCACCCAACAAAAATCGAAATCCTTATCAATTTCTCATCGTTCACAAATAAAATGTGCCAATGTTGGTTGAGTTGACAGCACCCTATCAATTTATATGGGCTTCAATTATATGATAAGAAAAATATCCTAATTATTCTTACTCCCTTCCCTTAGTAGTTCAAGGAACACGTGAGGTAAATTTAAATGCTTCTATCACCTTTATTTTGTGTGTATGTGTTTTTATTCGTCTTAAAATTGGTTTAGGACTCAAATAGGTTTTATAAACCTGCAGGATGGTTAGTGATAATAGAGTTAGAATTAGAAATGAGTCATATATTTAGGAGCTTCAAAACACGAGTTTAATTGATACATATAACTTACGAATAGTGCCAAATTTGAACATTTTAAACATGTATTTCAAGTTACGAGGTATCACTTTAAATTACCATTTGGTCTGACTTTGTACAAAAAAAAAACTTGTATTGTGTGACCTAGTGCCTTTCTATGGCATGACCCTGGCACCCGGATGGTCTTCTTCTCCAGATGTCTAACTGAATGATTATGCCGTCCAAAGCGAAGGTGGCAGAAATCATCTCAAGGAACTCTTGGAATTGGCCAAGACACCTCCAACACTTCAGTATGAACACCAATTTTTCTCCCAATGTGAATGAGCAGGACTCAGTTCAATGGCTTGATTCAAAATCGGGCTAGTATTTTAGATGTTTGCATAGAACAACATCTGTTGCCCTCTCCCCAAGGTCAGTGGTGGTTCTACATATTGCTTAGAGGGGGCAATGGCCCCTCCAAAATTTAAAATTTTGAATTTTTAGCACTAGTTTTTATTGATTATTTTAAAAAATTTAAGAATTGCCCCCCCAAATTTGTTATATTTATACAAGAATCCTGTTTAATTTTCAATTTTTTTTATTTTTGCCCCCTCCTAACTCTATTGGCTAGGTCCGCCATTGCCCAAGTGGTTTGAGATAATTTGGTTTAAAGGTTACTCCCCTCGTCAAGCTTTTATCTCGTGGATCGTTTGGAAGGGGAGACTGTTACTTTGGATAAACTTAAGCTCTGGGGCAAAGTCAATAGTGATACTTGTGCTCTCTGCAATTCCAGCCCTGAGAATATTGATCATCTTTTTTTCCAATGCACCTTTACTTGGGAAATATGGTCCTTTGCTTTGGGAAATTGTTTGGTTAAGAACTTTCCTAATTTCTGGGATCAAGTTAAAAGCTGGCTTCTTCACATTTGCAAAGGCAAAAGCTTCTATGTCACCACCCTTAAATGGGTCCTTGCGGTTGTTATTTACTGGATTTGGATTGAACGTAGTGGTGGAATCTTCAAGAGACAACACAGATTGCCTTCCCGCGTTTTCAATGATATCTCCTTCGTGGTGAGAACCAAGATGTTATCTCATGTTCATATTGATAGTTCGGGCCTATGTAGAGAAGTTTGTAATAGATGGAATGCCCATAACTACAGTGATATTCCCTGATCTTCCTAGCTTCCCTCCTGGGCTGCTTGTGTAGGCTTCTTTTTTTTGTTTGCCTCTGTGCGGTTTTGCTTTCCCTGCTTGTCTACTGCCGTTGGGCTTTCTTTTGGTTTATAATATAAACCAGATTTGGCCACATTCTTGGGACATATCATGCCATTGCATTAACTTGGGAGATTATATTTCCTTAGCTAGGGGATTTTGTCATGTGACAATAATACTTCAAGTTGTCATCTTCATATATAACTACTTAATTTTGGCCTTCCTTTCTCATTATATGCTTTAAATTGTGAATATAATACAGAGCCAAAATGTTTGAAAATTTGATTTGATCAATAGGACACATAAGGACCTTTTATATATATATATATATATATATATATATATGTTTTAATTTCTTTGTATAATAGTTTACTTTAATCAATAACCAACTGCACCGGCTGTTTTTTTCGCTAAGTGATGTATATTATAGACAAAATTAAATGTGTACAAGGGACATACTCTAGGTATGTACAACCAAAGAAGCAGAAGTCTCAGATGTAAACTATGATTACCATGACATCAAGAGTCCAGAATCACCAAGAAATAATCAGCCCACCCCAACAAAATTGTTATGTAATAGCACAAAAAGCTACAGAGAATTAGTACCCCATCACTGGATAAAAAAAGGAAAGTTGAATTCCATAATTCAATCCTTATACACCCACACATCCAAAAGAAAAACTCACTCCCATAATCTCTGTTAGTTATATATTACTAGGATTAAGGTTGCACTATTGCAAGGATTAGTTTATACTATTTGTTTTCTTTTCTAATACTTAACTCGTGCTACCATGCACCAGAGAAAAATTGCCACACATAATATTTTTCACCTTTACTCACTTACAATCCCGTCTCATATATGAAGAGTAGGGAGTATATATGTATATGGAATGACATAGTGATAAAATTAGTGTGAATCTTGGAATGAGAATTAACTCGAATCCACAATCTGTTATAAAAAGAATTTTGATATCATATTAAATTATCAATTACTCTAAAAATTTAAATTGTTAAAAAATAAATCTATCAATATATATATATATATATATATATATATATATATATATATATATATATATACAAACTGTTTTAAAAATCTCATACAACATGTGTATTTTGAGCATTTGCACAAACCCATGTTAAATGAGTTTATGCCAATTCAAGAAAATGTTAATCTTATCACTCAATCTAATGCAAAACATGGTCCCACATGTATTTGATAATCTCATCTGTAATTAATCCTTCACTTTTCTTTTTCTTTTTTTTCAAATAAGTGACTCTCTGGGTAGAAAATTAAAGATTTTACCCAATCTCTTCCCAACCATAATTGTTACGGGTGTTCAATTGGTCGTCTCCGTACAAAGAATTTGTTTAAGTGATCAATGCCCGTTTGAACTCAGAAAATTGAAATTTTTTTGAGAAACAAACTGTTATCATTAACAAAATTATATCTTTTAATACATAATTAACTTATCACCAAGCACTAGACCACTGATATATATACCTTCTTCAATGCTTACTACATTATTTTACTGAAGAAAACTGAAAGAAAAAAAAAAACTATTCTGAAAAATATCCTGCTCTCCATATATGAAAGGTTTTACTAGTTCTTAATTTAGAGCGTGGACATAAATTTAGCAGGCTTTGGGCCATATAAATCTTCGACAGGCTCTTGGATCATTCCCTTAAGCTCTTGTTGAAACCTTTCCATGACTTGTTGTGGCAAGCATAATGGCACCACAATCCCATCCTCTCCTCCACTGCTCTTGAACCGAACATAGAAACTGATCAGAGAAATGGCCCCAGCAGGGCCACCAAATATCGGCTTCCCCCAGCCAAAATTGATCTCGTCGAACCCAAGACGTGTTGTATCTGAAACAATATAATTCCTCTTTGCTATATATAATGGCCGACCCTTGATAACCAGAAGATCTGCCACCGACCTCATGTACTCTTCAGTCACTTGACCTTTTGCCTTCTTCACCAACTGTAGGGCATATCCCAGTGGGTTTGTACAGAGCAATCTTGCCTTTGCAAGTGCCGCTGGGAATGCAAATGCATTGCCATAGTATCCAGAAGGCAAGTGCAGGACACGCTTGCCGCGTGCATTGGTTATGCATGAAAGGCGAACTATCTCTTCTTGGTCTAGTTGCAGTGCGATTGTGCGACATCTCCATACACATGCCGTAAGCACCTCAAATGTGGAGGAGGAGGTACGGAGATGTTGAGGAAGATGCTTTCGGATGGCTCTTATCTCTTTGGGTCCGAAAAAGAATGACCGCTGAACCATGTTGTTGTTATTGTTGTCATCCTCATCCATGTCTACTGTTGTGCTTTTGGTGTCAAGCAGCTCCTCGTATTCATGATGTGTGCAGGTAATGTGGGGAGGGTTTCTTGCATTTAGGAGCTCTCTTTGCCATACAGGCGACAGAGACGGTGCATCTGTTGAGCCTCGCGCAAACTCCCCAACTGTGTTTAGAAATTGGAAAAGGCCAGTTCCATCACTCATTGTGTGGTTTAAGCGTATTGCAAAGACGAATCCGCCACAAATAAAGCGAGTCACCTGCGGACAGATGTAATGTCATCATCAGGAAGAGAAATGCTATATTATATATATGAATGCCTCATGCACCCAAAGGTGTAGTCGAGATGGGAAAGATTTTGGGCGTAAGCTCCCCGGTCTCAGATTCAACTCTAGGTAAAGCCAAGGCCCTTGCTATCCGTTTGGTGCTGGGGTTGGTTCGGGCTGACCCTATATATGAGACTAATCTAACCGGGAAGGGCTGGTTCCTGGGTTATAACTTGAAGGTCACAAATTTGATGTGCAGAACCAGACTCCAAATTCATAGAAATATGATTACATAAATTTAACCTTCCTCAAACTGCTTTCTTGTACTAGTCAAGCCCTTTTAAATCTCTAACAAAAAAATATATGTTGGACTTGAGTTGGGCCAAAAGTCTGAGTAAAAGATTATATGTAATTGGACATGCATTTGGAACGAAGTCATGCATATGAATCAGTAGTTTAATTATTCACCTGAATCAATAGTAGAGGGCAACCAAGGATCCCCTCAGAGCCGGGGACATCATATAGAAGATCCTTTAAGTAAGGACAGGGCGGCTGAATGATATCATGACCAAGCTGCTCAATCCTTACATTTGCATCGGCCTCTATGAACAGGACACCTTCACCGGTGCAATCCACCATAAGCTTTCGGTTAGGTCCTTCGACAAGCCTCCCGGCAAATGGGTAGTAAAACACAAGCGTTTCAGCCAGTGCTTCTCTGATGACCTTCACTGGGTCTTTGCCTTTCATTGAAGGATCGCTCTCGTAAAACATTATCACCGGAACTTGAAACCGGAATCCTTCTTGGTCATCAATATCCGAGAGTTGCTTTATTTCATGGGGTGTGGGCTTTGCCGGCACAACCAGTTCTGGCTCGCGCCGTCTCACTGAGAATTCTAGAGAAGATGGAGATGGAGTTGCCATTTTGAGGGAAATTTGTCTGAAAAAAATTAAGAAAAAACAAGGGAGATTCACTTGGATCATAGTTTGTTAAGCGAGTATGAATTGGTATTTATAACACGGTGTCCAAGTTAACATTCCAGTGACAAGATAAGAAGTTAAAATGACATTCAGATATCGTGTTATAAATATTTGACCGAAGATATTCATATTTCTAAAGCTAGTTTTTTTTGACATATTTCTCACGTGGCTGGCTCAAGTATGTCACATGGCTATAATACATAGTCAACAGCCCGACCATTTACAAGAGATTTGGCGAAATATAAAAAAGTGAAAGGAATTGGATACTCCAAATGTTTTAAAAATTAAGAATATAAAATTACTCATTCAATAAAAGAATTTTTTTTTTTTAAATTCAAAACTAATAATATTGATAAATTTATATAATAAACTAATTTTTTTCTACTAATCTAATTAAGAAGCTATTAATGCTACTAAAAAAAAATAAACTTGACCTCCTCTATCATGAATGATGCCTAGTCTCTCAAACAAACTCTGTTTCCAATGAAACTAAGAACAAAGAGGACTTTTTGTCTGACCTAAAATTTAAATTTCGTGCCCATCATTTCGCACATGAGAAATTCATGCTAATCTTAGGACAATACATGTTATACTTGCACTTTCATGCATATCATGTAATATGAAATGAAATAAAAATACTATACATCTACATCTGAACGTAGATAAAAAAACAACAAGCAGGTTAGAACCGGTAAGTCTAATTTTACACATGTACGTTTAGTTTATTTTATAATATTGATAGAGTAGAGTAATATTTATTTTATGATTTAAAATATTATTAATAATATAATGTCACATCATTTAAGATACAAATTTAGATATATATAATTTAAAAAAAATGTAGCATAACCTCACAACAATTTAAATCATCAGGATTGTTGGCCTTCATCAGGCTTGTATAGTCTAGAAGAGGGACTGTTCACAGTGGATCTAGGTCCTTCACTCAACAATCAAATTTATGCAACGTGGCATCGTTAAGACGGTATGGTTAATTTAAGTCTAGACTTTTCCCCGAAATGTGGTGTGTGATGGACGGTTCCTAATACTCAAACCAGAATAATAATAAAAATAAAAAGAAACGAAATAGATGGAGGAGAGAGGGAATCCTAATGGCAGCCTTGGCAGGAGGTGATCCAGATAGAAACCAGAAAAACTTTTCAGAACGAAAGTCATCCACACAATGACTTTTGTGTCCCCACATATTTACTCCACTGTCTCATGGAGTAGGAGTGATGGTTTTCAAGTATAATAGTAATACAATGAGACCCACCACTTCTATCAATCAATACAATAAATAAGAACCATGCAATTTCCATGGCTCTGTCACTTTATGATATCTACGTCCTAACTTTTATTTGGGACATTCCTATTCAGTGGAGTGCTCACATGACACACGTGGCTTTGAACTTATGGTGTGCTCACATGGCACACGTGGCTTTGAAGTGTAAGATACGGCAAACAAATAATGGGTCCCACCTATAAAGAGTGAAAAAAATTAGGGTGACTTTTATTTGGGACATTCCTATTCACACCCCCAAAGTCTACAATTGAGCTTAAAAAATATTATTTTAATACTTGAAAGTGTACTACTTTTACAACTTTATATAGTAAAAAAATGAAAATACCTTAATGTTACCAAATGGGCAAGGTTTCAAACTTTGCCAACAGTCGGTCTGTGAGAGAGTCAAACAAAGGGAAAATTGGAAATCATATTAGGGTGCCAATTAAATTAAAATAAAATTTAGATAGAAAGAACAAAAATCAGTCTTTTCTCTTTGAATTTGGCTACTTCCTCTTATTGTGTAATTTTTTTTGAATAGTTTGAAATTTGCCAACTATGTTTTAAAATTTATAAATAATAAAATTTTCCTAAAATTCATTAAATTCAAACTACGTAGGTAAAAAGATGAAACATTTATTTCATCAAAATTCAGACCCAAGGCTTCATAATTGGGTGCCTGTAATCACCCACAAATTATCGGTGTCTAATAGGATTGGGTAGGTTCACCAAACACATCTCCTGTTTTCTGCATCATACAGAGCCCGATGATCTCATAAACCATAGCTGTTCAGGTGAGGGACATGCATCAATAAACCCTTTCTTCTCTCTCTTTACATCAATAGACTTGTTACAATTAAGTCCTTTTAGTTTTCTGCTTTTACTTTGCAATAATACAATATTATATAGCTAATGTTAAGAGTGTCAATTTTTAACACGACTCGAACACGATACAAAGCTAACGGGTTTATGTTTAGCATAAATGGATTTGAGTCATAAACGGTTTAACACGTATAACACGATTAATAAACAGGTTGTGTTTGGGTTTTACTAATATCAATCCGTTTAATATGACTTAACACGTTTAATTATAAAATATATTATGAGTTAAGGCAATTCGTCTTACTTCAAATATTTATCAAGGTTTTGAAATTTTTTATTTATAAAAAAAGTTTCTACTTTGATTTGGTTAATATTTAAAGTTACTAAACTTGAAAATTATCTATACATATTAAAAGATAGGTAATTTTTTTTATTTAAAAAATAAAAAATAAAAATAAACAGGTTAAATTTGTCGACACGTATAACCTGTTTAATAAATGGGTTGAGTTTGGGTTTTAAAACTTAACACGATTAGTTAATAGTGTTGGGTTAGGATTCACACATTTTCGAATATGTATGCCTTGACACGACCCAAACACGATACGATAACATAAATTGGCACCCCTAACTAACCCCATGTGGTAGCTATGTTATTTGCCATATAATATTGGAGCCTACTCACAATTAGCATATCGTCTGTGACCCACGGGCCCTATGCATAGAAAATGACTTGAGAGTAAAGAGCATATGTGAAATGCCATTTGAGAAGTCAAGGCTTCCAAAGTTATTAAATGAAAAGGTTACGTGTGTCCATTTTATAAAATATCAATTTATCTCCCAAGTTAAAAAACCTAAAACAAGAGGACTCCACTCATTTCATATTTCAATTTTGGGTGGTTCCAAAGAATGGTAGCATTTTGTGGTTCCAATTTAGAGAGCAAAAAACTCGTGGCAATAGATGTTGTTCCCACAATAGCATTTGACCGAACATATTTTTATTTCCAAAGCTACTTTTCTGACATATTTTTCACGTGGGTGGCTCAAGTATGTCACATGCCAATAATACATAGTTAATGATCCGAGCATTTATAAGAGATTTGACGAAATATAAAAATGTAAAAATAACCAAATATTCTAAATGTTCTGAAAATTAAGAAATTTAAAATTACTCATCCAATAAAAAAAAAATTTAAACTCAAAACTAATAATATTGATAAATTTGTATAATAAACTAATTTTTTTTATTAATTCAGTTAAGAAGCTATTAATACTACTCAAAAAAATAAACTTGACCTCATCTCTCACGAATGAGGACTAGTCTTTCAAACAAACTCGATTTTCAGTGCAAATTTAAAACAAAGTAGACTTTTTGTTTAACCCAAAATTAGAATTCTGTGTCCATCATTTTGCAAATGAGAAATTTATGTTAATCTTAGGTCAACACATATTACACGTGCGTTTTCGTACATATCATGTAACATGAAGTGAAATGAAAATATTGTACATCTGTATATGGAGGTAGATAAAGAAAAGCAAGTACGTTAGAACCGGCACGTCTAATCTACGTCCAGATGCAGAAAAATAAAGTTCGAAGAAGAATTAGTTTTGGATTAGGAGAATTGTGAAAGAACTTTTTCACAAAAACGTGTAAAGCTCTCTTTGCATAATTGTTACATATATATATATATATATATATATCCGGCTAGTCACAATACAATTGGAAAGTCAAAACACAACGAGAAACATATCCTAAGATTTATTCTCTGGATTTGCCAACCACCTGCAACTTTCCTTATCCATCCAATATTTCTTGAATAACTGGATTGCCGTAACTCATGAGAGCTCTTTCCTTATAACTCCCCCTCAAGCCGGAGGGTGGAGAATCAGACCATAATCCAAGGAACCTTGAATTCTCTTGACAACTTGCAAATGTAATTCAATAGGTTGATACATAAACTGAAAACTAGATTAACGGCTTGAGAGAGATTTGGGTGAGCGATAGTGAGGTATTGGAAAGAACTCACAAGACTTCAATAGTGTTTGGAATTTGAGAGCTCTCCTACTATGTTAGAATTATTTGATACTTTGAGACCAAATACAATTGTTTAAACATGTATTTGGAAATATATAACTATAAGCTTTACAAAATTCTGTACGAATTGTCTGAGAGCTTATTATTTTCAAAAATATATTTGTTTTATTTTTCTTTGAATTCTATCTTAAATCTTCTCTCACAAGTGCATCCCATATACTCCTTTATATAGGATTAGAAATACATTGGTATTTAAAAATCACCTTAGAATTTCTAACAACCTTTAGAATTTTAGGAAAATTCTTAAAGTTTCTAGACATATTCATGTATCCAATTATATGCACACAATTATGCATTATAAAAACATTCAAAATTATATTTCCAAAGTATCAGCTAATGGACCACTAGAGGAGTGTAACTGATGTTTTGAGCAAGAGAAGTACCAATCGGTTTACACCCAAGCATAACAACCTTTGAAAGAATGCATATCCTATGTCAAGTTTTCTATTAATCTTGAGGGTTATTTTCAAGGTATTAGGGGTCTCAGGCAAAAACACTTCATGTCAACCTACCTATTTCTTATTGTAATGGAAGCTTTTTCCATTTTGGTTAATAGACTCCTAAATACTCAAGGTTACAAGTATCTCATCTCACATTTGTAGATGAACTCTTCATTCACTCTATTGTTGAAAAGTTAGTTGACCTCAAATCAAACTTTCTCAAGAGTACTACTAATTACTTTGCAGTTACAGATCAAACTAAAACTGAAATTTGTCAAATTCTCGGAATTCAAGAAGAGCATCTTCCAGTAAAGTACTTCAAAATTCTCCTTATTTTTACCAATACTCAAATTTATTGATTGCAAAGTGTTGGTTGACAAAATTGTGGATGGTGTTGAGAGTTGGAAATCAAGACATTTTTGATATGCCGAAAGATTACAATTAATACTTTTTGGTACAATGTCTTTGTTCTTCCTAAAAAGGTTAAAAATGTTCTTAGAGCATTCCTATGGTCTGACCCTAAGCTTAAGAGCACAACAACAAAAGTAAACTGCAATGCTATATGCAATCCTAAGGAGGGGTCTTAGAATTAAGAGACTAAAAGATTGGAACAAAACCTGGATGATGAGTCATGTATAAGCAAGCTATTCACAGCAGCCAGCAAGAAACCCTCTAGTTCGATGGTAGATGGAAATGGTCTAAGATTCTTAAATTGAGACCCCTTGCTGATCAGTGAGGATTCGTAACGATGGAAATAGAACAAATATACAAATAAGCAGTTCTTAAATTGAGACCCCTTGCTGATCAGTGAGGATTCGTAACTATGGAAATAGAACAAAAATACAAATAAGCAGTTCCTCGTGCCTCCGCTCCTAGATAATCCGGAGTCAAAGCTGTTAAGCTCCCTGAAGCATGTAAGAAGCATAAAGTTAGTTTTCCATTTTTTATTTCTATGGTTTTTTTATTTTTAACCGGAAGCGAAAAGTTGGGAGGTAAAGATTCCGAATGTTGTTGTTTAGTGCTACAAGAACTTGATACACATATATTGGACTAAGCACCTGATTCCAACAACAGACTCCCCAACTCCACTGACCTTATCCGAGAGAACAAACTCTCCCAGCCACCTCTTTTTTTCCTCTCTACTTGTGTGTGTAAAGAAGAATAAGGTCCTTTTTCCATAAGACACCAAAGCAGTGAAAGAAGACTCGCATGGTCCATCACACCGTCATTCATGCATGCTTTTTTTATTATAGAGAATGCAACAAAATTATTTTGCTGTCAGAGTGGGGGGGCTTTCAAAATCCGAACCCATTCAAAAACCTGTGACATGTAGCAGTTTATTAGTTATAAGCATGACCATACCTCAAAAGTATAGCAAACATTGAAAGTAGAGAGAGAGAGAGAGAGAGAGAGAGAGAGAGAGAGAGAGAGAGAGAGGGAATAATTGGAAGGATATGCATAATTTGATAAAACCCAAAAAAGAATAAAAAATTATAATCTACTCTTGTAAACAAGATAATAGTTCCAACAGAAAATTTTAAAAAGAAAAAAAAAATACATGCGCACATGCAAAAGCATTGAAAAATTGAGCAAGAAAATTCTAATGAAGAGCTGTGTTTTTACCAACTTTTGAGAAAGAAAAGAAATATCAACAAGACAGCAGCAGCACCAAACTGGGGATCTAATTTTATGTCTGACATGTTTCGAGTTAAAAACAATGTTCCTATAAATGTAGTAATTAGAGCCATCAGCCCTTTTTTCTGTGACAATGTTTCGAGTTAAAAACAATGTTTCGAGTCAAAAAGGAATCAGAATAAGATGACAAGAGATCAATATAAGCACTCTAAAGCTTCACATGTCCCTTTTTTTTTTGTGAAAGTCGGTCTAGGATGTCATAAAACCATAACTTCAATAAGAAACCTTGGAGGTGCCAAAAATGTCATGAAAGCAGATCTTCCACATGATTAAGATAGTGTTGTACTTATAAGCTTACAAGTCGTTACTAACATTGCGTGTGGGAATATGAAATCGGTACCTTGGAATGCACTGTTTAATCATTATGATTAAAACGGAATCGTTAAAAATCATCAATTCTACATGAATTTTTGTTTTTATCTTGCAATCAAATCCAATCGTGCATCTTGCGCATTGCGGGCTTGCTAAAACAGAAATATCAACAAAAGTATGAAACCCAATCTTCGTATGTATAGTTGAAGAACATTAAATAAACCTCCAAGAAACAGATCACAACTTCATATGAACCCCTAAATCCAAAAAACTAGACCTTCAATCAATTCTACCACAAGTACAAAAAGATGATATCCTAACATAGTAATAAAACAAATGATAAAATCTTCCCTAAAGGGACTAAAGATATTTACCCACATCTATCACTGGATTTAATCCAAGAAGAAACACAAGAGACATCTCATTGGCCACAGTTCATATAAGAAACCTGCAGTTGAGAAAGTACAGCACAGGCCAGGTAAGTAACCTAAGAAGTTAATACTAGTATTTTGAAACGGTGAACCTGGGGCCTAGTAGGATACAAACTTCTGCACTTCGGCAATAATTCCCTGCTACAGTGCAAAGTCAAATTACCACAGTTAATTCAAAGCAAATGGAACAGAAAAAAAAATTCAACTCAAAATGTTTAAAAATGCTGAAGAGATGCTAAACTGCTAGACAGAAAATGATGATACACAAAATCACGACTAGACAGTCTAGACTGGGTTGTACAATTGGCAATAATATAATCAAGGCAAATCAAAATGTGATTGTAGATCATGTTTTTCTTCCCCCTTCTTTTCATTAACTTCAACTAATAATTGCCAAATTGGCCACTTCCAACAATCCACCATAAAAACTTCACAAAGAACTAAACTTTTGAAGCTTCAACAATGAAATTCAATGTTCATATTCAGTGAGATACAAAATCATATCGAAGAAAGACCAAGATGTAGATGCAGATATACTATTAGATCATATTCATACCACATCAATTTGAAAATGGAATCAGTTAAACCTGAATTGAAAAACAATAAAGAAATTCAGAAACTCCACAAATTGAAAAGCCTAACATTATTTTAATTAAAATTCACATAAAAACACATAAATTACAAAAATATTATCAAGATATTAAAATAAAAAGTCATTAAATAAAAATTGAAGTACTTCTTCATTAAATCATCAACATTCATTATTCAAATTGCAAAACAAATTTATTCACTATTACATAGAACATATATATGTATATATATAATAAATAAATAAAAAAACTAAGAAGAAGAGTGAGAAAAAATAAAATATGTACTAATGTGTTCGAAATTCATAAAAAATATAGAAGTTAGACACTTTTTTTTTAAGTATCCAACACAAACACATGAACCAAAATAAAATGAATGTGTTTCATACCTTAGAACCCTCTTAACTTTATTGGATTCAAATTTAATCAATCTCATTGTTGGTCACCGTACATAAAATGTGTAATAAGTATCAACGTCATTGAATATGAAGTGTCTGATCCGTAAGTAAAGTTACTTTCTTGGATAAAATATTAAAATAAATTTTTAATTCAGGGTGTGATGTTGATGGGATGGCTCTTAACTCTGATTTCTTATGGCAAACATGGAAAAGACACTGGATCCGATGGTTGCCTTGATAAAAGATAAATCCTACGAACAGTTATTAAGAAAGTAGGCGTGATTATTCTTGCATCAGGTATAATTTGATCCTACTGCACAAACACACACACACACACAATATTTGAAGATCTTATGACAACATGTTATTATTGACTGCAAATGCAAGTGTGTTTGTTGAAAAAAAAAAATTGAAAGAATCGTATCTTGTGGTTCAAGAACCCCCATGCAATTCTACTGCAAGGGAAAGCAACAGCTGCGAAGGCATAGTGATCCATAGTTATTCATTCATGCAGTAGTTAGCCTGTAAGCATGGCACTCACTTCACGCTCTAGTGGAAGGCGTAAAGGAACAATCTTAGACTTAGATTGAACCAGCTTTCATGTCCAAACTGCCAATACAACTAAATTGTAGCATCAAGAAAGTTATGCAATAATGATCATGAAAACCAGCATTTTGGTTCTTCAGCCATCTTGAGAGGGGTTTTGGCATAATAGTAAGATTGCTCTATTGCAACCTAAAAGTTGCTGATTCAAGTTGCAAAAACAATCTCTACATTTGCAAAAAGGTTAAGGCTACAAGTTACATACATCTAACTCTCCTTAGACCCCACAATAATGGAAGTCTTGTGCACTGAGATAGTCATGCGTTTTTGTGTGTGTCCCTATACACTTTTTAAATGTTTCATGTCATCCTTTTTGTGTTATTGTGTCATGTTCATGAACTGTTTGGTATGATGGATTTGGAGTTCATGTAAAGGGTGGCTAGAGTATTAAAAAAATTTCCAAGTCATTTGAAATTGAAAATACCTTTGGAAGAATGATTGGTCAGGTGGGTACTCTTAGTGAGGTCCCTTAACCTGTAATTTTATTATTAACTTGAATAGTAGTGGATGACTGGTCTAGTTGCAGTGCGATTGTGCGACATCTCCATAGACATGCCGTAAGCACCTCAAATGTGGAGGAGGAGGTACGGAGATGTTGAGGAAGATGCTTTCGGATGGCTCTTATCTCTTTGGGTCCGAAAAAGAAAGACCGCTGAACCATGTTGTTGTTATTGTTGTCATCCTCATCCATGTCTATTGTTGTGCTTTTGGTGTCAAGCAGCTCCTCGTATTCATGATGTGTGCAGGTAATGTGGGGAGGGTGTCTTGCATTTAGGAGCTCTCTTTGCCATACAGGCGACAGAGACGGTGCATCTGTTGAGCCTCGCGCAAACTCCCCAACTGTGTTTAGAAATTGGACAAAGCCAGGTCCATCACTCATTGTGTGGTTAAAGCGTATTGCAAAGACGAATCCGCCACAAATAAAGCGAGTCACCTGCGTACAGATGTAATGTCATCATCAGGAAGGGAAATGCTATATTATATATATGAATACCTCATGCACCCAAGGGTGTAGTCGAGATGGGAAAGATCTGGGGCGTAAGCTCCCCGGTCTCTGATTCAACTCTCGGTAAAGCCAACGCCCTTGCTATCCGTTTGGTGCTGGGGATGGTTTGGGCTGACCCTATATATGAGACTAATCTAACCGGGAAGGGCTGGGTCCTGGGTTATAACTTGAAGTCACAAATTTGATGTGCAGAACCAGACTCCAAGTTCATAGAAATATGATTATATAAATTTAACCTTCCTCAGACTGAGTACTAGTCAAGCCCTTTCAAATCTCAAACAAAAAAATATAGGTTGGACTTGAGTTGGGCCAAAAGTCCCTGTAAAAGATTATATGTAATTGGACATGTATTTGGAACGAAGTCATGCATATGAATGGGTAGTTTAATTATTCACCTGAATCAATAGTAGAGGGCAACCAAGGATCCCCTCAGAGCCAGGGACATCATATAGAAGATCCTTTAAGTAAGGACAGGGCGGCTGAATGATATCATGACCAAGCTGCTCAATCCTTACATTTGCATCGGCCTCTATGAACAGGACACCTTCACCGGTGCAATCCACCATAAGCTTTCGGTTGGGTCCTTCGACAAGCCTCCCGGCAAATGGGTAGTAAAACACAAGCGTTTCAGCCAGTGCTTCTCTGATGACCTTGACTGGGTCTTTGCCTTTCATTGAAGGATCGCTCTTGTAAAACATTATCACCGGAACTTGAAACCGGAATCCTTCTTGGTCATCGATATCCGAGAGTTGCTTTATTTCAAGGGGTGTGGGCTTTGCCGGCACAACCAGTTCTGGCTCGCGCCGTCTCACTGAGAATACTAGAGAAGATGGAGATGGAGTTGCCATTTTGAGGGAAATTTGTCTAAAAAAAATTAAGAAAAAACAAGGGAGATTCACTTGGATCATAGTTTGTTAAGCGAGTATGAATTGGTATTTATAACAGGGTGTCCAAGTAACATTCCAGTGATAAGATAAGATAAGAAAGGGAAAATAAGACTAGAAATTGGACGATAATCAGTTATATAACGTGTATTAATTACAATCGATCACATATATGTATATGCGTTTTTTTAAATTTTATTTTTATTTTAAAATAAAATAATTATACGATATATATGTGATTGTATACGTAATATTTGATTCCCTAAAATTTATATTGTCTTTATCGAAAATTTATAAATTGTTATGACAGTAAAGTATCTTTCACACATATCAATACACAATAAGTTAGGACTATAATAAATTTCCTATCTTTGTTTTATTTATTTTGCACCTCTTTTTTGGGTTAAAACTTAAGATAGTTGATGGCTAAGGACCACACGTTAGAGGTCTTGGAGCATTTACGCGAACAAAAGCAAGAGGACTCCATTCATTTCTTATTTCAATTTTGGGAGGTTCTAAAGAATGGTAGCATTTTGTGGTTCTAATTTACAGAGCAAAAAACTTGTGGCAATAGATGTTGTTCCCACAAAAGCATTTGACAAAGCTAGTTTTTGGCCATATTTCCCACTGTTACTGGCTCAAGTATGCCACATGACAATAATACATAGTTGATGATCCGAGCATTTATAAGAGATTTATCGGAATATAAAAATGTGAAAAAAATCGAATACTCTAAATGTTTTAAAAATTAAACAATATAAAATTACTCACCCAATAAGAAAAGAATTTTCTAAAATTCAAAACTAATAATTTTGATAAATTTGTACAATAAACTAATTTTTTTTATTAATCCAATTAAGAAACAATTAATACTACTCAAAAAAATAAACTTGACCTCCTCACTCATGAATGAGGACTAGTCTTCCAAACAAATTTGGTTTCCAATGCAGACTAAAAACAAAGAAGACTTTTTGTCTAGTCCAAAATTGAAATTTCGTGTCCATCATTTCGCACATGAGAAATTTATATTAATTTTAGGCCAACACATGTTACACTCGCGCTTTCATGGATATCATGTAAAATGAAATGAAACGAAAATATTGCACATCTGCATCTAAACAAACGTAGATAAAGAACAACAAGTAGGTTAGAACCGATAAGTCTAATTTCACACATGTACGTCTGGTTTATTTTATGATATTGATATGGTGGAATAATATTTATTTCATGATTTAAAATATTACTAATAATATAGTGTCACATCATTTGTAATACAAATTTAGAATATAATTTTAAAAAATGTGACATAGCTCACAACAATTTAAATCATCAGAATTGTTGGCCTTCATCAGGGTTGTATAGTCTAGAAGAGGGACTGTTCACAGTGGATCTAGGTCCTTCACTCAACAATCAAATTTACGCAACATGGCATCGTTAAGACTTAAGAGGGCACGGTTAATTTAAGTCCAGACTTTTCCTCGAAATGTGTCGGGTGATGGGCTGTACCTAATTCTCAAACCAGAACAATAATAAAAATAAAAAGAAACGAAATAGATGGAGGAGAGAGGGAATCCTAATGGCAGCCTTGGCAGGAGGTGATCCCCAGATAGAAACCAGAAAAACTTTTCAGAAGGAAAGTCATCCACACAATGACTTTTGTGTCCCCACATATTTACTTCACTGTCTCATGGAGGAGTGATGGTCTTCAAGTATAATAGTAATACAATGAGAGGCCAACCCCTTCTATCAACCAATACAATAAATAAGAACCATGCAATTTCCACGGCTCTGTGTTGGATGGATACTGATAAATCACAATCACTTTATATGGTAAAAAAATGAAAATACCTTCATGTTACCAAATGGGCAAGGTTTCAAACTTTGCCAACATTTGGTATGAGAAAGTCAAAAAAGGGAAAATTGGAAATTATATTAGAGTACCGATTAAATTAAAATAAAATTTAGATAGAAAGAACAAAAATCAGTCTTTTCTCTTTGAATTTGGCTACTTCCCCTTATTGTATATTTTTTTTTGAATATTTTGAAATTTTCCAACTATGTTTTAAAATTTATAAACAATAAAATTTTCCTAAAATTCATTGAATTTAAACTACGTAGGTAAAAAGATGGAACATTTATTTCACCAAAATCCGGTCCCAAGGTTTCATAATTGGGTGCCTGTAAATCACCCGCAAATCATCGGTGTCCAATGGGATTGAGTAGGTTCACCAAACACATCTCCCAGTTTTCTACATCATACGGAGCTCCTAGCCGTTCGGGTGAGGGACATACATCAATAGACCCTTTCTTCTCTCTCTTTATATCAATAGACTTGTCACAATTAAGTCCTTTCAATTTTTTGGTTTTACTTTGCAATAATACAATATTATATAGCTAACCCAATGTGGTCATTTCAAAAATATATTTGTTTTATTTTTCTTTGAATTCTCTCTTAAATCTTCTCTCACAAATGTATCTCATATACTCCCTTATATAGGATTAGAAACACATTGGTATTTAAAAATCACCTTAGAATTTCTAAACAACCTTTAGAATTCTAGAAAAATTCTTAAAGTTCCTAGACATATTCATGTACCAAATTATATAAAGACAATTATGCATTATAAAAACATTCAAAATTATATTTCCAAAATATCAACTAATGGACCACTAGAGTGTGACTGATGTTTTGAGCAAGAGGAGTACCAATCGGTTTACACCCAAGCATAACAACCTTTGAAAGAATTTTTTTTTGTTGAAGCAATGATTCATGGTCCAAATATTGATACCAAATGGCGCCCAAACATTCATATATAGTAGGACCCATCGTTATGATGGATTCACTTCATGTAAGTGTTTAAATACCAACATTTGAACATTCTAATATTACTCTTTTTGTTGTGAAAGAAACATTCCACTAGAGAAAAGAATAACATCGATACCCAAAAAGTAATGTAAAAGACCAAGATCCTTCATGAAAAACTCTGAATTGAGATGAAAATGAGACTAGATAAAAGTGAGGACCTGTTACTAGTAACAATATTATCAACAACATAAATGAGTTAAAAAATGATATCATCATTGAACCGAAAAAGATAGATGAATTAGCTCTATTGCAAATAAATCCAATGTGAAGAAAGAATGCGCTAAAACGATTAAACCAAGCTTGAGGAGCTTGTTTAAGACGATAGATAGCTTTAGGAAGGCTGCACACATGAGTAAGAAACTGGCAGTCAACAAAACCAGGACTAAACCGACCATGTAAGAATGCATTATTCACATCAAGATAACTGACAGAAAGAACAAGGGAAAAGAGAAACCGAATAGTAATAGGTTTAATAACATGACTAAATGTTTCATCAAAATTAATAACAGCTAATTAATTGTAACCCTTGGTAACTAATTTGGCTTTGAAACATTCAATGGCGACATTTGATTCAAGTTTTGTCTTAAAACACCCAGCGTGAGCTAACAAGATTCATATGAGGCTGACGAGGAACTAGGTTCCATGTATGATTGCGGTGTAATGTTGCAAGTTCAGCATGCATGGCCGCTACCCAATGTGGACTCTATAAAGTCATTTCCATGCTCTTTGGCTCGATAGGATCAATAGGATGTGGCATCTGGTTATAGCATAAACTGATTTGATGAAGAATGAGGAGGCGCAGGTGCAAGTGGATCATCAAGAAGAGGAGAAACGGAGGGGGTCGAGCATACCAAAGGAGCATCATCTGGATGATTTCCTTGAAGTTTGAGGAATGGTGTATCGATCTTAAGAGTTGTTGGGGGGAGTCAATTTATAAGATACACTTCAGTCCTTGATGTTGCCAGGCTCCTACGTATGTATTTTGTTGCTCATCTCGGGCTGATTAAATGAATATTTTTACCTATCAAAAAAATAGAAGAAGAAGATACACAGCAGTCATGAAAGCTTCAATCCATACAATTTTGGAAAGATGAGCACAAAAAAATATTGCAAACCCCGTTTTAACAATATGGCAATGTTTACTTTCAGTCACTTCGTTTTGTTCTGGGGTTCGAAATAAATTTTTGAATACCACGTTGATCAAGATGAGTTGAAATAATTCCTGTGAGTGGAAATTCTCAACCTTCATCAAATTGAAAAAACTTAATTTTATGACCAAACTGATTTTCCACCATCCTTTAAAATGTCAAAAAGGTATTGAAAAAATCAAATTTCTTTTTCAAAGGATAGAACCAAGTGTATCGAGCACAATCATCAACAAATATTACATAATACTTAAAATTCTGCACTGAAGTAATTGGGGCTAGTCCCCATAAATCACCATGTATCTTGGTCAAAGGAATAGTTGCAATGTCTCTGTTTAATGAAAAAGGGAGTCAGACAATTTTTACTCATTTGACAACTATTACAAATCTTAAGGACTCAAGTAACTTGAGACATTAATGATTTTCTTCGAAGTTATGCTATGTAAAAGTTTACCGTTCATTTGGAAATTTTGGAGAGAAGAAGAGATGAGAAAAAAAAGTGTTCATCTTTATCTTATTTAATAGTTCATGAGAAAAAATAAAAAAAAATTATTATACCCTTTTTTCTCTTTATGCTTAAAATTTTTATTTCTTTTATTTAGGGGTAATTTTGATATTTCCAAAAATTCAATAACACGCAATCTCTTTTCACTCTAAATTTCTTAATTTTTGAAAAGATTGGAGAAGTGAGTTAAAATTCTTAAATTTTCATATTCTTTTCTTTTTTCTCTATTCAAAACTTTCAAACGAGAGATTTAACTATTTCTCCACCCTAATCTTTTCTTTTCTTTTTTTCCGATTCTTCTCATCCAGACAAGTTGATAGAATTTAGATGTCCAAATCGTTGGTGCCAAATATCTACTAGTGCCTTCCCAGATTTTATTGTTGTCAACGCCTCAATTGCTCATCCTTTTTCCAACACACAGTCCACCTCCACCTTGTCTATGTCCCAGTGCTTGATCCTTTATCTTGAATCCACTGGAAGAAAATTCAATTGTATATGAGTTATTTGCTGTCAACTGACTAATAGAGATTAAATTCTTCTCAATGTCAGGAACAACCAAAACATCATTAAAATTTAGTTTTCCTTGGGAAGAATTCAATATAGTATTACCAATGCGAGAAATTTTCAATTGAGGGCCATCACCAATAATAGCATTATTAGATCCATTCTAAGCCCTATGGTAAAGAATATTACCTGCATCTAGGCCTGGCAAAATGGGCGGGTTGGGCGGGTTGTAAACGGGTCGGGTCATAAACGGGTTGAACCCATTTTTTGTCCGAATTGATTGGGTCGAATACGGGTCGGGTCATAAATGGATCGGGTCGGGTCAACCCGGATTTGACCCGCTACTCAACTTTTTTTTATAAATAAAACACTACCTAAGATTGTCACATCTCAATCAAATAATATAACTAATAAAATTCATCACTTTTTTCTGTTAAAACTTTTGTGAATACATATTAAATTTTTTTTTATTTCTCTATTACTTTGATTTCCCAGAAATTCAGATTTTAAATTAATTGAAATTTGGTTGAAAAAGTTTTGATACTAAAGTTGGAATAATTTATAATATGTAAAAAAAATGAATTTGTAATTCGAAAAAGAGATCAATCAATTTTTTTTTATTAATTTAGTCAAACGATGGATGGTGGTTGTAGATTTGGTTCAAATTCGATCAAAATTTTAGTAAAATCTGGCCAAAATCTTTTTTAAAAAATTATAGTCTTTTTTTTTTTTTTCTTTTCAAATTCAGTCACAAAATTGTTGTAGTTAGCTTATTGTTGTAAATTAAATGAAATTTGGTCAAAATGTAGTAAAATTCGGACACCAAATTTAACTGAGTCATAAAATTGAAAATTTGAATTCATCCTCTGAAACATAACCATGGAAGGCTATCTTCCACCAACTATTAAGGAGGTTAGCTTTTGCCTAAAAACATTTACCTATCTATATCTATATGTATATGTTAGAAACTCTAGTAGTATAGTTTAGTTTTATCATAACATTATAAATCAGTTTTAGAAAAATACTGAATATGTTTTCTGTAAAAAAAAAATATAAATTGTTTTTGTAAAATACAGAGCCAATTGCAGAGAACTATTTATGTTCTAAATTTTTAAATAGAACTATAAATTTCAGAATTAGAATTTAAGAGAAATCGTAAACATATTACTGTTTGTAACTAGTATATAGAAAAAGTGAAAATAGAAACTGAAATATAAGAAATACATATTTTTGGTTTGTGTTTTGTTTATATATGTAGTGATGTTGAATTACATTCTCTAAATATTAATTTTGTTTTATAATCTATTGTATATGTTTTAGTATTTTATTCTTTTTCAAATAGAGATATAAATATATATATATACATATTCTTATATATATATTTATATATATATATATTCTTATACTATTTTATTATTTTCCATTCTCAACCCGTCAAACACCCATATTCAACCCGTATTGACCCGCTAAATTGACGGATTCCTTATTACCCAACCCGTTTATGACCCGCTAACTAAATGGGCGGGTTAGGGCGGGTTGACGGATTTGGAACCGTTTTGCCAGGCCTACCTGCATATAATGTCATATGAGATGTAGCACCAATATCAATATACCAATTTGAGTCTTGGTTTGGCGAATCTAATAAGGTGGTCGAGGCAAGGGCTTGAGGCGTCTCATTAACATCATATGAATATCCACCACGGTTGTGATAGCCTCGAGAAGATCCACCTTCGTGTGAAATTGATTTGGAGATTGTCGACTGAATTGATTTAAATTTTCACGACTTGGTGAATTCTGATTTTAGACTGAAATGGGACAGGTAAGGAAATGGAAAACATACTACAAGGGCCGGCGGGGGCAAGAAAGGCTAAGATGGGCCACCCCATTGCCATTCCTGGTTAGAAATTACCGTAAAGACCACAACCCTCCTTAGATGCACAATCAAGATTAACAGTTACTGGAAGTGACGGAGTTCCGGGAAACATGATCAAATGGATTGAAGCATGCATATCCTATATCAAGTTTTCTATTAATCTTGAGGGTTATTTTCAAGGTATTAGGGGTCTCAGGCAAAAACACCTCATGTTAACCTACCTATTTCTTATTGTAATGGAAGCTTTTTTAATTTTGGTTAATAGACTCCTAAATACTCAAGGTTACAAATATCTCATCTCACATTTGTAGATGACCTCTTCATTCACTCTATTGTTGAAAAGTTAGTTGACCTCAAATCAAACTTTCTCAAGAGTACTACTAATTACTTTGCAGTTACAGATCAAACTAAAACTGAAATTTGTCATATTCTCGGGGTTCAAGAAGGGCATCTTCCAGTAAAGTACTTCAAAATTCTCCTTATTTTTACCAATACTCAAATTTATTGATTGCAAAGTGTTGGTTGACAAAATTGTGGATGGAGTTGAGTTGTGGAAATCAAGACATTTTTGATATGCCGAAAGATTACAATTAATACTTTTTGGTACAATGTCTTTGTTCTTCCTAAAAAGGTTAAAAATGTTCTTAAGAGCATTCCTATGGTCTGACCCTAAGCTTAAGAGCACAACAACAAAAGTAAACTGCAATGCGATATGCAATCCTAAGGAGGGCAGTCTTAGAATTAAGAGACTAAAAGATTGGAACAAAACCTGGAGGATAAGTCATGTATAAGCAAGCTATTCACAGCAGCCAGCAAGAAACCGTCTAGTTCGATGGTGCCATATCAAGAACATGCTTCTGAACGTTGCAAGTATTAAGCAACTGATGGTAGCTGGAAATGGTCTAAGATTCTTAAATTGAGACTCCTTGCTGATCAGTGAGGATTCGTAATGATGGAAATAGAACAAAAATACAAATAAGCAGTTCCTTGTGCCTCCGCTCCTAGATAATCCGGAGTCAAAGCTGTTAAGCTCCCTGAAGCATGTAAGAAGCATAAAGTTAGTTTTCCATTTTTTATTTCTATTGTTTTTTATTTTTAACCGGAAGCGAAAAGTTGGGAGGTAAAGATTCCGAATACTGTTGTATAGTGCTACAAGAACTTGATACACATATATTGGACTGAGCACCAAAGCACCTGATTCCAACAACAGACTCCCCAACTCCCCTGACATGATCCGAGAGAACAAACTCTCCCAGCCTCCTCTTTTTTTCCTCTCTACTTGTGTGTGTAAAGAAGAATAAGGTCCTTTTTCCATAAGACACCAAAGCAGTGAAAGAAGACTCGCATGGTCCATCACACCGTCATTCATGCATGCTTTTTTTATTATAGAGAATGCAACAAAATTATTTTGCTGTCAGAGTGGGGGGGGTTTCAAAATCCGAACCCATTCAAAAACCTGTGACATGTAGCAGTTTATTAGTTATAAGCATGACCATACCTCAAAAGTATAGCAAACATTGAAAGTAGAGAGAGAGAGAGAGAGAGAGAGAGAGAGAGAGAGAGAATAATTGGAAGGATATGCATAATTTGACAAAAACCAAAAAAGAATAAAAAATTATAATCTACTCTTGTAAACAAGATAATAGTTCCAACTGAAAATTTTAACAAGAAAAAAAAAACATGCACACATGCAAAAGCATTGACAAATTGAGCAAGAAAATTCTAATGAAGAGCTGTGTTTTTACCAACTTTTGAGAAAGAAAAGAAATACCAACAAGACAGCAGCAGCAACAAACTGGGGATCTCATTTTATGTCAGACATGTTTCGAGTTAAAAACAATGTTCCTATAAATGTAGTAATTAGAGCCATCAGCCATTTGCAATTATGATGTGGCAAAATATGTTTCCATAGAAGGTATTTTCTGTCCACATTAAAGGAAATCATTAAGTGATAGACGTAAATATTTGCAAAGAGGTAAGAGGAAGGGTACTGTTATGAAACAGCAACTTGTTAAAGCAACAGATATGAACACAATAATTACGAAAAAAGTAAAAACAAAGTAACAAAATACCCTAAAGAAATAATTGCTAGAAGAGGCAAAGAAGAAAAACAGACAAAAACATATCTAAAATAAGAAATTGCGAACGAACACTATTAACACTACACATTCCCACCACTAGGGAATCAGAATAAGATGACAAGAGATCAATATAAGCACTCTAAAGCTTCACACGTCCCTTTTTTCTGTGAAAGTCGGTCTAGGATGTCATAAACCATAACTTCAATAAGAAACCTTCGAGGTGCCAAAAATGTCAAGAAAGCAGATCTTCCACATGATTAAGATAGTGTTGTACTTATAAGCTTACAAATCGATACTAACATTGTGTTGGGGAATATGAAATCGGTACCCTAGAATACACTGTTTAATCATTATGATTAAAACGAGATAGTTAAAAATCATCAATCCTACATTTTTGCAAACAAGTTTTTATCTTGCAATCAAATCCAATCATGCATCTTGCGCATTGTGCAGGCTTGCTAAAACAGAAATCTCAACAAAAGTATGAAACCCAATCTTCGTATGTATAATTGAAGAACATTAAATAAACCTCCAAGAACAGATCACAACTTCATATGAACCCCTAAATCCAAAAAACTAGACCTTCAATCAATTCTACCACAAGTACAAAAAGAAGATATCCGAACATAGTAATAAAGCAAATGACAAAATCTTCCCTAAAGGGACCAAAGATATTTACCCACATCTGTCACTGGATTTAATCCAAGAAGAAACACAAGAGACACAATAAGTCCAATTTAGCATTCCCTCTACCAAGAGAGAATGAAAATATAAGAATATTAGTAATGTCAAGCTTGGCATCTCATTGGCCACAGTTCATATAAGAAACCTGCAGTTGAGAAAGTACAGCACAGGCCAGGTAAAGTAACCTAAGAAGTTTATACTAGTATTTTGAAACGGTGAACGTGGGGGCTAATAGGATACAAACTTCTGTACTTCGGCAATAATTCCCTGCTACAGTGCAAAGTCAAATTACCACAGTTAATTCAAAGCAAATGGAACAGAAAAAAAATTCAACTCAAAATGTTTAAAAATGCTGAAGAAATGCTAAACTGCTAGACAGAAAATGATGATACACAAAATCATGACTAGACAGTCTAGACTGGGTTGTACAATTGGCAATAATATAATCAAGGCAAATCAAAATGTGATTGTAGATCATGTTTTTCTTCCCCCTTCTTTTCATTAACTTCAACTAATAATTGCCAAATTGGCCACTTCCAACAATCCACCATAAAAACTTCACAAAGAACTAAACTTTTGAAGCTTCAACAATGAAATTCAATGTTCATATTCAGTGAGATACAAAATCAAAGAAAGACCAAGATGTAGATGCACATATACCATTAGATCATATTCATACCACATCAATTTGAAAATGGAATCAGTTAAAGCTGAATTGAAAAACAATAAAGAAATTCAGAAGCTCCACGAATTGAAAAAACTAACATTATTTCAATTAAAATTGACATAAAAACACATAAATCACAAAAATATTATCAAGACATTAAAATAAAAAAAGTCATTAAATAAAAATTTAAGTACTTCTTCATTAAATCATCAATATTCATGATTCAAGTTCCAAAACAAATTTATTCACTATTACATAGAACATATATATGTATATATATAATAAATAAATAAAAAACTAAGGAGAAGAGTGGGAAAAAATAAAATGTGTACTAATGTGTCCGAAAAGTGTCTGAAATTCATAAAAAATACAAAAATTGGATACTCTTTTTTAGAGTATTCGACACAGACACGTAAGCCAAAATAGAGTGTCTGTACTTCATAGCTTAGAACCCTAATAACTTTTTATTAGATTCATATTTAATCAATCCCATTGTTGGTTACTGTACATAAAATGTATGATAAATATCAACATGATTGAATAAGAAGTGTCTGATCCATAGAGTTACTTTCTTCGATAAAATATTAAAATAAAATTTTAATTCAGGGTGTGATGTTGATGGGATGGCTCTTAACCCTGATTTTTTATGGCAAACATGGAAAAGACACTAGATCGAATGGGTTGCCTTGATAAAAGATAAATCCTACAAACGGTTATTAAGAAAGTAGGCGTAATTATTCTTACATCAGGTATAATTTGAACCTGCTGCACAAACACACACACACACACGATATTTGAAGATTTTATGACAACATGTTATCTTATTGACTGCAAATGCAAGTGTGTTTGTTGAAAAAAAAAAATTGAAAGAATCCTATCTTGTGGTTCAACAACCCCCATGCAATTCTACTGCAAGGGAAAGCAACAGCTGCGAAGGCATAGTGATCCATAGTTATCCATTCATGCAGTAGTTAGTTAGCCTGTAAGCATGGCAATCCCTTCATGCTGTAGTGGAAGGCATAAAGCAACAATCTTAGACTTAGATTGAAACCATGTCCAAACTGCCAATACAACTAAATTGTAGCATCAAGAAAGTTATGCAATAATGATCATGAAAACCAGCATTTTCGTTCTTCAGCCCTCTTGAGAGGGGGCTTTGGCATAATAGTAAGATTGCTCTATTGCAACCTAAAAGTTGCAGATTCAAGTCGCAAAAACAATTTCTCCATTTGCAAGGGGGGTAAGGCTGCAAGTTACATACATTTAACCCTCCCCAGACCCCACAATGATGAGAGTCTTGTGCACTGAGATAGTCATGCGTGTTTGTGTGTGTCCCTATGCACTTTTTAAATGTTTCATATCATCCTTTTTGTGTTATTGTGTCATGTTCATGAACTGTTTGGTATGATGGATTTAGGGTTCATGTAAAGGGTGGCTAGAGTATTAGAAAATTTTCCAAGTCATTTGAAATTGAAAATACCTTCGGAAGAATGATTGGTCAAGTGGGTACTCTTAGTGAGGTCCCTTAACCTGTAATTTTATTATTAATTTGAATAGTAGTAGATGTCTGGCCTTGTCTATGAGGTTTAAAACGGATGATTCATGATGGAATAAGAAACTTTCAACACTTTGACGGACCTTCACAACAAGACAGGAGTTACTAACTTACTCTACCATAGGAAACTTACAACACTAAGATGGACCTACAATAAATAGATGAAATTAGACGGGAGTTACTAATTTACTCTAGGAAGCAAAGTGACGAGGCCATTTCTACCCTCAACGAATCTCTTCAGACACAGGTAATGTTTCAAATCTCTTTCCTCACTGTGCTCAAGTATTTGGGGTTCTTGTAGTTGCCGATTCAATTCCAGTAGTTAGTGATTTTGACCTCCCACTTAGAATTTTCTGGAAGGTGGGTCACGCAGTCAACATATAATATCTTTGTGTCAAGAGTTACTAATTTACTCTAGGAAGCAAAGTGATGATGTTGTTTCTACCCACAAACTCCATGTCAATGAATCTCTTCAGATACAAGTAACGTTTCAAGTCCCTTTCCTAGAAGTGCTAAAGTATTTGCAATTCCTGTAAATGATTGACCTCCCACTTACAATTTGTCTGGAAGTTTGGTCACGCAATCAACATCCAATATCTAAATTGTGTCAAATCATTTTATGTCACCCCTTTGTCATGATTTTGTCTCCTTCTTGTCCCATGTGTTTGCTCCCCAGCATTGGAAAGTTACATCATCAGAACCTAGATGGGGGGTTGCTAAGCTTAAGGAGATGACAGCTCTTCAGGAAAATAATGCCTGGGAGGTTGCTGATTTACCAAATGGAAAAACGCCAGTCGGGGGCAAATGGTTGTTCATCATAGTTATCAGAACCGGACTGGACGGGACGATTCAACCGGGAACTAGACCCCTTGCTGGTTTGGTATTTAATTTGAATCGTTTTTGCAATTAAACCGGATCAAACCGATGTGAATCGGACTGAACCAATTAATTTTAGACTAATTCAGCAACGAACCGGCACTAAACTGACGGAATTCCTTACCGCTCATTGCTTGCATTTATCACGGAATACATTTATTACTGCCATGTGCTGGATGCATTTATCAGGGAACACGTGTGCATAGTGAGTTGTGAGTACAGATATAAAGAGCTTTGTGAATTTGTTGTGAGTTATATTTAAAAAATATGATGGCATGGAGATTCAAACACAATAACTTTTGGTGGAAGGTAACTCTCTCATCCACTTGAGCAATGCTTTGTTATGCTAATTTAATATATATTTAAGTAAAGCAGAAGCTACTTAATATAATATATTTTATCTGTATTAATTATAAAACTGAAACCACCAGTTGAACTACTGAACCATGAACCGGTCTCTTCACTGGTTCATTGTTTGTTACGGTTCTAATAACTATGGTTTTCATAGTAAAATACAAGGCACGTTTAAAAGCAAGATGATTCACTAGACACAGGGATAGACTTTCAGGAAATATTCTCCAACAGAAAAGATGGACACCATGTGTATTTCCTTCGCACAAGGACCCTCAACATAGTTGGCACAAACGTTTATCTATTTACAGTAGATAAACGTTATTTAATTTATCATGTCATCCAGAGCAAGTGATCAGGTATTCTGGAAACTTGGCCACTTAAATATTTTTTTCTTTTTGGGTGGAGAGAGAGAGAGAGAGAGAGAGAGAGAGAGAGAGAGAGAGAGAGAGAAAGAGAGTACACATCTAAAATAAGATCGCTGAACATTGTACGGCTAGGCAAGGCCATCATGGGCAGCAATTCCCCCCCCCCCCCCCCCCCCCCCCCAAAATCAATTTTTTTATTTAAAAAATTTTTGTTCTTTTCAACAAAAAAAAGACGCTTTGGATTTTTTCAAGAGACTACTGTCATAGTATTAAAATCATATTTATGCCCCTTTAATTAAAGTTTTGCCCCCCTAGGTTTAAAACTTTTAACAATTTACCGTCGTCTTAATTTAAATTTCAAGTTGACACCTCAATGATACTTCTATCAATTTTTTAGAATTTGTTTTGTGCACCTTAAATATTTTTTGTGTCTTTTTCTTTGGTAGGACTTATTGTCTAATTTGTAAAAAAAAATTTAACAATAAATTTTTAGTAATTAAAATATTATCAATCAATATTAATTTTTTATACTTTTAAATTTTTAATCTAACATTAAGTGAAAATTTTGTTCCTACAAACGTTAATTCCTAGATCCGTCCCTAAGGCTAGGGAATAGGAATGAGAACATAGGAACATTAACCAATCTTAAGTGGATGAGAGAGTTATAATTAATGAAGTAATTCTATTAATGAAGCAATCATGTTATAAGCCAAAGTTTATGAAGCAAATTTACGCTAACAACTAATTAATAAAAATTAATTAATTATCCATTAGAGTTCTCGCACATGAATCATTGAACTTAAGTGATAAACCAAGTGTTCTTAGAAATTAATTTAGATTCCTAATTAAATTTATGGCATATAAAGAGTACAACTAAGACAAAGCACAATCCCAACAAAAGAGAGACATCACGATATATAATGGAAAAACCCTCATAAGGCAGAAAAATTCACTTTGTTGCTAGAGAATAATCTACAAATACCCGATCCAGTTACAAGACAAAACAGATAACTTTGATTACTAAGTTGCTAAACTTCCTTTACCACAACACCACCTTGTTTCGATCACAATCCAGCTCCGCAGATTCACGTTGCCTAGTATGTGCAACTCCCTAGGATATAAAAATGTGTCCTAAGATCTCTCTTAGCAAAATTCACAATTATTACTATGAAAAGGGACTATATTTGAATCCACACTGAAGAATCAATACGAAACTCTTAAACATTCAACTAGCATCGATAGTACTCTATATGAATACAAAATATAAAATATACTCTGCAATATTAATTTTGTACCATGCATTCTACATGCAAAAATCATAAAAAATATATAGGTTTCTTTTAAACTTAAATGAAACTCGGATTAATGCAATAAATCAGGTTCTCAGAATCGTCACAAGCATTTGGACGGTTATCATAGACTCATACGTGTTCGGACGACAAAATACATTCAGACAGTCCTTGGATGTGTTCAAATGGTCCAGATATTGTTTTATACAATTTGATCTTAAAAGAATTAAAATCTACTTAAGTACCTAAGAGCCATTACAATAATACATCTTACAAATGCACCTAATCATGTATTCTTGTTGTGCATGTGTTTATACCTTTCTTAATTGAGTAATTCTAAAATTTTCAAGATGTTATCAAAATTCATCATCTTCAGAAATACAAAGTTGTAATTAAGTCTGGCTCTATCAAGTCTTCAAGAATTTTAATTGACTAGCAACAATGCTCAATTTTGTTTTACAATTACAAACTCAATACATTTTCTTATGATAACCCAAGAACCTACTCCACCAACGGTCGCATAGCCGGGCATAAACTTGAGAGCACTGCAGTACCCCCACCTACAGCACCGGAAAAAGCAAGCCTTTTTTTTTTTTACTTTGGAGTGGCTGCAAAGGGGATTTGCATACAACGGGAATCGAACCTGAGACTTGTGCTTGTAAGGCACTAAACTTGGTCGCTTTCTAGCACTGAGCCACCCCCTTAGGGTTACAAGCTCAATACTTGGACTTCTGGAATGAATTGCCAACACACAATTTAAAGAAAAAATTCACAATCGTTTAAATACAAATTTTTCTCACAATTTACACGAGAAACATCGAGTTCAAAAATCATGACACTTACAAAGACCTAAACAAACTCGATGCATCAAAATTAATACGAAATTTAGAAACACGAAATGTTGTAATAATGAGAATATCAAACTTCACATTTGGCAATAAGCACTTTCTTTAAGAGGCTACAAAGTCGAGCCATGCATTCAAATTGGAAGCCACACCCATGCCTTCACTGAACTTCCCACAGAAAGTAGCCTCCATGGTCCTTCCATACAAATTAATTAAATCAAATCTTTTAACAATGAGTTACTTTGGAGATATCACATCCTGACATATTTTCAATGTTCTGAATTATTTAATTTGTTGAGGAATGAGAACACCTCCTTCTCAGTTTCTTAAAATGAATGGTTTTTCCTCTTCTAATAATAAATTATTCATTTTGTATAATATACTTCCGAATTATGATATTTTAACCCAAAAAAGAAAAACAATTCAAATTATTTCAATGAAGGATTATTTCGAAATTCATTCTTATATATCGAGTCCCATATGTACATGAATGGATAGTTCCAAGTGACCAGCTATACTTATCTAGTCGGAAATCACTACCAGGTACAATAACCTGGCCATATGATAAATCTACCAAAGCAAACAATAGTTGTAGACTTGTTTAGTCATGATAACTGCTTAACATAAGCCATCATCATTATAATTTCACAACAATTAATCAAACACTCAATGAAATTTATTTAAGATACATGCTTCATCTTTCAGCGCAGTGAAAAAACATGAGCATAACCTTAAAAACCAAAAAAGATTCAATTTGCACAAGGAAATAAAAACTCGAATAACTGTACCAACTTTTTCTCTTTTCGTCTCTTTTCAACAATCGCAACTATAATTACCGAATTAGTCAGTTCAATAATTAATTTGAAAAATAAGCACAAAGAAGGAAGAAATAAACTTTTGATAACGTATCGTAAAACTCAAATTCAAATGTTCATACTTAACCAGAAACAGAAAAAAAGAAAAGAAAAGAAAAAGCAAGATCTGGCAATCATTCTATTATCAGATCATGTAACATCAATTTCAAAATAGCGGTCGCTTTTTCTCAAAGAGAATTGAAGAACAAATAAGGACAATCTAGAGTCTTAGATCCATAAAAAAAAATTCAATTCTGCAAGACAATAATATCACAGAATCAAATCCAAACCTAGATATGAAGTAATCGAAGTCGTCTTTATCAAAGCAGAAAAAGCGGCAACTGATTCAAATCCAACAGTCGAAGATCTGAAACACTCCCAGCTCCGGCCGCTGCACAACTCTCACCGCGGTCTCCGATTCAGTTGATGCAAGGCGGGAGCCAACTCGCCCAACACAGAGCCTCCAACTGAGAAATGATGTCGCCGGCGGGTTTAACCAGTTCCCGACCTGCACCAAGCGAATTAGAGACCGCCGCAATCCAACAACTAAAGATATATACATACACACTCCTCTATATATATGTATGTATGTATGCATGTATGTATGTATGAATATGTAGATCTGAGAATTGCATGCTACGACGTCGAGTGTTAATGCCAAAGAGTTGTTTAGTCTGTATCAGAAATGGAAAGAACCCTATCTCTCCTTAGCCGGATGGGAGGTTATTTATAGGCAGGACAGACGAACCTGATGCTGACACGTCGACTAGTCACCGACTTTTGCTGCAACGATCCAAAAAGAAGACTAAAGTTGGGCAAAGTGGCTGTTAAAAAAAAAACAAAAAAAATACTTTAACATTTTATTAAAAAAAAATTATATTCGAGTGAAAAAATTATTAAATGAATTCAATCTTTTTATATGACTAAATTAATTAATACAAATAGACTTAATTAATTAACATTTATATATATTTAAAAATTTAATATTAGTCATATTAGATATATTTAAGAAATTTAATTAATTAATATTAATAGCCTTAATTAATTAATATTTATATATACTAAAAAATTTAATTAATTAATATTTAAACATTCATATCAACCTGTACAAAATTTTATTAAAGTACTATGATAAAAATATTATTACTCAAAAAGAAAGAGTAGATGTGTGTTCGAGTTGCCGAAATTTTGGACCCTTGATTGGTGTGTAAATTACTTAGATGCCACTAAATTGTCTACACCGAGAGGTGCACGTGCGTGTTCTGTGGCAACTACCACCCTTTTTATTCTCTTTTTGGTATACTTCCAATATCACGAGGGTAAGTAGCTCAAAAATGAAGAGTTGACTTGATTGGAGAAAAATTTAATTTGGTATGCATAAATTATTGAAGGTATCTTTAATTAATTATTCAAAAAAAATTTCAAAATTTAGATTTTTCTTTCATAACATAGCTTTAAAAAAAAAAAAGTTAGAACTTCTTCGAAAAATAACAGAATGAGTTCTATAAAATATTTATGAATTAATTTTAACTTTTTATTATTTATTACGTATATTTTTGTTATACAATAATAGTGAGTTGATTTTTCTAAAAATCTCTTTTTAATTAGAGTGATTCTAAATTGATCTACTTTTAAGAACAATAATTTATATTTTCTAAATTTTTGTCCCAAATTATGTGATATTAATATGAAGTATTATCAAATTCGATTTGACTCGACATGCCAACTCGGTAATCGATGAATCGGAGATTAGATAAATCAAATTTTGTTAATGTACCAGTTAAGAAAGTGAACTAGTAAAAGCCTGTTAAACTGACTGATTTTGTGATTGACCTTAATAAACTAGGAGGGGTTGTAGATAATTAAAGAAAATGACTAATAACCAAACTTTTCTCATTCTTTCAAAGTAAACTTATTTCTTTTTTGTATAATATGTTTTAAAATTAGAATTTGAGTATTTAAAATTGGGGATAATTAAACTGACCAAAGAAGTACAACTTAATAATTGAAACATGAATGAAAATGTTAGAATTTTTATAAAATTGGAAAATTCTCATTATTAATTTATTAAGTATTATAATACAATGACATATAAATAAGATGCAATTTCATACTTTCTTTTTCATTTATTGTGTTTTATTCTAAGATATTTTTTACTTTTAATATAATAAATAAAATATAATTTTCATATTTTAAAATATTTTAATACTATGACCGGTATAATTAGTTGACCTATAGGTTGAACTAATGACCCATTAATCCAATTCTTTTACTAAATCAATGGCCAAACTGGGTTGGATAACTATACTAATACAGGAGAATCACATTCATTATATGATTTAAAATATTAATGGTAATACAATGTCACATTAATACTACATCATTTGGAATACAAATTTAGAAAGTGAATCATTATTCTTTTAAAAATTACCAAACAAACTCCTATATTGAGATTGACAAATAATTAGTAGTTATGAGAAATTTTAAAAATTACTAATTATTAAGTTATTATGTAATTTTATCACTAAAAAAATTTCTAACAAGTATATAATTCTTAGTGTTAAAATAAAATACAAATTTTCAAGGATGGTATACTTTTTCCACAAAAAAAAAAAAAAAAATGGTATTATAAGCAATAAAGTTGCTAATATCTTTTATATTATAAATAAAAAAAAAAACTTTACTAATAACTTTATATAACATCTGTCAATGTACTTATGTAATTTTCTATTTTGATAAATAATACTATAAAACAATTTTTTTCAAAAAAAAAATATATATATATATATATATATATATATATATTAGCTCCCAAGTAATAAAACTGTGAATTTTAATTATCATAGAACCAAGTTGATTTCTCGAAAAATTATTAAGTTATTGAGTATTAATCATTAACTTACAATACAACCACCAAGGTCATCCCCCTTAAATGCATGCAATTTTTTTTTTTTGGGGGGGGGGGGGGGGGGGTAATTTACGTGCAAAGTAAGTTGGTGATTTGATCACAATTACCAGTGTTTGTGTCTCACCCTATCCTTTTTAATAGATGGTCCAAATTTCAGCCTTTTAGCAACAAAAAAAAAAAAAAAATACTAATCATTGTGCATTATCACCATGCCTTTGCAATTTCTCCCTAGTATTGAGAGCTCTACTCAATCCAAGCTGTGCTCTTGAGAAGCTTTTCGGCCGCCTTGTCCTAATGATATGTCGGGCTGACCCATTACAAAATTTTCCATTTGTTCAAACAATATTGCCTTAGGATTAGAAGGAAGTTGTTCAACGCTTGAAGGAGGTGAGGAGGAGGGAACCTAAAGAACACAGATGTCTCTACTAATATTCTTTTTTCTTTTTTTTTTGGGAGCGGGGCACGGGGAGGTAGGTTAATTTTATATGTTGGCATTTTACACTGGACATGGACCATGTCTATATTGTATTTATAAAAAGGGCACAACAAACTTCTAATGAAGGAGCCGCCTTTTGGACTTAGGTCCCGAAGAACAAACCTATAATGACTAAAAATTTAAACTCATTAGTAGGTTAGTAGACCAAAGTGGATAATATTTTTAAGTGAGAATTGTTCATACGTCTAACATTGTTTTTAGAGTTAGGTTGTGTCGTCATTAGGGTAGGAATGTTGGCATTCCAAATTAGAGCGAACGATTTTCCTGGTGGACTTGTAATGATGGCACAAAGCACTACTAACTAATGAGACTCCTTTTGGACTTAGGGTTTAAAAGGATAAAATTGTAAGAGTTCGCTCATTAGTAATCTAACAAAGTAGAACGGATAATACTTTTATATGAAAGTTGGACCAAGCGTCTAACATTATAGAAATAAACTTAAAAAACCCTTATGTCTCTTCTCTCTCTTTTTCCTAAATGTTTGTGAAAGAGACGGTGACGAAATTTGGGGTTCCTTCCTTAAAAAGTCATTGAAATATTATAGTTCTATTTAGGGGGTTTTGCAAAAAGCAAGTGTTTGCTTCTTTAAGAATCCCTAATAAACTTCAAAGTGTGGAAGGAGTTCTAATAATTGGGCTATTAAATATAATTTTGGTCATTTCATGATTTTAGCCATGTTGAAAGAAAATTCCAGATGACAAAAAAAAGTATGTCTCTTTACATCACTCTCCTGGTTTTCAAGCCCTTCAAAATCACTTGATTTTCATATTTTTCTAAAAGAGATTTCATGTCACACACACACACACACACACATATATATATATATATTGGATATGGTTTTGCTTGTTCACATTGTGTGAGTCATGTCCACACAAAGTACCAAAATGGAAAAAATATTTAATCTCATTTTAACAAGGCATTGTTGGATATGGTCTTGGTTTTCTCATGTAGCTCTAGTAAGCAAGTCTAAACGCAAAAGTAAATGTCCCTATTCTTAAAGCAGTTTAATATATATATTTCACTATCCATTGAAATAATAGTCCCAATTAACAAGTGCATAAAATAAAAGGGTTTTAATTACACTGATATTCTCTAAAATTTATGATAATTATACTGATTTCTTTTAAATTTTTGAAATTATACTGACATCTCCTACTTTACCTAATAACATATGGATACCTTCCCCCAGTCAATTTTTTTCTTCAAAATGATAAAACTACTTCTTTCATTTTTTTTTCTTTCAATTTTTTAAATCTTGACCAATTTTTTTTTTTATTTTCAAATAAAGATTGATAAAAATCTTAAATTTATTTGTATATAAAATAAAAATAATTATTTACCTTAAATTAGTTTTTAAATAAAAAATATTTTAAAAAATTAGAAAATTTGGTCAAAATTAGAAAAAATATAAAATAAATAAATAAATAAAATAGGCAATTTCGTCATTTTAAAAGAAAAGATTTGACAGCAAAAAGTATCTATATATTTTTAAATAAAATAAAAAATATCAATATAATTAACATAAACTTCAAAAACTATAAATATAATTTATCCAAAATAAAATAATAACTCAGAGTCTCTTTCATTCAATAACTGAAACCACCACTAAATAATTGCTCCATGAAATGTGATTTTGGTGCTTTTTTGACTTTAAAGGTCATGGTTTCAAACAAGAAGAAAAATATCTTCACTACTTTTTCACGCATAATTGAGACTGAAACTTTTTACTTTTGAATAAATAAATTAATAGTCACTAAAACAAAATTGGTTATTTTCAAAATTATTTCTCCAAGAACAATAACACTTTTTCATAAGACTATTTTTTTTAAAATAATAATAATAAGATTTAATGACATAACATATCTTAATTAACTTAAACCCAAGGACTTAGCTTAGTGAGAAGCCGAGCAAATGATTCTCTTTTGTCCTCCAAGGTTCTGCCTCAACAAGTAATTAGCAGGTGTGTGTGGGTTGAAAGAACTAAGTAACTACACTCATAAATAAGGGTATCAATTTGTGTGTGTCTAATCGTGTCAAAATATACATATTTTAAAATATATATCAATTCTAATTTGAAATAATTAATTATTGTATCAAGTCTTAAAACTCAAACATAACTCCTTTAATTCATTTATTTAATTTTTAATTTTGTAGATGAAAAAGTTACTCATCTCTTTATAAATATTAAATAATCTCCTAATTTAATAAACTTTGAAAGTTAGACAAAATAAAGTGGAAGTCTCTTTTTAAAAGTAAAAATGTCTTCCATACTTTGGTAGATTTCCAACGTGGGATGATTTTACTTTTGACTTGTAGTCTTTTTTCTTATAATTAAATATATTAAATCATATTAAATATATTGACATAATTAAAATTTAAATATCATTTATTAATCACATTAACCGTGTCGACTTATTTATAACATAAATTTATTTATAGTCGATTTAAATTTATTAATTTTATTTCGTGTCAAAAATTGACACATGTACCCATAAAAATGATAAGATTGGTCACAAAAAAAATATTCGTAATATTAAATGGTGAATCTAGTTAATTAATTTATAAAAGATTTAGGTCCCATGAGCCCCATTTTAAATTGCTTTCTCAATACCCAGATAAAAAAAAAAAATGGAATGTCACAACCCACCAAAAGGGAAAGTATTGATTTCATTCCATGTGAGATTCTGACATAATGAATTGTATAACTTAAAACTAGTTAAAAGGACAGTGGGAGGATAGAGATAGAGAAACCTGCCATTTGTATTATATTATATAAGCTTCCTGGTGACTGCAAGATTTTCTTCTCACTCTCTTTTTTTATTTTTTTAATATTTACCAAAAATAAAAGATTTTTCTTTTTTTTTAAAAATAATATTAAGGTAGGCCCCAATTATGCATGCGAGGGATCATGCATCATTTTTGAACCACTTGATGTGAGAGAATGGGAAAGTGTGGAAACATATATAATTTTAGGTTCGTTTAATATTCTTAATGCTAAGAACATGGAATGATATTTTTCTTTTTTTATTATTTTAAGCATCAAAAAGTCTAAGTCGGAAAGCTAAAGTTATAAGATCTGATATATATATATATACATATATATAGATAAACGCACACCATATTAGATTTTTTTATTTATTTATGGTGGAGACATGACAACTGTGATTTCCCCTAATACATGCCATATTAGTAGGGTGTTTGGGTTTGAAAGGTCATTGTTTGGTGAAATAGTAAATGTTTGTATTTTTTTTTATAATTAATTGATTTTTTACAAATTCCCTTAGATATATTAGTAGCTAGACTCTCACAGGTGTCTCTTAATTTTGATTTCTTGAAAAATATTATAAATAATTCGATAATTATTACAAGAGTCTAAATATGAGTCTTGAAACTCATGGTTGAGAAGGTGAAATAAATCACATCCTTTAATAAAAGAAGTGAGAATTGAATTCATGAACACGACTCCTTCTTAAATCTGAACCTTCATAACTAGGATCAATACAAAATAAATAATGAACTTTATTATTTTAACAGTTACTACTTAGTATAATAGTAAAATATTTGAACTATCAAATATAAGAACTCGGGTTCAAATTTAAAAATAATTATTTTATTTAAAAATAACATGAAATGTTAAGCCTGTATTATACGCAACTAACAACATTTAATATATAAAACTAATTTTAGATAAATTACACAGATTTTTCATACTTTATCTACTAATATACAGATATTTTTCTCTAGTCAATTTTTTTTTTCAAAATGATAAAATTACCCCCTTTCATATATATATTTTTTCAATTTTTAAAATTTTGACCATTTTTTTTTTCAATTTTCAAATAAATATTGACAAAAACTTTAAATTTATTTTTATATAAAATAAAATACAGTTATTTACCTTAAATTTATTTTTAAATAAAAAAATAAAAATAAATCAGTAAAAAAATTAGAAAAAATTGATCAAAAGTTTAAAAATGTAAAAATAAACAAATAAAATAAACAGTTTCGTCATTTTGATGAAAAAGAATGAGAGGAGAAATGTATTTATATATTTTCAGGTAAAATATGAGAGGTTAATGTAATTTAAAAAAAAAATTAAAAAAAATAGTATAATTATCATAAATTTTATAGAAATGAGTGTAATTTATCTAATAATTTTTTTGTGAGATTAATCTACATTTAACTAGGTCAGCTACAGTTCATTCTAGAATTTTAAACTTAATCAATCAATGGATTTTCTTTTCCTAGTTTGAATTGGTCGAAGTTTCAAAATTTGTCCCCATCATCCTTGTCATTCAATGCTCGGAAATTTAACTTTCCCCAAACACCCCCTAAAGGAAGGGTAATTTAAAATGGATCCATTCAACAATAATAAAGAATGCTGGCATCTTTCAAAATGAGTACATTTCTATTCAACAATAATAAAGAATTTATTATGGGAAACTGTGCTTTTAAAAGTATGTTATTTATATGATTTTTTAGTATTTGTAAGCATATTATAAATAGAGTTTCTCAGTGCTGTCATGCTGTCTTGGTATTTTTGCCACGTGGCATAGTATTTTTCATTGATTGGTTCCACCTTACCATGAGGTCCATCCAAGGAAATTAAAAAAAATACAAAGAAGGGTTTGTTTAGTTAAGTTTTCAAACATAAATTTTGAATTTTAAAACGCGATACACGCGTTTGAAAAGTAATTAATTTTAATTTTTTGTAATTTTTTATAATTTAAATTATCATATCTAAATATATTTTTACAATTTTTAATAAATCAATTACTAATATAATAAATGAAGGTTAGTTGTCACAGTAAAATGACATATTTGTCCTTCAATCATTAATCTTTTGTTATTTATTTTATTTACTTTCTCATCATATTTAATTTACGCTTTTGTCCCGTCTTTTTCTGTCATTTATTAATCTCTTATAATTTGTGTCAAAATTATTTTTTGTCATTAATTATTAAGTTAATTATTATCTCATTCCCACGTTGATGACTATACCAATCTTTGCATAGTACACATGATATTTGTAATTATTGTTTCTTTTGCATATAAAAGTATATATACTCTTTATTCATTTGTAATTATAATATACAATTAGAGATTGAGTGGTGTGGATCCGATCGAATACATATTATTACATGTGCACGACGCTAGTATGTGTGTGTGTATATATATATATATATATATATATGTGTGTGTGTGTATGGATTTTTTCACAAAAATTGAAGAAAAACAGAGTAATTTTGTTGAAGTGTTGTCAAAATCGTGACAGAGAAAGTTCTTTTTCGGTGACAATAAGAAAATTTTGAAACCCATTGATCCTATGAGTTGGAATGTGCTATATTCTCTAACTAATGTGATTAAAATCTCATATCATTTCTCGTGGAGATTTTTTATTATAGAGTAATATTAAATGTTTTTAATTTTTATACTAAATTTTGTACATCAAATGATGTGATATAAAATCATTGTTAATGTATTATACCCATTATTTAATGAGTTATTAATGATTTATTGTCACCTTATTTAGCATGCAAAATTTGGAACACAATTGAAGTCTTTTGTGTTTATAAGCCACTGAAGTTAAATAATGTAGGACAAATATGGTATTTGTCAAAATCATGAATTTCAAAATTATTTTAGAAATATCTAATTTTCAAATTTTAGCTTATTACAAATTCAATATTTTTAGTATTTTTTATTTTATTTTCTGTTATCTTTTTCAAGTAAGATTTCTCAATTGTAATAGGATTTTTTTTTTATCCTAGTAAAATTAGGATTTTAACTATCTGTTAGAGATACCTTTCACTGTTGGCCATTTATAAAACTTTTAGGGAATTTTCTCTTGCTTATTGGTGGATTTTATATTTTAAATATTGATGTGCTCATATTCATCTTATCGCGTGTTGCGTTATTAACCATTTTTGAAAATATCACAGTTTTGGAGTTATCTCAAAAGAGGACAATTTTTAAGAAAGTTAATTGACTTGCGAATCTTATAAAACTAAGTGATAATGTCTTTCATTATTCACTAGGGGATGAAAATTCGTGTATTCAACACGTGTGGGGGACCTACTGTCAGTAGAATTTATCAGTCTACGTTTCACATTTTATTTAATCGATGCAAGACATGGAAGCTACCACATACTCCATATCTATTCAAGACATGGAAACTACGACACACTCCACAAGACATGTTTTGTTGTGAAGAATCGAACTCATATTAATTGAGTATGGAATAAATACTCATACTATTCGGATAGAAACTCGATCCTATCATTATGATTGTTTTTCAAATGAACAAAATATAACTAAAATAGGACGGTGTTTGATTGCAAAATCTAAACCAGGTAAGAAGAATCTTTCTCTATCTACGTACATGTCATAACTTTAATGTGTCACGTATGTAATTACATATATATATATATATTATGTGACTAATTAGTTTTGATGAAAAATTAAAAATTTAAAAATATATGTGCATTATATATGTGATAGATTGTGATTAAGACACGTATTCGAATAAAAGAAAATTCTTTCTTATCGAATTTGGAGCTACGTATTATTGTCAGTAATTATCAAAGTTCTACTAATCCACTAAATTAAAGTGCAATTTAGGTCTTATAATCCTTGGTGGGGTAAAATGCATATTCTTATTCACTAAAGCCCAAGCATTCAATCCGGATTTAACCTCATTGGGTCTACGATAAAACGGATAAAAACAAAGCTAAATTGATTGAATCTCCCCAACCAGTAATCTAACCTTATCCAAACTTTGTAATCTTATTTAAAGTGGTCCAATTCCAAACTTTGGCATATTTGAAAAACAATTAATAGAAAGTCCTAGAAGATGGTCATGTTATCCATTTTAAAGAATTCTGGAGCACTTGTCAAAGAGTGAGAATCTCACCCATGCTTGAAAGATTTGTTTTCTCGTCTTGTCTTGTAGAGAACTTTACGTTGTGTTTGGATTGATGGATTTAGGAGGAGGAGTTGAGACTTGCAGCTCAAATGATTCTTCAAATTTGGACCCGATATATATATATATATATATATATGTGTGTGTGTGTGTGTGTGTGTGTGTAACATCTGTATCTTCTAATTAACTCCCTTCACCTGAATTTGATATGACTCTGTTAAAAATCCAATTTCTATAAACGAATCAAATTCTAACTAACCTGATACCCATCAAATCTAAATGGAGGCTTAAAACTTGTTTGGAAGTTTCAGAGAGAAAAAAGAAGAAGGATACTTTAAAAGAGAAGAGAAGGGAAGATAAGAGAGAAGAAAAAATTCATCTTCACCTTATTTGAATATTCAAAAAAGAAATGAAAAGAAGATAAATATTTTTTGCTTGAATAGTCTAACAGTTAAATCTATTTTATTAATATAACCTTCATTTTTAACACAAACATTTCAGTATATATTAGGTATTTTAAAAAGTTCATTAAAAAAAAATTCTCTCCATATTTTTTTATAATCCATGGTATCTCTCATCCAGCCTAATTGGGTCTGAGTTACCTTGTATTTGAACAACTGAGAATTAATTCCTGAAGGCCTTGAAGTTAATAATGTAGGAAGTGCTTGACACCAAATCAAACAGGAGGAACCTCCTCCTACTCACTTATGTACGTGTCATAATCTTAATAGGTTACGTATGCACTCACATGTATATCATGTGACTATTTTATTTTAATAAAAAAAATTAAGAAATATAAGTGCATTGTATATATAGCAGATTGTAATTAAGACACATATTTAAAGAGGAAGAGTTTCTCCGACCAAATTTGACGTTAAGTATTATCCAATAATATATTTTAAAATTTTCATTAAAAAAAAAATTCTCTCCTAGTCTATCCACCTTTTAGGTCTTTCTTTTCTTTTCTCCCATATGGCTAGATTACACGTGGGGCCATAGCCACATAATTTCATTTTATAAAGAAATTAAGATGATTGTGGCATTGCATGCTCATTTTGGGATCTTGTCCTAGCTTCTTAAGTCTCTTTCTCTGAGCCCGGGTGGCTCCCTACTCTAAATGCAACATTACTTTTTTGTTGGGGGCGCATTCGAGGAGGAGAATTTCTGCACGGAGAAACCGCCTCCACCTAAAAACGAAACACAAAGCGCAACCAACACTCCTTTCTCGACTTGTCTCACTTCTTTCTACAACATGCCAGCCCTTTGACATCGACCAAACATGTTTTAATGCCGATGATCAACTGGACCGAAAGCCACTACTTCCCAAAAATAACACTCAATTCTCCATCACCATACAGTTGTCCTAAGAAAATGAAAACAACACATTCTCTATTACACAACAACAACAAAAAACAAAAAAAAAAAAAAAGTATCATTACTGACCTGTCATATGGAGGTCAAGGGACAAACGCCTGAATGCGTAGAACATAAAATAAAAAATAATATTGTATATTCCACTACTTTCGTCACACCTCCTTCCCACCTCTCTTACTAGAAAAGGAATCTACTAGTGGTCTTATGGTGATAGGTCATATTTTCTCTGTGTGAAAAGTGGAATGAAAGTGATAAAACATAAAATTTTATTTGAAAATAAATAGATCTGACCACCTCTTAAGTATTTGTAACACTCGAGAGAAACTTGCATCACTACAAATACCCTAGTAATAACCAATTCAGAAGGATGCCAGAGTCGATTGCAAAGGGAGGATCTCTGCAACATGATTGATCAATACAAGACACGTGTCGGCGACTGACCAATCAGATCACAGAAATTCTACCTCTGCTCACCAATTCATGTTCTGCAAAAGTAGTGATAAAGATTAAAGATGCATCAAAACAATCCGGGACTAACAAAAAAAAACTACCATTTACAAGCTGTTTTCCCAATATTGTTTTCTCCCTTTTCAGATAAAGAAAAGCTTTACAAAACATCATAAAAACAAAATCAACTCAACCTTTACTGCACAAGCTGCAAAGAGGATTCAAGAAAATAAACAGAACCTCGTCCTCTAAGGTCTATGATACATGAGAGTATATGACAACTCCAAGACCAAAGAAAACTCTAAGAAGAGAAACCAAGCCAGCATACTGTCCAATCCAAAGAGCTTAAGGCCGGGGGAATCAAGCTACAAGCAACCCTTGGCAACATAGGGTATGTGAGTGTACCAAGTATAAACCAATTGAAACTTAAGAGAGTGACTGCATCAGATGCGGGTTTGTTCTTAATGGTGGAGCAGAACTGGATCACACTCTTCAATGAAATGCTAACCACAGTAAAAAGAGCTACTACAAGAGGCATGCAAGGGTCTTTGGCTTCCCAGATAATCATTCCAACCAAAAGTGATAATACCGCACTGAAAATGCTCTGTGAAAGTGCAACCTCCCTCCGTTGTTCAAGCACTTCATTTGCATCTAATTTTTTTGAGACAATACCAGGCATAGATGGGTGGATAGGCACACTAGCTTTCAGTCCAGCTCTGAAATCAGGCAGTTCGGTTTTACTTTTGCTCTCAGCTTCCCAAGCATCTTTGTGCATCACAAGATCTTGAAAGATGACACCACTTTCATCATAACTGGATCTCCATGATGGGATTCCACATGGAATGCCATATTTTTCAACAACATTAGTGTTGTGGCCATTGCCTGTGTCATCTTGACTTTTAAAACTCCAAAGTGCTTTACCCTGAACCTCCTTCAGCCGAAGATTTTCATCCTTCACATCATGCAGCTGCAGGAACGAACACAATGTTCAGCATATAATGTACAAGGTTCAATATCTAAAGTATTGAATGAGGACATACTGATAAATTTAAAAAGCATGGACCAGTGTTGTAAGAGTTTCTGACAAAAATAGGAGTAAGAGGAAAAATAACAGAAGTTGGACAAGCAATTTTCAGTAGAATTTCATTTAAAAGAGAGAAAATAACAGAAGTTGGACAAGAATTTTAAGTACAGTTTCATTTAAATTTTTTTGGCCATTTTGGGTTACTGGAATTCTCCATTTTGATTAACTTGGTTAAGCCCTTATTGTCATTAACTGAACAAATTCTGAAATTCAAATCGTATTCAACCAAGTATGAAACTGATATCAACACAAAAACTTTGGTAATCGAGAAAAAAGGAATAGCATTCCCACCACAGATTTTTATCGGTGCTGACTGAACAATGAACACCACTACAAATGAATATTGATACCCAATGCTGTTGATTGGAACTAGAATTGTTGAGCATGTGGACCTAAATTCAGAGAAAAAGAAATAAAGGCCCATGTTACCAACTTAAATTATTGTGCTAATACGTAGAGAATGTTTCAAGAGGCACTATGAGTTCACTAGATTTCTGATAGTAGAATGCATGCAAAAGTAAATATTTGAGACTCTCCAAATGATTTCAAGGTGGTCATTCCAAAGTTCCTAAATGATCTAGAATGAACAAGAACTCAAAACGGAGAGACAAAGTTATGCTATGAGGAATTAAAAGAACTCAATGTATATGTCTATTTAGCACCATGAGTGACTAGGATGACCTTTGGTAACAGATAAAGCAAGCCAATCAACAAAGGTCGATTATTGCCGAAAGCAAGTGCAACTAATGAACACACAATGTATTGAAAAGTCCATAGGCTCCATACAGAGACAAAATCTACATTTACACCGAATCGAAAAGAGACTCAAGGGAGAGATTCACCCTCCCTGTTACCAATCTTATTGAGCACCTAAAAGATTGTTTTTCACTTTATGGAACGGCTCTCCAATCCCTTCAAAAGTCGATTATTGCCAAAAGCAAGTGCAACTAATGAACACACAATGTATAGAAAAGTCCATAGGCTCCAGACAGAGACAAAACCTACATTTACACCGAATCGAAAAGAGACTCAAGGAAGAGATTCACCCTCCCTGTTACCAATCTTATAGGGCACCTAAAAGATTGTTTTTCACTTTATAGAACGGCTCTCCAATCCCTTCAAATGATCACCAAATCCTTTCCCCTGTATACCCCAGAGGGATAGCATTCCAAGTCCTCTTTTTTCTCCTCCCCACTCTGCCACATCTCCAGCTGACAAGTAATCTTCCCACCGGTCCTGGAAACTCCCAAGTAAATTCCAAAGAACACCAACAATATGGACTATAGCTCCAAACTCACTGAACAATGAATAAGATTGTCCATTGACTCCCTGTCTTTTTGCATGTGTAGCATCAATTAATATGAATGGGCCATCTCCTCACAAGATTACCTATCAGAGGATCAACGTTGCACTGTCAACCACACAAAGAATCCACCTTCGAAGGTACCTTAACATACAAAATACCTTTCCAAGGAAAGAGAACCTTTAAAGTGTCACACAACACCTCATAATAAGATTTAACCTCCACACGTCCCACTCTTTGACGCTCTCCATCTCATCTACCCATCTTTGGAGCTACCAACTTTCGCATAAAATATAAAAAACCCACCTCTTTAAGCTCTTAATCATGATCCGACCTTCAGAATTACATCATGACATCTAAAGACCCCGCTGCTAGAATGCCTACAGTACTCCACCACAGTTTCATCTTAACTAACCACCACGGCATACAAATGTGGATAAGAATCCTTCAAAGCAACATCTCCAGACCAAAAATCATATCAAAAGCTCTCCCTATCCCCCCCCCCCCACCTCTTTTCCAAAATAACAATAATAAATAAACAAACAATAAAAAGTAAACATTTGTGATTTGAAAAAAAAAAAAGTTCTACGGTTTCTAATACCTTTCTACACGGTCCCACACATTGCGACTTCCACCCCCCAGAAATTACTCGTCCACAACCCTACAACACCGAACACTCCCCACCATATTAGTTTCATATAACCTTACCACATCCACTCTCCAATCCCTTCACATGGCCTTCACTACCATCCTTAGTCCCTATCTTTCCAACCCCATCATGAAATGATTCTAGTCTTCATTTGGATATCAACAATCCCCAATCCCTTCATCGATGCACTACTAGTCCCCTTATTCATTCCTTCATAACTAAATAAGCAAGCCAAATTCTTAACTCCCGTATCCTTCTCATACAAGACACTCCACCCCACTTCTCTTTCGCCCCTCTGCCTTGACCTACATCAACTTTCGATAGCTTCAAACAATCTCATTTTCCTCCTCGAACTGCACATGAGACCTCGAGAACTTGCTAAATTTTCTAAACCTCTTCAAATACCCATTTTCAAGAACCTCTTTAAGCTTTTGATTTCCCTTCCTATTCTATGTTCTTTTAGGAAATCTTTGACCCCTGAAGAATTACATTGGTTCAAAATCCAAAGGCATCCATATATCATATTTTTTTGCCTCCCTCTTTGACTCCATTCCTGACCCCTATGCCACTACCTTACTACCTTCTTTTCCAATCTCCTATGCTCAACTCCTCCTCGGCCATTCTTCCTCATCCTCCTTGACTAGAACGAGAGTCTAAGCCTCGTAGTCCCCAAGATGAAGCTCCAAAAAATAAAAAATAAAATATCAAAAAGCATATGCATCAAGAAGATTAGATATATGCTATCCAACAAGATTTGTCAAACCACGGAATGTGATTTACCAATTTTAAAACTTGTCTTGCAATATTTTATTCTACAAATATACACAATCTCTAGATTTGCCTTCACTTAAAAGTCAGACAATGCCAAATTATTATCAATTGTTCTCCCTGTCCATAGGAGGTGCTTGACCTTAATCTTTATACATTATAACATAGAAACAAGCATAAAGAATGCTTGCCTTTGATTGACATTTCTAAACATTCATTCAACAAGGAATTCAAAAGGCAAAAGATAAGCCAATTATTGACAAAAAGACTCGTTCAATTAACAATTAAGTGGCATCTAACATAGCTTTGCATGTCCTACGGAACTTTGGAATACATGAACTTAGAACACAAATAATGTTGTATATAGACATTTGAGAAGAGAGAGGAATTCAGTGACGAAGTATTGTAACAACTGACAAAGTGCAAGAAAAAATCATTGATTACATACATGTGGGTAGTTATTGAATGTGATAATAATAGCATAAAATATAAAACCCAATGAAAATCATAGATATGCTGAACTGCAGGGGAAGGCATCGTAAATTTAAAATTTGGGTAAATTACACTTGGCAGTTGGCACCCCTAAGGTTTCTGGCAATTGCAAACAGTCCCCCTCTATTTTGACTAATTAGATTACACTCCCCTACGATGGAACAATTTGTAACACTTTCCCCCCCTATATTGACAATCCGTCATTGATATACTTATTTATTGATGACATCAACAATTTTTTTAAAATGACAACTTTGCCCTTGATAAAGTTTTTTCAGCCATTAATCATCAATCAAAAAACTAAAGACTAATTAACAGCAAATTAAGAAATTAACCAAAATAATTCAGCAACTAACCACCCCAATGAACAAAGTAGTTAACCAAAAAAATTGAGTAATTGTGTTGAAACTTCAACTATTAATGACCGATGAATTGAAAAAAGATTCATATATATTATTTGAGACTCGAGCAATTTTTTTTTTACCAATGATAACTTGAGCAATTAATCACTCCAAATTTGGAACTACTATTGAATGGAAAAAAGAAATTCAAATAAATTATGTGAAACTCGAGCAATTAACCACTCAAAATTCGAAATTTAAGAACCACCAACAAATTGGAAAAAATACAGATAAAATTATGTGGAACTTGAGCAATTAATCCATATCTAATCAAACATATAGATGATGTGCATGTCCAAAATTGTATACCAAGTCCAACTTAGTGTCTCTCTTAGGCATTGCATCAAATGACAGGCCAGCTTCATTCAACTCATATGTCTTCACAAACCCAACAATCGTTTGTTGAAATTCCCAATCCCTGATTTTCAGGGATACTGCTGCAACAATTCTGATTTTATTAGTTGACTATGTTTATTTAGGAATAAAGAGATTCTGAAAAATTCTTGATATCTTTATTAGTTTGTTTCCTATTTTGTAGTTTCTTATATTTGGCTAGTTTCCTGATTTTGTGGTAATTAGTATCTTGCCACCGAATATAGTGAAAGGAACTTTTCTTCCTTCCATTAT